>VXBB01004265.1:327974-496427 GCA_013399915.1 Illadopsis cleaveri
GGTGAAATCACTATCCCTGGATGTGTTTAAAAAGAGACTGGATATGACACTTGATACCATGATCTAGTTGAGGTGTTAGGGCTGGGTTGGACTCGATGTTCTTGAAGGTCTCTTCCAACCTACATGTTCTGTGATTCTGTTTCTCAGGGGGAGGCAGGTCTGCTGTGTCTTGGGCTATCAGCTGCTTCCTTTTCAAAGCAGTGGTCTAATGCAGTCTAGGATTTGCATTTTCAAATGATTTTTTACTACCTTCTGGCTAAAACGTTAATGCCAAACTGTCATATATTGAGGTTAAGGCAGGTTTTGAAGCCATCTTTGGGGCAAAAAGATTTCCTTATTTGTGAAAGGGATTGCTGGAAATGCATACAGATCCAGTACTAACAGCACAGCAGTGCTGATTTTCACCTTCTAAGGACTTTGCAGCTTTCTACATGGAAATGCTGAGCAGCTTTTTTTTTTTTTAGGTATGTGAGCTTTTAATTATTGTATTAACACTGTCAACTGTCAAACACTTTGAAATAATTTAATATTCCCAGTCTTCTTACAACCTGTTTATTGATATTCATGAAGTGAATCCCCTCTTGAGATGTCTAGACTGAATGTCAATATGGTTTATAGATGAAGACATGGTTTATAGATGGAAGGTATTAATAATTGAATCCTGAAATTGTTTAATTTTACTTCAATACAAGGCCAGGCAGGACAGGAACCAATATACCCTTTTACTAAATTGATGTACAAGTGAGTACAGCGAATTAGAATAATTTCAGCCATCAATGATGAAGAAAAAAAAATGATTGACTTGAAGACATATTTTAATAGATAAAATTATTTTGTTGGAAGCATTTTCCTGGGTGAAATTCCTTCTTGATACATAAGACATGATTACAGATCCATCTTTATTGTGTCTACATGCACAAGATATAATTTACAGAAGACATATTTTAGCCTTCTCCCTCTCCTTGAAAGTCATACAAGAAAGGACTGAGTAGAGACATGTTTGCAAGAATCATCACAGGAATAATATTCAGGGTCTATGCATGAAATGCAAAATAAATATTATTTCTCCTGTATTATTCATAATGTCACAATAGCTGACCATAGCACTCCCTCTGTCCTTATGAAATATTCTTATCCAATAATCTAATCAGGATGAGAAAAGGCCTGGGATTATCTCAAAGGGGAAGATTCCTAATCTTTCAAATAAGAGAAAAACTTCCTTCATAGACAAATGTAAACCTAGAGAAAAGAAGAAATATTGTCCAATCTGTAAATCACAATAGCTCTGCTGGAAATGTTGTGGTCCCAAAGGTGGCAGCAAGCTCTCAGAGAGACCACCTGATCAGTGCCACACTTGTGCCTTATGTCTATAACATTTTCTACCATTGAGAATTCATTGATCAAATATCCACAGTCTGATCCCATGCACACTGAAGTCAACATGACTTTGTTTCTTATTAAATTAGCAGATATTGTATCTCAGTCTTGAAAAGATGCATTTATAGCTTCCTCAATTATGTTGTAATCCCTGACAGACTCAGCATTTATTGTTTATTAGTACCTTAGGTTTCCACACCATTTTTTAGTTTTACTATGACAAGAATAAGTGTTTGATTGCTGTCATAAAGGGAACTAAGTGTTTTTCTGGGTGCACATGTGACAGGAAGGACACATTGCTATACTTTTCCTGGTCTACATTGGATCTCTATTATCATTATGATCTCTATTAAAATGGCATATATTAAATACTAACAGATATTATATTTTAATTCTGTGCCAGTGTTAAACAGTTCAGAAGTTAACTTCAGTATAACAACTACTCATCTGAGTATGGACAAGGCTGAAAGATAATTTTAACTGAAAACCACAAGGAGACTTTAGCCAAGAGATGGATACTTAGGACATAGGTTTGGCTCTGGGTTACCTGCTAAGATTCAGGATTCACTAAGAACCTCTCATTAGGACAATGATCAAGACCTTCTCATAGGAAAATACCACATCAATTTTAGCCTTACACAGCCCTGGAATGGTACCCATCTTAGATAACTATGCTTTTAAAAGACAGATGTCCCCGTTGTCATCACAGTACCAAATCAGCAATCATAGAATCACAGCATCACAGAATCACTAAGGTTGGAAAAGACCTCCATGGTCATTGAATCCAACCTTTGATGGAACATCACCTTGTCAATTAAACCATAGCACTAAGTGCCACATCCAATAGCTTCTTGAACACTTCTAGGGATGTTAACTCCACCAAATCTCTGAACCACTCCTATGCTTATCCACCTTTCCATGAAGAAATTTCTCCTGATGTCAAACCTGAACCTTCCCTGGCACAGCTTGCAGTCATTGCCTCTTATCCTGTCACTGGTTGCCTGGGAGAAGAGACCAACCCCATCTGGTCACAACCTCCCTTCAGGCAGTTGTGGAGTGATAAGGTTCCCCCTGAGCCTCATTTTCTCCAGGCTAAACATAGAACCATAGAACCATAGAATCACAGACCATGCTGAATTGGAAAGGACCCATTGGGATCATCATATTCAACTCCTGTCCCCGCACAGGACACCTGAAGAATCCCACCCTCTGCCTGAGAGTGTTACCTGAGCACTACCTTAACTCAGGCTAGGTTGTGTGATCCCTTCCCCGGGGAGCCTGTTCCAGTGCTCCTTCAACTGCTCCTCATGTGACTGACTCACTGGACTCTTTACCAGGTCGATTGCTCTTCTCTGGACATCCTCCAACACCTCAGTGTCCTTCTCGAAGAGAGGGGCTCAAAACTGAATGCAGTATTTGAGTTGTGGTCTCATCAGTGCTGAGTACAGAGGGATAACCACTTCCCTAGTCCTGCTGGCTGTTCTGTTTCTGATACAGGTCAGGATGACGTTGGTCTTCTTGGAAACTTGGGAATGTACTGGCTCATGTTCAGCCACCATTAGTCAGCTCTCCCAGGTCCTTTTCCACCAAACAATTAATGTAGAAATTTAATTCATGTCTGTGCAATAGGCCAAGAGGTCCACAACTGCTAGCTTCTAAATAATTATAAAATTATATTTTTAAAAGTAGTAAAGAACAGCTTTCATCACAAAAAAAAAAAAAAAAAAAAAAAAAAAACAAAATACAAACAAACAAAAAAACCCATACAAAAAAAAAGGCATTTTAAATATTGTCTCCTTCTGTCACATTTATGTTTGTAGGGACATTACCTGTGCAGTAATATCCTTGACACATCTTAGTCTCTGCTTCAGTGGACCCTATTTTCTTAGTATCAGTCAAAGGTGTTTCCTTGGACCGTAAGGGAAAATGTAAATCCCCTGCCCTTGAAGGAGTTTTAGGTTCAATGTTTTCTTTCAGTTCAGACATTTTTGCAAGTCTTCCCACATCTACCAGTCATTTTCCTGCCTCCATCAGTGGAACTGAAACACTTTTCCCTTTGGCAACAGCTGTTGGACATCATGACAGAAAATCTCTAGTACAGATCTTGTAATAAGAAGTAGGCTTATGGCAACATCCTCTGACAGTTCCTTCCCACCAGCTCCAACCTTCCTGGGTTGTGTTCTGCTGTCTCTGACCCAGGACAGATCACACCAGTATCTAGATCCTTATTTTGGCTGGGACTCCCAGGATGTCTTGTAAAGCAAGCAGAGATCTGTCCTGCTGCATAATGTGTCATTTCACCAATCTAACTCCTTTGCCTGAGATGAAGAGACTTTTGACTTCCATGAGTGCAAGAAAGCTTTCCAATACTCTTTCTCAAGTGTAAATTCCCACTAGTACCAAAACAAATCAATATCGAACAATGTGGAACACTGTACTCTTTACTTATGTGTTTGTATTTTATTGGGGGAAAATGTCTGAATCTTTTTGCTGTGTTCAGATGTATGGCTTAGGAGGAAGTATGTAAGAAAAGAAACAGTTATACTCTTATATCCAAGGGTAACAGAGAACTGTGGCACTGCCAATTCTTTAATATGATTGTTGAGCCTAATCTTTTCATGTCAACAGCCAAATATATGATATGCCCTAACATTCCTGCACGGCTGATCCGGAAATGTCACTGTTTATAGACTGTAATGAATCCTGAAACTTGCTCTACTGGAGGGCTTTTTCTCCACCCTCTAGATCCAATGTTCTTTTTGTTTCAGTCCCAAACTATGAGTATATTTTACCACAATGCCAAAAGTCATGTCAACTAAACATCATGAAAGAAGCAAGAAGAACTCAACCTTGACAATTCATGATGGCCCATGTTCAGCTGAATTATAAATAGGACTTGTATTCTTAAGAGTTATGTCTTCTAAGCTCCACATATAATCATGCAAAAGATATCCTTGATTTAGATTTCAGATGATATAATGTAAATAATTACTTATGGCATGAAATAAAGAAATGGAAAATATGGTATTTGTATATCATTATGGGATAGCCATATGTCAGCAGATAGAATCACGTATCTGAGTAAAGTTTTTATTTCTGAATAAATTTGTTGCATTAAGAAACTGAGAAAGACAGTGAAAGATTATATTATAGTTGGGTTTTTTTCCAGCTGATTTCTGTTCCCAGCTCTTTCTATTTTACTCATTCCTGCTCTTTTACTGGACAATGTTCTTGTACCTGCATTGTAATGCAGATCAGGTAATTAATCTTAAAAAAGCCAAAAAATGAACAACAAGAACCCTCCAAACAACAGAAACAAATAAAGCAAAAAACAATTGCTGTTGCTTTTGGGCTAGATCGCCTGAACTGTGTATGCACACCAAGGAGAGGTGCTTGTGTTTGTAGAAGCACAACCAAGAAGGAGGAGGTTGGTACCCAGAAATCAGCTGATATTTCAATAAAAAAGATCAGTATCATGAAGTCCATAAACTAAAAGGACCAATATCATAGAGACATAAAAGAGTTTATGTTGTAAAGGACCTTTAAATATCATCTAGTCTACTCCCTCTGCAATGAGGAGGGGCATCTTGAACTAGACCAGTGTCAAAGCTGGATGTCTCTGTAAACCATGATCCAAGTTAAGTTAAAGCCTCTGGGAATCTCTCTATTAGTTTTAATAGATTTTTAACTAGGCCCATGACAAGTGTAGGAAATCTGTGTTCTGATCTGTTAACAAAGAATACAGTGCTTATTTTACATAACACATATTTTTTTCGTCCGCAAAACATTTAAGGCAACCACAGAAATGTGAACATCATGAGAGCCTGAAGTAAATGAAAGTTGTGTTGCCTATGGGTCTCCTTAAATTGTGACCATCTGTTGGCCTGCTGAAACAGGTGCTGAGCATTTGCAACTCCACTGAAGCACAGGGATCTGGGTGGAGTTCTGCTCTAGCCGAAAATCGTCTCATTCTTTTCAGTCCACAATTAGCCATTGGCCAGTACATACTGCCATTAGTTGAGCCAGCCCAGTACAATCTCATAAAGAAAATCAGTTTCTTTACAGATCTAAAAGTGTCAATTTTTTTTAACTGAATATTATTTAATCCTTTGTATTTTGGGGTTTATCTACGCAAGAAGTAAATGCAACAAAATACTATTTCTTTGAGCTATGGGCACATTAATTAACAGCAAGAAGTGCTGAAAAGAATTACTGTATTGTCAGTCTAACTTTACAGACAAAATATATTCAGTCAATTAATTTTAATATGTTCCAAATTTTATTCACTGTGGCATACAGAATGGAAATGAAATAGCACTTAGCAGAAAACAAGGAATAGATCCTCAGCTAGAGTTCAATTATGTTACTCTTTTTAATTTCAGTTGTTCTTTGCTAATTTCTGTAAGTTAAGACCTGTCACACAATGCAGATTTGATCCAGTTAACTAGAAAAACAAGATCAAATTTATTAGGATACTCTAAGTCAGTAGATAGAAGTTGCAGGCAAAAGTGACCTTTTCCTGACATAGCTATATTTCCATGGCATGCAAATTCCCCTGGCTCATGCCTACCAGGTAAAAAATATTGCCACAAGCAAATGATAGTTTTAACAGAATTGTTGCATGGAGCAAACAATCTGCTGAAATGGTTGAGAGGTTTAGGAAGCTTATTCCAAACCACTAGAAAATTGCTACAATAATTTCTGCAGAATTTATAGTGTCATTGTAGCCAGTTTTTCTTTATACTATCCACATTATTGATTCAGCTGTGCTAGTAATTGTAAGGGATGATATTATAATAATGTCATTTTGGCAAGATGCAGTACTATTTAACTAATATATTATTTTCTAAAAGGATTCCTTTTAGAAACCCTATGGTCTTACTATATCATTTATTCCTTTCTTCCTAGCCTTTGAATACAAACAGAAATAGAAATGGCAGGAGGTAACAAAGCTTGTCATATAATCTCTTTCCCCTTAACCTTTATTCAGGATGATGCCTTCAACTCATGAAAAGTCTGCTTTGGAGCAACGTGAAATGTTTGCTAGGAAACCTGAAGCAAAGTAAAATATAGCTGTTTGCAGCTTTTCCTACAGATGTGGTATCCAGCCCATGTTTTGTCAAAAGGGTTGAATCTTTTGATTAAACCTGAGGCTAGTTATTGAAGCCAATTTATTGTTTTGTATTAAATGAAAAAGATAAACGCCTGGATTTCACGTGCTTCCAGCTACAGATTGACCAAAATCTGAACTGTGAAGTTCTTGTTATTTCTTCAAAGAGGGAAAATGCCAGAGTTGAAGTCTGGAGAGAGAGGGGCTATGATGAGCTGAAGGGCTGCAGGCAGAGGGTTGCAGTTATTCTTTCACATCCTGCACTGCTCTCTCTGAGAGAAACTGTTCACATTCCTGATTTGCATCCCTGCCACAAATGAAAAAAGAGCAAAAGAAGGTGCCCAGTAGAAGGCTGAAGCAGCCTGAGAATGTCTTCTATCTTTGCTTTTTGATTTTGCTTCCCCCCCTCTCGCTTTCTCCCCACAGAGACTGAAAACAAACCCACAGTGCCAATTACGACTCTTCATCACTTTGTCCTGGACAAAAACCATGAGCTCGTTTAGGATGTATAATGAATAGTAGTCATATAGCTTTGTGTTAATTACTAAAACGGGAGAGTTGCAGAGTGAAATAAGCAAAGAGCTTTTCTTAACATTTGAGTACTTCAAGGATGTTTCCATTCCAGCCCTAGAGCTGGTTTCCAGTGACCTGCATTGACCTTTCTGAGACAAATAGAACGTGCAGTAAGGTTGCTGGTTTTAAGGTGTATCCCAGGAAGCCAGTCTGTGCACACAGTGAGAATGGTAGCTGCAGATGCAGGAAACATGCAGTAAAAAGCCATCTTGGTTTTAGAAGCAAAAACCCACCAGGTTATTGTCCTGCATCTGGTAGGTGATTAGCTATACAACCAGCAGAGAAAGGTAGGTGATGGGCAGATGAGCAAAATAGTACCTGGAAAAAGGGCAAAGAATACAGACCACTGGGAATTAAAAACTTCAGGCAAAATAGTATAACAGAAGTTTTAGAGTATTGGAAAGAAGAATTTAGGCTGTATAGAGGACTGCCTAGGGGGATTAAAATACGAAAATAAAAGTAAAATTTTTGTTTCAGTACCTCATGGGAGGGAAAGAATAAGAAGCGAATGTAATTTTGTAGCTAAACATAATAGCAAATAGTAGCACAGGTGTAAAACCTGAAGAGGAAGGACAGAGCATCACAAATGATCAGGTGAAAATAGTTTAAGAAGTTAAAACATCCTCAGTTGGATTTTACCAATCCCCCAGAGGAAATGTGATCATTGACTGTGATCCCATCACTCAACAGGAGAACAACAGGAGAGCTCAAAGCACCCTCCACAGCACTTTTCAATGCTACATCTCAGTAAGTTTTACAAAGGACTTCAAAGCACATCATGCAGTTCTGGAAATATAAAAGATGTCCTCATTAGAGACAAGATTGCTGGAGGATCACTGCCTGCATAGAGTACAGAGAACAGAGACACTGATCTTACTCTAGAAAAAGCGCCTGAGGATGATAGGGAAAAGAAATAGATCCAGAAAACAAGGTAAACTGGGTCAGGCACTTAGGATGGCAGAGAATTCTACAGCAATCATAAGGTCACCCACTGAGGAAAGTCGGGCTGTGTGGGAGTACAAAAGTCTATTGAAACAACTGTGGAAAACAAAATAAATGGGAAAACTCAAATGCCCAAATTGTATCAGCAGTGCAAAAACAATTGGGAAACAGCAGCTAAGAAAGAGAGACAATGGAATTCTTATGATGGTTTCTAGTGAAAGAAGAGGCCAGCTACCCAGACTGAGGAAAAGGATGTCAGTACATTTTATGGACAGCTAAACTGTTGCATCAACAACCAATTTGTTTTGCATCCGAATTGTGGAATCAGTGCACCACCAGTGACAAGTATCCCTTTTAGGGAAAGTGCTCTATAAAACTGAGTTTGGACCAATGTCAAGTGTTGGATGTTATAGTTGAGAGTTCATGATGCACACAATCAAAAGCAACAGGGAAATGCTAATGCAGCATCTGGCATCACATAGTTGCCCTCTCTTGACCAGAGGAGATAGAATTTTCTCTGTGGGTTTTGTTCTAGCAGTTCTACAATGGCTAAAAGGCAATGGAGCTTGGAGGAGCACTGAAAAGAGAGTGAGCCCTATGCTATGTCACTAGATTACTGAAATTCAGAATTCCTCTTGAGAAAAAATGGGATTAGAGAGGCTGCAAAGATATGAAACAGTGTTGGACTTTCTAATACTCTTTCAAAGGGAGGGAATGGTCCAATAGTAGTCATAACCAGCAATATCTTGGAAAGTTGCACTGTTTAGTAGGAAACAGGTAAAAAAATAAATTCCCATTACTGTTGACTGAGAGCAGATTTATTAACAGCAAAAATTCTAATTTTAACACCAAAACCATTTTTTGGTGTACTGAGTTACATGAACCATACAGTCAAGAGGCCAGAATTCTCCATAGAACTCTTGGGCTAAAACTTAAAAGCATCAGGCTGATAACAAATGTGTTTATATGTAAATTGAGTCTCTCCCTAGAGAAATGCCAAGCATCTGGCAGGTGCTGGAGAGCAGGCTATGGTAGTTTAGAACCTGGCAATATCCAAAATGAAAGTGAAGACTGCCATAGGAGATAACCTTTTATATGAGATGACACATGGGTGAAAGATCACTGTGTTTAAAGTGACCCAGAAGTAATGTCAGCAAAAGGAAGAGGAGGTGTCATAAAAATGAAAAATGTGGCAATAAAAATCAAGCTTGAAATGAGCTAAAGCACATTCTGCTGGCTAGTAAAAAACCCAAACCCTTACTGGGGACATAAATGAAATAGAACAGGTTGTCCAAAATTTTCCTGTACTTAAAAAGCCACCTGAAATTCCAAATAGCTCTGGAAAATGCTGGACAAATATGTTCACTACTTGCAAAGAAAATGGCCTGAAGATGGAAAACAGTCATCCCATTTCTGTGTGGTGTAGGTGTAGACCTTCATCCCAAATAAGTTGAAAAGTTGGATGGAATTACTGAAGCAGCCGTTGCCCTGCACAGATATGATTGGAATGTGGTTCCTTTGGTGTCTGATGTTCACTGAGATGGATCTAGCTGAAAGGAGGCTTGTGTGTTGCACACAGCTGAAAGTCCAGCATTTCCTACCTAGTTCTTCTAACAAAGACCCAGAACCTTCTTCATTTTAAAAATATATATTCTCTTATGTTAATGAACATGCTACATGAGACAAAGACCATTTCTCTTGCCAGAGACTTCAAAGGGCTTAGACCAAGTGTCGAACGAAAATACACTTACGGCAAAAATGATTGAAATTCAATGCCAAGGCTGCTCCAAAAGCTATTTTCTGTGCTCCACCTCCTAAGTTTTACCATTTTGGTTGCACTTTATCAAAGCCCTTGGGGTATCTATAGTATAGTCTATATTGTGCTTGTTCCGACATTACGTTAAAATGAACAGTGTTGTGTGAAACTCTGCACTGCATGCAAGTGCTGCAGCCTTGCTCACGCAAAATATTTGTGATGCCTGAGTGTTGTATTGTACTGTTTGACTTGGCTTTCCTTGATAGAAATATTAGGAAAGCCAGTATTTTAATACTGTGTATTGTTATGAGATTAAAAAAAAAGAATTATTATGCTGAAGACTTTTTTTTTTCCAAAGAGATAATATCCCATAGTGCTGACAGGCTTTTTTCTCTAATGATATATGAATTGGAGCTAACAGGGGAGACAATAACTGCAGGCCTTTTGATTAATCTATTTTCTTTGGTCCTCTGTTTAAAATGATAGATTGGTCCATGAGGACAGTTTGCCATAGATATTTGCAATAGAAGTGTGAGCTCCAAAAAAAATAAGGAACCAAGGTTTGTTTAATATATTGTAGACATCTGGTCCATTTTCACTAAGACATTAGCATAGAGTTATCATCTAATTATTGTCACATGCAAAAAGCTGAAAAAAGAGTCCAGGTGTGTCTGATGACACAGGGATAGAAAAGAAGAAGATTCCTGCAGCATAATTTAAAAGAAGAATATATTTTAGCTCTACAGTTTAACTTCAGTGATTCAAATCTACCTAGATGTAAAAAAAAAGGAAATAAGCAAAGGAGAAAAACATCCCTTTCAAGTCACGACACTCTTATGATAAGTCTTTCATAACATCTCAGTTGCATTACTTTTGTCTGTTTAGAGTCAATGAGTTGACTCAGTTTAAAAAGTAAAGACAAGTGATAGAACAAATTGTACTGGATAGACAACAGCTGTACAATCTGTACCTGTGATGGTGATAAAGTTAAACCAGACTCAGAGAACCAAGTATTATAATTTCCATGTCTAACTCAAACCTGCCAAATGGTATTCTTCAAAATGCTACAAGTTATAAAGCCTCTTTGCTAAATAGCGTTATTTCAAATATTGTGAAATGCCTTTTAAAAATGACTGTAGAAGTCATGGCAATATTGGTGAGTGTAGTTCATAGAATGGACTCAACAATGTTGAAGTGTTGTGTGTCTCCACTCTTCTCCAACAGCACAGCTGCCAGCATATAATACTACGTAAGGTGTATTTAATTACTTCTGTGCCCTGAGGCCTTAGCAAACACGCAAACTGACCAAGTGTGGGGAGAGAGGGAAGGAGGAAACGAGGGCAACACGCAACAAATATGCAGCCTGATGGTTGAGGTGTGCTACACAAACAAATCGGATAGAGGAGCTGCACACTTAACAGAGGATTTTTGATTGCTTATTGCAAAATGGATGAAGACAACCCCTCTGTGATGGCAGGAGTGGATTATCACTCAACCAGTAGCTTTAATTTAACAAGACAGAGGTGCTGACGTGGTGTTAATGGAGAGCCAAACATTTTAAGACTTTGAAGATAAGTTAGCTAAGGACTTACTGAATTAAATCAGCAAGGCAGAGATCCATCTCTCTTATGTTAAATATCTGGGTATTTATATTGGAAGGCTTCCTGTAAATGGAGAAATAGATGCCTTCTGAGACAAGTTCTGTTGATCAGTGTCTCTCATCCTTGGCTACCCAGAAAACACTTGACCTAAGCACTTTAACTTACAAAAGCTGAATCTAGACCAGTGAGTTTAACTCTCCCTTTTTTGTTACCCTTTTGACTCTCAGAGAGGATTGTGAGGAAATTACTACTTCCCCTTTTCTTTGCATGGTGTAAATATGGTGTATGACATTTAACAAAAGACTCAAACCCACTCTGCCATTTGCTGTAGCAAATCTCTTCAAAAATAAGAAAAAGAAAGTCACATCATATTACTTCTTTTTAAACCATTCACAAATTGTTTTGATCAACCTCAACATGCATTTTTAGGCAAATACAATAATTGGTTGTAAAAGATACTCTATGCTAGAGGCAATGCTCTTGGAACATCTATTTTGCTCAGAAAATATATATTTACACTAAATCTTTAGACTGAAGTACCCCTTTTATGGCCCACTTTGGGCCGTGACACATTGGGGCTGATAAAAGTAAATTTCCTTTTTACTGCTTTAGAGCTACAGACCTGGGTGGAGAAAGGGATATAACCATAGCAGACAACTGCATCTAAGGCAGATTTTG
The DNA here is from genome assembly GCA_013399915.1 of Illadopsis cleaveri. Taxonomy (NCBI): domain Eukaryota; kingdom Metazoa; phylum Chordata; class Aves; order Passeriformes; family Timaliidae; genus Illadopsis; species Illadopsis cleaveri. The sequence goes on from VXBB01004265.1 coordinate 340,012, forward strand.
CTTACAATAGAACAGTTTCTTTCTGGCTTGTTTCCTTTTATTCTTTAAGCCCTTGTCTTTCTACACTGTTTTTTTGTGGCTTACTTACAAGTGTGTTGGACCACTCAGATGACAGAAAACCACACACACCACCATGAAATGGAGATGTTTAAGTAGTGACATCCATAGCACTTCTCTATTGCTTTCTGGAAGTTAATGTGGCTATTCTGAGTCATCTAGGCTTTCTTCAGAGGGTAGGGAGGTAGTCTCTATAGTACTGTAGAGAAATAGCAGTGTTGTAGAAAAATTCCAAGGGAAAAGTCATCCCACCTGTTTCTGGTGCCGCTTCTGAGAGCTTTAGCAAAAATATCCTTAAAGAGGTGGCAACAAAAGAGACTGAGTTGCTAGCTCTTTCTTTTTGAATGAAATCCAGGTTGTTAGAAGAAATGGAAAAAATGAAAAGATATGACGGCAGTATAATTCTGCCTGAAGGTAAGATACGTGTTGCAATGTGCACTGAATTTTTCACTGAATTAATTTGCATGAATATTGCACAGGGAAATGTGTATGTGCTGTGCCTTTAAATGTAGATACTTCCCAGAATGTTATTTGCATGTTCACAAATTATGTATTCCTATTGTATCATGCATTGGAAAACAAAAATAAATGCAGTTGCTACAAGGGAGGAGGGTCTTTTTAAGCTTTAATTAAAAATTGAATAGAAGCGTTCTTTGGTGATGTCAATCTCAACTTTATTAATGACCAGATCATACCCTAATCCAGTATATTTGGCAGACTAGGATATACTGACTAATTAAACAAAAACAGTCAGTATTGATATGCGAGAACAATCATGCAGCTCTAATTAAAGTTGTAAGGAATTGGTTTTTAGTCATTTCATGCATTCAGCAGCAACCCAAATTACCCTTATTTTGCAAAAATCCAATTTTAGTCTGTCTTATTGAAGGAAGCCAAAAACTGAGCTCTTTTACACCTACATATGCAGACACACTCTATGAAATCTGTTTTGACAGCTTCCTATAATATTTAGCCCATGATGACAGGCAAGCTAAGGAATCAATAACTAAACCTTTGGTGCATGTTGCAATCAAGAGCAATTATTTACATGTCATGTTGAGTCATTTGGATGGTGAATTATTGTTCAGACCCATCATTTAACTAGACAACTGTATATATGAGCTTTCAATTGGCTCCGTGGTCCCTTGGGACTTCAGCTGAATTATTCTGATGTGAATATTTATGAGGTTTGACGATGGTGTTTACCACTTCATTATGGCAAAGATTTAAGGGTTGTTCTACAGTTCCTGGAAGGGAGTAGCCATGACATTTGGGAAACAAATAGCTGTGGTTACACCACCTGCACAGCTCATATGTGGAGAAGCTGCAGCTGCTCTAAGACAGCTCCATGCATCTGTGCACAGTAGGGTGATGGGATTTATATGGAAAAAGCAATGCTTTGTACTGGATCCAAAAGCCAATGGTTGTAGGGAATCCCATAGACTACCAAGTCTGCCTGTTGGGCACCAACCTAGGATGAGTCCTACAATGTATGATTTCAAAGCTCACCAGGCTGTGCCTTGCAGGATGGGCTGATGGAATACAGACCCCTGAGGTTGACTCTGATGCCCCAGATGTTCAGTGCTATCAACTCTCACTCTACTGCACTTCTCACTTGGTGGCACTTTTCAACATAAAATACCCCAAACTGTGCAAATAAAAGCTGAGACATGGAAAATCTCCAGCTACCTTTGAAATATCTGGATGTCTAGATTTACTGCATATAAAATGGTTGAAGTAAGTCTTGTCCCATTTATCTAACCCGCAGCTATAGTCTCCTTAATCATGAAGTGCAGAAATTTTTGATCATGGAATTCAACAAGTCCCAGTGATATTTGTGCTCTTTTTCACAAATGCAGCTGTTATTTTCCAGGCTTCCCATGAGGCACAGAGACAGTATGTTCCAAGAATGGAAGAACAGAGTGCTCAGCACCTCTTCTGTGACTTAAACTGGATTAAAGTTTGAACTCCTGCACTGCTAAATATTTGCATTATTATATAGTGACTATATACTGTGGAAGTTGCCTGATAGTACAAAAGTGGAATGTGACTGTTATTGGTTATGAGTTCAATTTTTGCATTGGCCATGTTAAGAGGCTCAGGAGTGTCTTTGAAGTTTAGAAACTCACATCTCAAATGGTTTTCTGCCTTTGCCAGTTTACTGATGAACAGTGGAATATAGATTTACTTACCTCTGAAAAACTGAGCCTGTATTTGCTTCAAAGTGGGCAGACGTTTACAGAAAAACTTTTATGGCATTGAAGATATTGGCTGACACACTCGCTGTGCTGGTGTCAACCTGGCTGGAAAATTTGAGGTGTCTTACTCTGAGTTTCCCAGAAGTGAGGATTTCAGTCTCACCAGCAATTTTGAAAAATCTTGGATAGATGTCTTTCTAATTGTGGTACCAATACCTTACTAGCACATTAAATACCTTAAAACTGGAAAAGACAATATTACCTGAGAAGCTGACAAGTCTGACCAACAGGCATAAAGGTCTGGAGGTGGGAGTTAACATTGCTGCTACAGCTGGCTTCGATACCGCATCAACCAGATCCTGTCAGTGCAAACATTTCTTAGCACGTCTCCCTTCCTTTTCTAAAAGAAATCTTAATGAACATTTTAAAAACCCAATGAAACGAAGGGAAAAAAAACCCCAACCAACCAAACAAAAAAAACCACCACCAACAGACAAGTTGGCTCACAAAGGCAGATAAAGGTGTCTCTAAACCGCACAGTGTTTCAAGGAGCAATGGTTCTTTCATGCTCCTTAAATCAGAAAAAGGACACTAAAGGCCCTTCCTTACACTCAGTAAGATACAGGATTCAGTTGTCTGCAAACTAGAAGGTCAGGAAACTCAAGTGCAGAGCCTGTGGAGCCTCCCCAACTGAAAGCCTATTAATAATAAAAAAGATTATTCACTGCTATCAAATATAATTACAGGCATCAAACACCCTGGAGCTGAAAGACCATTTATTTAACATACAGAATAAGCAGATGTAGTTGTGTGATGTGCCTCAATGCAGCATCTTAACACAAGGCTTCAGGTGGCAAAATAAACCACATTACTAGAGCTATAATAGTGATTACATACAGGGATTTTATGTGGCACAGTATGCTCAAAAAAAAAAATGACCACCTTACCTTTGTGTAATTTTAATGCATTTCAATGAGTATTTTATCTATCTGTCCAGACATTTTATGTGTGTAACTTCAGGTCCAGGGTATGAACTACCCTGCAAGCCTTTTTTAATGATTCCTTGTGTACTGACTGAGTGAATCACACAAGCACCTGGACTGTGATTTGTGTTTCTTAATCTGGAAGTTAAGCTCCAGGTACAGCCCAGTGCCTGGGTCCAAACTCAGTGATCAATGGATTTAACTGAAAGATTGTTACTGACAGGTTTGAGGCAGATCTTTTGTATTGGAGGAATATTTCCATAGCTAAACTACAGTACCAACAAAGATGGAAAGCACATTGTTCACAGAATGTGTCTATGTCTGTCAAATATTTTATCTAACTGGTTCAATCTTAGGTCTTGGCATCCTCACCACCTACGCTAAACATATATTACTTCATTTTTGATTAAACTAACTCCCTCCCTCCAGAAGAAATCTTGTGTGTAGTGAGAAGTTCAATCCAAGCATTACTCTTCAGGTGTGAGACGGATGAGAATTGGTAAGGTGTGACCCCTTTCAATTTACAAATACCTCCAATGCCTGTTTACAAGGGGCAGCATGTAAGTATATATGTATATATGTATTTCTCCTTTTTGCACCGCTTATGCCCCCTTTTGTCTTGAGGCTGTGTTTCACATCCTGGGAAATCAAAATGTGCTCAGACTGTGCCCTGGCCTCAGAGGCAGGCAGGGGAAGGACAGACTCAGATGATAGTGCCTGGGATCCCCTTGATGAGGAATAAGTTACCCGGGCCCCATTAAACTGCCAGGCCTCTTTCCTGTGCTTCCATTCTCATTGTTGCTGCTCTCCAAGATATGGATACACAAAAAGCTTGACAAGCAGCAGAGAAAGGCAGAAAACACATATGACAGCTTAATAGCTTTGAGAAAAAACATGCCAATGTTTGTATTTGCAGAAGCAAGGCAGCATGTCTTTAAATGACATAATGGGCTTCATTTGTTAGGGCATCTGATTAAAGGTCTCACATAATTTGTAAACTAACAAAAGCTTCATCAGACACTGAAAAAAAATTATTATTATTATTCAGCATTTATACTGCAGTAAGTCCTAAGATTTCCAGACAAGAAGTGGCAGGTACACAAGAAGTAAAAAGAATAAAATAAAATGACTTTAATAGCAAATGTCTGAACGTCTTAGTCACAAATAGCTTAAAATCAAGGTAATTCCCTACATTTCTTCTGCCAGTTGCCACCCCTATGCACATATCTAAATATATATGTATTAAAATATTTATGTCAAAGTTCCACCATTCATGAGAGTGAGAGTAGAACCTTTTTTCAGGATTACATATATGTCATAATTATCTTGTTTGCCTGTAATACATGTGTATTATAATCATTGACTATTTCCAAGGCTAAAACTTCTATCTAAACTAAAGGGTAAATGTGGGACACACAGAAGTACACGATATCTAACTATTAATTTTGTATGAACTTCATGAAATGTTGCAGAAAACCATTATCAGTTCCTTTAGAAGTTTTAGGTATTAAAAATCATAAAAACTGAAATAAAATCTGACCTTTATTGGAAAAGACCTCATGTAACAATATTAACTTTTTTTTTTTCATTTTGACTAATACAGTCAATTTTTCCCAACATCTCTTTGTAGCAGCTGACAGATGTCCTTGTGCTGTGGGGGTTTTTTTAATCAGTTTTATTTTTTCTGCTTCTATGGGTTTTTAGGAACTCCAGCATGCAGGAACAATGCTATGATTATGACAACTCCACCAATATAAGCAAATAGTACAGGGCATTGAAAAAGAAAGGATATTTTTAGAGATCTAAAAAGGCTGAAACCACTGCTAAGAATTCAGACTAAAGGCATTTCCATAAATGTAGCATATGAACAGCTAAAAGTTTGGCATTCACCAGCAGAGCTGATAGGAGCCCAGAGCAAGGTGGACAATATGGCAAATAAATAATCAGAATTTTTAGGCTGTGATATCCGCCAAGAATTTGAGATCCAGTGAATTTTAAATCCAGTGAATATTAGGACATTCCATTTCCTCAGGATTTTGGATGTATTTGTCCTGAGTTTAAGGTGAATAACTGTATGAATAAACATTTGTATCCTTCATGGGCAATAAAATTTATAAATCCAGGTCAGCAAAGGCTGACAATAACAGCGCTACTGACTGCAGAAGGCTCACTCTCATCACTTACATGGGTGGAGGATTTGGGCCAACTTAGGGTAACTTTTGAATTAAGAGATATTAAGTCAACAATAAAAATGTCCAGAGAGAAACAGAGAAAGGGAAGTGGTGTGAGAAATGGAGAAAGAAGTGAACCTGAAGAAGTTCCTGCAGGAGACCAAGGAGAGAATACAGCACCAGAAACAGGGGACTGGGTGAGGCAGTTACCACAGGGTTAGAAAACTAGGAACAGGACCAAGCTTTTTAATCCCACCTGGTGTGATGGACTACATTCCTGGCCCTGCTTTCCTTCTTCATCTCCACTTTGAATCCTTCCATATTCAAAAAAAGACTGATGAAGTCCAAGTCAGATTTATCTCAAATACACACAGAGATTCCCCAACATCAGGCAGAATTATTCAATACAGAGTGAGCTTCCTACCTAAGTGTTGTGCGATTATAACAGTGAAGGAAAAAACACAGATAAGAGGCTCCAAATTGCATCAGTTTCTCTAAGTGTGAAAGGCAAAAGAAAATTAAAAGCAAGTAAGGTGGGTGTTTGTCTAAAGATATGTGTAGGAGTTGAACAGGCTGAGTAAAATTAGATATGAACTCCCAACCTATGGTACAGACAACATCAAGATCTCCAAAAAAGAAATTAGAACAGTGAAGGAAAATCTGAGGTAAGCTGGAGCTGTGACAGAGTGGGAAGAATAGAAGGAACTGCTGTAGGAAGTCACTGTGCAGGGGCTGCACCCTCTGTAAAAGGAGCCTGTGGGAGTTCATGGATTGCTACTTCATAGCCACTGAGAAAGAGGAAATCTAGAGTCTAGCATCAGAAAAAAAAATTGAACTGAATCTCCATGCCTGTGATAGGTACATATTTGGAAGAATGAGACCAAGAGGTGGCCATATCCAGTATTAGCTGTATTGGTCGTACAGAAAGAACAGTGTCTTGGCTTCCAAGGGATGAATATTTAAAAAGTATTACAATACAGTTATTACAAAATAACAGTTAAAAGCTCAAGAGTGTTATCTCTTTTACATAATGTGTCTGTTTTCTGGTGAATTCTTTAGAAAGATTTGCTCAATTAGCAGTAAGAAATAAATATTCAAGGAGACAAGAAAATGTGTTCTTAGTGAATTAGTCTGATTAATTACTTTTGCAATCTGTTTCTTTTAGTGCATGCTTTTAAAAAATTGCATTTTTGATGAAGAATTGTATTCTGCTGTTGAGCATGGAAAAGGGGGTCTAATACAAAAAACCCATAAGCTGCAGGTTTATGCAAATATACTGGTTGTACATGTACACACATATTGTTCATTGTCAATTCACTGAGTTTGTTGGTTTTACTCTGTGAATAAGAGTCCCTGAAATCATCTTGTAGCTGCTGAGACTCAGAATAAAACAGTTGTTGTCCCTGGAGACAAATTTTTCAAAATATATAATATGTAAGAAATAAAGCAGTATAGTTAATTTTGGATATGTATATATGTGCACAATCCAGCTACCAAAAATTTAGGGAAAACTCTTATAAACTTTGTTGATTTCAAGTCTTTAATAGAGCTTTTTTAATTGGTGCCACTTGATACTGAAACTTTTTGATCAATTGCCCGTGTTGTGCACAGCCCAGAGCTCTCACCCAGACACTCCTGTGCTGCTCCAGCTGGGAGCAGAGTCATGTGCACGCACAGGGCTCAGGGTTTATGGGCTCAGAGTAAAGGCAAAAGCTCAGCTGTTCTGCTTGGCATTTACTCTGGATGATTCCTGGGAAATCTGCCAGGTTTATGCTTAGGCAGCACAGGCTTTTCCATGGAGACTGTGGGGAAAAAACAGTCCTCTCTGAGTAAAACACAGGTGAACTCTCAAGGGAATCCTGAGAGCAAAAACTGAGAGATTTTGCATCATCTTCCTTACAGCAGAGGTGGTACAAGTCTCATTCTCTCTTGCAGTTAGAAAAAAAAAATGAGTTGCCTTTTTTTTTTTAATAATCCTTTTAATTTTTATGAATGTGCATTTCAAATGAAAAGTTTGAAGTAACATCTTTTTGCCCTAGAGTATCCCTGAAAATCACTCAGCAGTAGTAGTGCTAAGAAGTCATACCAGGAGAATAAATAGCCTGGGTTAGCTGATGATGATGATGATGATAAGTTTGTAAATATCAGTGTCTCATTGCAACACAGTCTTGAAAAGAGCTTTTTTTATCCAGGATCTGGAAAGTTTTCCCAACTACTGCTGAGCAGACAAAACCTCCAGCAGCTACTGGCTTGGGCACAGAGGCCCCACATTGTTGCATGTGCTCCCAAGGTGGATTCCTCTTATCTACCCGGCACCTTCACGGTGCCTATGTCAAAGTTGCCAGTGTAAACCTTCCAAGCACACACAGGCACATCCCCACATACACACCACAAATATCTCTCATGCCTTATTTCCATGAATATTTCTGTGAATGAAACCTCAGTGCAGCAAATATTCACTGAAAGAAAACAGAAGCAGTCGTAGACACTGTCTGAGTGAACTTTATGATGCTAAAGAAAACTTAAACCAGCACTGTTCATCTCTTTATCCTATGGTCCTTTGAATCTATAGTTTTCTTCATACATGGACTGCCAAATTTGGCCCATAATTCTCCTTCCAGAAGTTCTAGATTAATCCAAAACTCTAAAGCAAATTATTTTAGCTTATTTCATTAAATTTTCTAAAGATGTAACTTTGAAGAAGAATAAAGTCTTTGAAAAGGTACTGACTGAAAGGTTAAAATTTGGAAAAGTCTAGAATTATTATCATTATTAATATCTACAACATACCCATCACAAGCCTCAAGATGCTTCAAAGAATTATACTGATTTTTAAGGAAGTGGGAAAAGTCCTGTCACCTACATGATCTGAAATAAGGTTTTTCAAATCCCTTAGAAATATTCAGATAGAAGCATTTTTGCCCTACCACATACAGAGAGAAGAAGAATAATTCATCTTTTTTACTGACCTTCAGCTTCTCTGCCTGTGCTTTGGAGAGGCCCAAGATAACTGTACGCACCCCTGATCCCTTTTTCTAATCCTCCCCTCAGAGATGACATTCTAGCTAAGCTGCTTTGGGTGAGGACGTTCATGGTGCAGAGTCTGGTGTCCTACTTTCTAGGAAGAGGTCAAGCATAGACAAGCTGAATGTGTTCTGCAACACTCGGTGTCCCATGGCATCTGATAGGCAATCTCTGACCTCTTAGTTTTCCCCATCTTCTCATTTTCAGAAAGGTGGTTGGGAAGAGATTTTCTTTTTGTTTTCATGACTGGATTTAAAATATATATATATAATTTTCTGATATCTAAATTCTGAATTTAGTTAGATTTTTGATCTAGTATAATGTTGCTAAAAATGGACAGGCTGTAATGGATCACCAGCAGGATCATTCTGTGAATGAAGGTGGAATAAAACCTGTGAGAGAACAGAAGGGTCTGGTTTTTTGAGTAAATAAATACCTTAAATGCAATGTTGAAAGCTATCCATGGTATCACACAAACCTATCAGTTGGCTGAGTTGAACTCTCTGTGGTACCAACAAACATGTTTAACCAAATTGTAGTTTATGCAAATCACTTTACATAGCTTTGAACTTAACTTGCATTTATTCCTTACCCTGGTCTACAAGGATTTTTCTTTCTCTCCTTTATTATTTGCTTTTGTTTGGTTTTATTCTGTATCATGGCGTGATCTCTGCTGTAGGAGGGGTAAGTTCCACATCAGACAGCTGTTCCAACCAAAAAAATCCCTAATCTAGATAAACAAGTCTCTAATCTGGAGGCATATGAAAGTTCTCCAGACAAGGTCTGCTCCCTGCTTGGGGTTCATTTTGCTTTCTGGTTCTCATATATAGAGGCCTGCTTAGGAAAATCAGACAGACTGTGTCTGCTTTGAATTTATCAGGCGAACACACACACAGAAAACAAGAGTGTTTAGACTCTGGGCTGCTGGTGAATGCTCAGAATTCCCCACTGTCCCAATGACTGTAGAGCTAGTTGGCACATCTTCAATAAAAAATTACATCAGTGATGCTCTGGAAACTCAATTGAGGCATAGGAATTACAAGAAAATAACCAAATCCACAGTGAAAACTTTGGCAAGAATTCTCTACTTCATTTCAAACGTAATAGCATTCCTGGTCTCTAATTTCTATTTTATTTTTAGTGACAAATGAATTACTAGTGCAGCTCCTCATAATCTATTTCTTTCCATTTGTCAGACTCTTTTGGGGAGTGGTATAATTTTAGACCGTAAAAATATACGCCATCTGGTTTATATATAATTGAGCCACTTATACTCACATTTTTTGGATGTAAAGCCATGCTTTAGACAGAACTGGGGAGAGGCTCTGAGAAGTTACACATTGCTGAGAGCATTGCCTCTCTAGGCATGCCTCCCAGCTGGCCTTGGTTTTTGCTCACCTATGGTGTCACCTTGCATGAGATGACACAGTCAGAAGGGACATCCACACTGCCTGTAGAAATTGCTATGGTGTTAAGACAGGCACTCAAAGAAACCCCTTTTTTTGGCTACCAGCCAATGTATAAGATTAAGCATTTGAGCAGAAGTGCTGATTTTATTATTCCCGAAATACTCCGAAGCAGAGGGGAAGGTGGTACTCTCTTGATTTTTTCTGTCCCATCAACCCATGGTCAGTAAACTGGTCGATATGACCAGCAGGTCACGAAGTCCACTATTTGGAATTGGTAAGAATGGTGACATACAGGATGAAATGGGGAATTTGGAAGTACCATCCATCCAGTCTTTTTCTCCTGCCTACCTTTATTTGCTAAGCTCAGCCCAGCTTGCTTATGGGTGACAGTGCAGCTGTGTCACCTGTTGGTTTGGATTTACATCTCTGGCTCAGCAATCCCCTGAACTGCAGTGGGAGTCATCCACCGAGTAAAATGTCCATTCCCTAAATGTATTTTCCTGTACACCTGGAAGAGAATGATCCCAAAAAAATTTGCTTTTCCCCGGCAGATACCCTAATGATGTTCCTTGCTACTGTCAGTAACAAAGGACAAAGCAGTGAAATTTGGGTGTTATTGTCATTTCAATCACAGAGATTACAGCGAGTGAGTGAACAAGGCAGGAACAAACAGCACAGTCAAAACAGTGAGCAAATCTGCTGAGTGTTAGAAGTTAATGAAATACAGTTGGCTGCCACTGACATTGGGCAAACACAGGCTGAAGGCTTTCAGCACAGCAATACTGTATTTGTTCTAAATGGGTTTACTGCAATAATTGAAACACAATATGCAATTAAAGCATATTTACTGCATCCTCTTGAAACTTGTGAAGCTGATGAGGAACACATTCATCCAGCAAACCTATCTTGCTCTGTTTGCATTGCTAGCTGGGCTGGCAGAGGCACAGATGGGAAAATTGCTCTGAAGAAAACAGCTATGCCACTGAGAAATATACATTTCATCATCCTAAAATGCCAACTAATGCAATCATCAGAACAAGATCCACTGAAACATCACACTGATACTGGTTTCACACAGGTCTGTACATCTGCTGCCAATCTGTTGTCTGTTTATGCCCTGTTTATGGCCCAAGGGAGCAATTTCTGTGTGCAGGTTTTACTCTCAAGACAACTGCTTTGGAAAATGGCACTCTAAGGGTGCACGTTACCTCATGTAACATTTTTTATCTTATATTCTGCTCAGAAACAATGTAATTCAAGGCACTGGAAAGATAGCTACCAATACTAATGTGAATTAGATCAAACCCTAACCAGTGTCCATACTGCCTAGATGCTGACAAATAATGGGAAGGATCCTGCCATTGCTTTTGGAATTTGAAATATTCTCCTGCCTTTATGTCTTTATGTCTAGTCAGTGATCATGCACTTCATCTTAGTAGCTGGAATCTATTTAAAAAGTTGACTTGGAGCTGGAGTGTTCACACCTGCTGAGAATGTGCCCAAGGTGATTTCTATGGACATCTGTGACAGGTCCTTGACCATTACAGGCAAACATTCCTCACCTAATCAGGATCAGGCACACTTGTCATTTTGCCAAGTAGCAATAATCAATAAGGGAGACAATCCAGAAAATTTAGAGCTTCTCATGGCTCCAGAGCTATATGAAGTCTGAAACAGAGAAACTTCTTGGTTAGTGCAGTGCTTTCTGTTGTGCCTCTCTCTAGCACTATTTTTCAGGAAGCTGGCAAAATATCTTCGTGGAACAACAGAACCTGGGAACTTTTTTCTGACAAGTCCATCCCATCTACCTCCCAGGCCCCAGTCACTACCCAGGATAGGAGCTGAGGTGAGAAGGCATCACAGAACATTTAACATGCAATGCCACCATGTGTCTGATAGGGTGTCAAAAACTTCTCCCAAGTGGAAGATTCCCAAACATTAAATTCTTGGATGATGGATTTATTTATTTCGTGGTTTGCCATAATTTTCTTCAGTCAGTGAGAGACTGGATAATGATTTAACTGAGTTCTGAACAAGACAATGTGCCATGTCCTGCCTCTTATAATGTTACATTGCAACATAAAAGGACAGGAGAAGGTCACCTCCACACTGCTGGACAACTTGGGTGCAGAGGCACATCCATAAGTTCTGCAGTCTTAGGGACAAGTTCAATTATGTAACATCTCCACTAAGCACAGCCCTGCCAGTTGCTAGGTAAAATCAACAGTTGATAAAACACTTACATAAAGCTGTTTCTCCTTCAGCTCTTGCACAAAATTTCTCCCATTGCAACGCTAGACTAAGCACTAACAATGAGTATCATTAATTAAATTGTATCTTAATGGCTCAGGAGGTGGACTCTGTAAAAAGGAGGAAAGGGACAGAAACCTAGATTTAGAGAATAAGGCTGAATTTAGACAAGAAGGATGGATTTCACTTCATTTTAACCATCTGAAAAAAGAGCATCTGGGCTAAGCTCATTCTTTGTGCTTCAATCAGCCCCTTTCAAACAAAGGAGAGAAGCAAATGCTTGCAGAAGATAAAGTTAGATTATCTTATGTGAGAAGTGATTTTGAAACACTTAAATATGACAAGACAAGGACAGAGTATATGAAAAACCATACAGAGATCAAGGAACTATAGTTTTTTTCCTTCACAGAAAGCCAAACATGAGCAGAATAACTTCTCAAGTCTCCTGCCTTCCTCGTGGTCTTGCTTGCTAGAATTCAAAGACAAATCCAGCAGCTGCAGATATTACAGGCAGTTCAATGAGAGGTAAAATTCATAAAACACACTTCTTTAAACTGAAGGAACAGCTTGTCTAACACTGGTCCCTGGAAGTCAGGAGGATCTCTAAGCAGAAGTAAAAATTGGGTGTAATGTAGCAGAACAGAAACCACAGCATTGTAGTATGGAAAGATCCTTTGGAGTTTGGGCCCCATAGAGTTAGGAGTCATAAAATTGCCTCTGACTTACTTGCCTGAGCTTCACACGAGTTCACTGGAAAGATCACTTATTCAAGCCTCTCCTGTCAACTGGTGTGATGTTATTTAAAATAAATTAATTCTTTCTAGGACTTGAGTGCGTTTTTTACATCACCTGTGAAGCTTTTTGAACACAAGAATATCACTGACATCATAATCTGTGGTTGATTCATTAAGTGGTTGGCTGAGAAACATTACAGAATGTGAAATGAAAAATTTAGTTAATATGGAAGAGGTCAGACTATATGATATGAATTAACAGATCATCAAAAATGCATAGGTATGTGATGATTTCAATACTAATGCAATTTTTATTTGAAAACTGATTCTATGGCTCCATAGAAAAAAAAGTATAGGAAGACTTTATGCCTGGTGCATCTTTCTGCTCTTCCTTCCCTTCCTGATACAGGGAGGGTGAACACACTCCTTAAACTCATTTCCCATTAGCACATCTCACTGGGTAGTTGCTCACTCACAAATACAGCAGCCTGATGGGGCCAGTGAAACACTGTCTGGCAAAAATGCTGAGAGTGTAATAAGAGCAGACAATCCAAAGGATAAGTAAGAAGCAGTAAAAGAATGACCAGGAGTCTGTACTGGCGCTGCTATGAGTCTGAAACAGCATTTTCACTGTATGTAGGAAATACCCTGTTGCTTGTTTGAACCCTTTATGCCTTAGCATAGACCTTTTGAAGCAGGAAATAAAAAGCATTCTTGCTTACATTAATAGTTCTGCCAGTTGGGATGCAGCAAAACATCAAAACCTTTAATGTGGTCCAGTCAGCAGAGATGGAAACATGGCTCTGTCCTAGGCTGATGTTAGTATTAAGAAAAAATATGTCTCTCATAGACATTTTTTTGCAGATTTAGCCTTTCTTTTGTGATGTGGAACATGACTTTTGAAACAAATTTGAAAAAGAAAGAATTCAAGAGAAAGAATTCATGGAAGAGAAGGAGCCCTGACAATAGCATCCTTGGGATAATTAAATTCCTCCTTAAATAAAAAAAGAAACTGACACAAATGTACATCTTCCTAACTAACAAGGGTGGAAATTTACAATCTCCCTTTATCTCATCCATACCTCAAACTCCATAATGGACCTAAAAACTCCTATAAATTATGTTGATTCCAAGTTTACTACTCTTTAAAGCATTATGCCATTTACAAAGCAATGTTTTTTTCAAAAAGTCAGTTTGGAAAACAAAGGGGGAAGGGATTATATTGCATTTCTTTGAAAGGATCTTTCCAGAATTCTTCACTTTCATTTTCCCAGAGGAATAGGATGGCTCCTCTGACCTCATCAGAGATGTGGTGAAAAACAAAGCTCTCCGTGGGTTACCCTACTGAAAGATGAATGCCTAGAGGTAGAAATAGACAGTTAGAACATGCAGTTCCTTTTCCAGCTTGGTATGAACTTTGGCTGCATGTCTATCTGCACCACATCTGCACTCATCTTTCCCTAACTTCTTCACCTTGTCTGTATGTCATGAGACTTCATTCTCCAAGGTTTGTTGTGCAGGCCTCTTCACCCTACAAAAAGTGAAGCATTTATATATTGGGACTTAGTTTATCAGTGGAAATAGTTTGGCAGGCATCTCTTCAAAACCAGAAATGATGCCTGTGCTAAATTACCATTCTTTATCTTTTACTTGTCCTGTCAGTTTACTGGCAGACCACAGTAAATCAGAAGCATTTGGAGTAGCACAAATTATTTTCCAGGCTGTCCTGTCACAGTTCAGGGCTGGAGCACAGTGAGAAAACAGATGTGATTTGGAACTAGACATGTACTGTCAGACCAGCAACCTGAGCTCTGATGCTAAAAAAATATGCTGAAGGAATTTGCTTTGTGATTTTGTCCTGCTAAGTAGCTCTTACAGTTGTGGGATTTTGCCTTGAAAACAACACTTCTGGGGGAAAAAATTCACATTCCTAGGCTGTATATTTTCTGAACTCCTGGAAAATTTGATGAGTGTGATTTTGAACTGCTAAGTATCTACAAGAAGATAAGAAATGGGAACACTTTGAAGAAAATAAAAATAAGGGCATGATGCCAGTATAGCAGAGCAATAATCATGTGACTCTTTTTCAGTAGGGCTTCAGTCTTTGTTTCACCAGTCAAAACCAGTGAACACTTCATTATTTATTCTCATGAAGAGACTGGGAAATGGAATCCTCACCTAGTGAAGGATTAACCTTGTTTTTTCTCCTAATTTCATGTGTTTCGGGTGGCTGTGAGCCAGAGGACTATACCTGAGTTCTATCTGTTGCTTCTACTCCAGGCTACTTCCAGCACAACTGCAATAATAATCCACTATACACCAGACATCACAGCAGAGGGTTCCATCAAAACACTAAAACACACATGCAGCAACAAAATACTTCTGATATCTTTCTACCAACATTCAAAATAATCTGAAGGATTTCATGCATTTAAAGAAAGTCACAGAAGTCTTACTCAATGTCTTTTATGTTTTCCTAGTCTTTTCTTTCCCCACTGGTTGATGGAGTTTATCTATGTTTCTGTAAATTCAGTGCTGCTTTAGGAATGAAGCTTCATACACTTAATAGCTAAGGAGTTTTTTACAAAATCCTGAAGCTTTCTCCTTCCAAAGAAAAAAAAAATCATGTAACCAATGGAGAAAGCAAATCGAATATACAAAAATACCCACTCTGGGAACAAGTGTATCTAGAACTAGTCTTTTTCATAACAGCTTGAGGTCAAGGTAAGAAAACATATTTGCAAAAGCCAGTTGCTCAGCTGGTACACACTGCTGCAGCTTAGTTAAATAGGCAGACCTGCATCAGAGTTAGTAGAACTGCTGACCTACTCCTTTTTGACTGATGAGCAGGCTTACTTCTTAATAAAATCTGGAAATATTGATAACCTTGGAATAGGTTTTAACTATTAATGTGCATATATTAGTGTTTGCTTGTCTTGCTTTCTGAAGTAGTGCAAGAACTGTGTCTCTCATTGCATACTGGCACTCCTGATTTACCTAGAACAGAAATCCCTACAAATCTGTGCACATTAATAACATATTTAACATGAAAAATTATGGTTATAGATAGAGACTTAGCAATTTGAACCCTATCTGTAGCACGAAAAAAGATCCTGGTAAGACCCCAAAATACAATGTAATCATTTTTTTGTTGTTTATAATGTTACAAGTAACACCATTACTCCTCTGCAGGTTGGTACTATTTGGGAATTTCCTCCTCTGAAAATCCACATTGGTAAAGGAGGGTAAAAGGAACCAGTTTTTCCTTTGCCCTGTGGTCTGCAGAGGCATTTCAGTACAGTACAACAGTGTTGAGGCTGACATAACCATAGAGCTTGCAGTGAGTGAGTACAGACACTGAAGTTTGGCCTGAAATAAGCTTGGGTTAAGTTTTGTCACATTTTGGGCAGGTTGGGAGAGTTGCCAGCTGTGTTTCCAAGAAATGACAGTTATGGATAGAGTTCTTTTGCATGTGAGGTACAAGGGCTTGATTACAAGGAAGCAATAGTGTGCTGAGGTGTGTGTGCCTGTGCCTCTTTCCAGGTAAGTTTTATATATAATTTTCTATACATATATGTATATATGTGTGTGTGTGAGAATATTCAAATATATGTAAAATTCTTAATGTATTAGATTACTCTTCTGAATGATGCGATTTATACAGCAAAAATTTACATTGACCTTCCTAATCATATTTTATTAGGAAGGGACGTAAGAGATTGGTTTCTCTCTTCCCAGGCTTTGAATTTGGATCAGGTAATCTTCAGGAGATGTTTCCCATATTGGATCTTAAATATCTGTAGAGGTAAAGATTCTTTAATAATTCTTTCAAAAATTTCCAGAGCCTAATGCCTTAAAAGTCTCATTCCTGAATGGGTAAAAATTTCACAGCAAACAATTAAAATTATTTCTTCTAGAATGTATTAAATTTGCCTTTATCAAAGCATAGAAACTCTTTGGTCGTCATAAATGACCACTCATTTGTCTTTCCTAGATCCCTATAAAGCTCTTTGTTGTTGGCTAATAACACAACTTCTGTAAATACAGGTATACCTTCCAGGTTTGCTACTTGTTTTATCACTACATGCTGCTTCCTTCAAATTTCCAGTACACCTAACAACTATAATAAGTGCAACAGCCCCTTAGACTTTCTAGTGCCTTACTTTATGCTATACTGAAAAAAAAGAGAAATCATTATTCTTTGTTTCCAGCTTTTTTGACAGTTCCAAATTCATGAAAGAGCCTGACATCTCATGCATGACTATTTCAATTCTTTAAAAAGTCCCCTGCAAAGACTCTTCAGAGACCTTTAGAAACTCTGAAAAAGTGTAACTGCTACTGTTCCTTTATGTACTTTTTAGATGATATGTTCAAAAGACATATCTGTCATTTTTCCCTTTTGCAGAAACTGCTTCTATTAATGTAGATCACCTGAGGTTCATCATGAAGGTGCTTGAAATCCAATTTCTCCTTTTTGTCTCAACCAGTTCCTTTTCTGGTTATTTTTTGATCAACTTTTAAAAATAGTGACCTTTGATGTAGCATAAATAGCTTCAATGTGTATTCTGCTTTCTTCAAAAAACTATATCTGAAAACAAGAGAAAATGTTGTTCCCCTCTCTGAACACATCTGCTTCATTTTACATTGCACATCTTGTCTTGATAGCAAAGATTATAAACTTGTCTACACAGCATTTCATAAAAAATTCAAGAACAGAAGAACAAATAATAAAGACCTGTTCCACTGTTTATTAATTCACATCAAAGTATTCATGATTAATTCAGATATCTGACCAAGGACTGGGAAAAGGGACTTCTCTGAAACAATCTCATGCCCAGCTTAGCAACTAAGGCTCAAAAATCTTCATTCATTGGTTAAAATATACTTTATATCATAGATTAATCAAAAGAAAGAAAAGAAGATCTCCCAAACATGAGATTTTTAGAGGGAAAAATGGAGAACAGTGACTTTTAGACCTCCTGGTAATGGAGTGAATGAAAGCAATCTTCTTCATTTGCCTGTTTCCAGGTCACCTCCAGCACTCCTCTTGTGTGGGCAGGGTGCAGATGTTTTGCCCAGAGTCTGGAGCTGCTGTTTGGCACTGCAAGACATATGCAAACCTCTCAGGAGCTTCAGGCCTTTGGAAGTTCACTCTGTGTTGCTCACGTGGTGAATCACTGGCTTTTGCATGTTGGAGAAATTGCGTGACAGACGGCGTTTCTCCCCTTCAGGCTGCTGCCGGAATTCTTCTGCCTGCTTACGAGAACATATGCTTTAAAAAAACCAAAAAACAACAACTTCTCTGCTATTTGGCACCTAAAGCTTTATTTTAATTTCTGGGTGCAGCTTTTTCTCTGAACATATTGTGAAATACCAGTGTGCTACCCATCTGTTCCAACTTGACGTCTTCAGGGCTGACTGCTGTAGAGGAAAGGTCATCATTAACTCACCTTATAAAACTTGATTTTCTTACAAAAATAGTAACTGAGGGAATTAATTGTATTCTACTCACAGCACAGGTTATTACTCCTCATTTAAAAATAAGTATCTGGGGACAAAATCCTCTCTGCAGCCTGTGGAGCTTGAGCAATGCAAATCTCACAGATCTTTCCTTCCATTTCTCATCAGGTTGATTATTGATGTAAACTCAGAGGATCCCCCAAAATCACAGAAAGACCTGGGGTTTTCAAAGTGATGATATGCACATAAGTTGACTGAGGAGTGTTTGGCAGGTTTGTGGACATCAGAGAGCCTGACAGAACTAAACAGAACATAACCAAGCATGAGCTTGTGACCTCCAAACTGAGTCAGCGTGACACAGGATTCTCAAGGTAACTCCTGATACAGCTAGAACAGAGAAAGGTCTAGTCGTGGTAAAAGAGCCCAATGAGTTTCAATGGGTTTAGCTCACTTATCCCATTGGAAGCTCACTGGGACATGAAGTTTCTGCTTTTTCTATGGGCATGGTATCAATGCCTGGTTTCAAGTCTGCAAATCTTGCCCTGTTATTTTTGCAGCCTTGTATGAACCTGCACAGCTGAAAAGTGGCATATGGTATTGCTCTGGGCTCCTTCTGGCTGGTGGTGAATCACTTGTCAGTGTAGAGCTCTCTGCACAGTGATGTACAGGGCTCTGCACCACTCAGGCCAGGTACTCAGATCCACCAGGGTCCCTGACAGGACTCATTAGCCCAAAACCCTTCATATCAATGACTCCTCCAGCTCCAAAGAGCCCAAGACAAGACTCTAACATCCTACAACCAGTCAAAGGGTATCTCAGCAATGCCTGGGCTGACTTTAAATTTGTTAAATGGAAAAGTCCTGCAGATCCTAGGAAATAAATCTACTGTAGAAAAGGATAGATCTTCCCCTGAAATTCTGTCAATCACTGCCCTTGTGAATCAGGAAATGGTTTCTCAACCCGTAGGGAGCTGTGGTAAGATTATGTGAGTCTTTAAGTAAAAAAAAAAAAAATGACATGCACAGCTCTGTAAATCCATTCTATAAATACTTGTTTAAGTATGCACATGCAGAGGAGCATATGCAAGTAGGTATTTAAGTGTGTCTGGGTGTGTGCATGTGTTGGTGGTGATATGCTTATGGATGCAGGTGCACATCTCTCTACCATTCAGTTGAATCCAATGTAACAAAAGCAGAGTAATTTCAAAAACATTATATTCCCACAAGTGTTATGAAAATCAGTAACTGGGTGGAACAAAAATACACTGTGGCTACACCTACAGTGGTGAATTAATCATGCCTCTGTTCTCTGCTCCTGGAGCCAATTGGCACAGAACACACAGTTTGCATACTATTAAACTCTTACCCTTCCAAAGAGGATGACCATGTCCAAGTGCCTATTTTGGTGGACCTTGCCCTATTCTAACTCCTAAGCAGTTCCTGGGAATTGTTTAAAAGAGTGCTAGTTTTGTCTGGTCAAAACTGTGCCAGCCAATATTCTCACAATTTAACAGCATAGTTGGTCAAGTTCCAGTGCTTGGGAATATTCCCGAGTATTGTTTAATTTATTAGTTTGGTTGCAGCTTACGTGTGCACCCAACTGAGAAGCAGGCTGTTCTGTTAATTCAGGCTTTATTAGACACCAGAATATGTTCATAAAAGCAATGTTTTGACTGCCCTAGCAGTGGGGAACTGCTAAGATCTGAGTTCAGATTTTGCAAGGTGTCAGAGGGAACAACCAGGCAGCACAAATCAGCAGGGAGTTTGGCTTCACTAGTTCCACTGCTCACAGTCTTGCTTGTTCTTCCCCATCACCAGTCAGTGCATTTGCTGCAGGGGAAGCATCCAGCCAAGGTCGAGAGAGGTTGCTAGGTGGGCTCTGAGAAGCACTCACACAGAAATGGCATGTGGTTTCTCAGGGAGAACAGAGTCCCCTGCTTTGTGCAGAGGCTGCCTGAAAGCTGGCAGCACACACACCAGGCTGTTTTTGGTAATGGGTGCTACAAACAGTGCTCCAGAGTAGCTGGAAAGCGCTTGTTTCTGGAGCACTTATGCAAAACAGTGGAAGCAAAGTTGTCAAACCTTTACCTACAGAAGCTGAATGAAGAAAAGTGAATGAAGAAAAGCTGAAAAAAAGACTGAGAAAATAGTCAGGCAGGGACACCACAAAAGGAACAAAAACCTGAGGGAATGAATTCTGAGGGAATGAGGACACTCCCAATGTCCCACTGATCCTGAGGGCACTCCCTCTCCTTGCACTTTTCCACCCCTTGTTGCATGTGGGAGCTGCTGTGTGCACAGAGGGGGCACCAGTGCAAGGAGCCTGTACTCCACAAACACCAACACACACATGTCAGACTGATGTGCTTACAGATCAAAATGGGGAAAAATGAAGAAAAAAAGTTATAATCTAAATAATATCATAAGAAGTTTAAATCAGAACGATCCTAGAGCCAATGCTGCCAGAAGCAGAACACTGGGAAGAGATCAATCAAAATACGCATAGTCTTTTGTGGGACAGTGGTGGTGAGAGGCCAAAGCAAGACCTCAGTCTCCATCTATTGGTCAGAAGCCCAGGGGTTGTTGGGCACTGGAACAGGATCCCCAGGAAAACTGTCACAGCACCAAGCCTTACAAAATTCATGGAGCATTTGGACCATTCTTTCAGAAACATAATGTGATCCTTCAGGTCATCCTGTGCAGAGCCAGAGCTGGACTTGATGATCCTCGTGGGCTCCTGCCAGCTCAGGATAGTCTATGATTCTATGAACCCACTGGGAAACAAAGGAAAGGTCCAGTGTTGAAGAGCTTGAGGTGTACATAAACATCTCCGGCAATGGGTTGAAGGGAGGCATGTGACAGCTGCAATTATAAAGTCAGTGATAAACCCAAACCTTTGGCTTCCTGACTGCCTATCTAATGGCTAAGGTACTTGTTTGGGATGTCTATCAGATGGACAGGGCTAGACACAGAGGCAGTGAGAGGCAAATGTGAATGTACAGAGAAAGGAAATATTGCTGAAGATGAGAGGAACATTGAACTTCCTGCTTTTGGGGCTAATGGAAAACTTTCTGAAAGAAGAGATTTCCAAGGGAAAATGATCTGCCAGATCAGCAGTTTCCGGGAAAACATCAATTTATTTCAAATGTGATAGGACATCATAAAAATACGGTCTTTCAAATTTTTTACCTCATTTTCTGTCAGAGGTTTTAGCTTTTTGTTTGGAAGTGATAAATCTGAATAGTCAGAACATTGCTGGGAAATAACTTCAGAACACTAATTTTCTGAAAAGTTTCCAAAACAGTTTCCACCTGAGTCAGGACAAGAGTGAACTGAGGGTCCAGGTGTGTTTTGGGATATTTTTCATCAGTCAACTGCAAGGGGAAATATACAGACAAGGTGAGTGAATAAACTAACCAACCAATGCAGCTGCATGGGAATATGTGGCCATACCCTTCGCAAACAAGGCCATGTATCTACATGCCAACACAATCACTTTGCTTGGATTTGCCAGGAGAAAAGGGAATGTAAAGTAGTCTGTAAATAGCCAATAAATCTTGATCCCAGTATTTTATGTGTTTCTACTTTAGTCAGGAAGGAACTTGGATTTTTTAAAGCCTGAAGATAATGCAACAAGCTCAAATGTGGTGTTTTAGTGGAAGAGAGAATGAAAAGGATTTGATTGTTCTGCCATTCCCTAGAGAGGGTCTTATCTCCAAATAAACCCTTTTAAGAGCGTCAACCTTATTTTTAAAGAAAAACAAACACATCCAGAAAGTTAAGCAGACTTTCCTGTTCAGTACAGGAACATTCCCAAAAAGTAACATCAACAGAAAAAATAAGATCATGTAGGTGATTGAAACAATCAGCCCTATAACTCCTCTAATTCCATGTACTAAGCAAGCTGTCTGCCTACAGTGTAGGCAATTAAAGACCAATTGTTATTTTTAACAGAAAAAGAGACTACAGTTAGATGGCAGATTCTTCAAGGTTTGGGGCAAAAATTCAGGGGTTAAATCTTCATTTCTTAGCTTCATCCTTATCCCGTGAAAAATATTTCCTGTGTTTTCACTGAGACTTGTAGCACTCAGTGCAGATATGTCATAAATCTGGTGAATATGCTGCCTGCTCAGAAGAGTTTGTTCAGCTCTGGGTCTAATTCTGTGTTGCAGTGTGCAAAAATTGCCATGGTTTATAGGGAAGCTCTGCTAGTATTGAAGGCCTTATATTTTATCTTTCTTTGTGAAGGGAAAATATGATTTTGCTAAAAGAATGGTTCCACTAGGCAACCCTAAAGGCTGAATGGACTGTAATGTATAGTTGAATTCAGAAGCGTAAACAGTTGGTGCTTCATCTTTCTGCCAGGACATTCGCTTTCTCCAAAAACACCATCAGTCTCTGTTTGAATGTGTGCACAGCTGCAATGCTTGAAGACACTGAGTGAAGTGTCATGTATTAAACATTTGTAATTGTTTTTCACAGGACTGTGACCTGAATTTAGTAACATCTGACTGAAGGCTACTACCAACAGGATATCCCAATGAGTGAGAGGAAGATCCTGTGTCAGTGCATTTGCTGGAGCTAGACCAGCTGTTTTCTCTTTTGTTCAATATGTTCAAAAGTCTGCAAGGACATCATCTGTAATGGGGAGAGAGCCAGAGCTTATCACACAGATAAGAAAGCCGCCTAAGTTTTCTGGACCTCTTTGTACTTGGGAACACTCATTGCATGATTATGGCATGCACTGGTAGAGCTGAGACAGTAAAAGCAACTGAGTCTTCAAATCTGTCTTGTTGGACACTGTACGGTCCTCATGTTTCCTATTCCTCTGGCACAGCTGACCCTTCAGTCAGGATCAAGATAGACTGTGAAATGAAACCTTGGGTTATTTTTATATTTGCTTGTTTTTTCCAAGGTGACTTCTCTGTATAAAGAATCCTGCTACTATCAGGTATCTTTCTCCAAGAGTCATTTTCTGATGAGCTAAGAAGAACTGGAATGTAATAGCCATTAATTAGCGTGTTCCTTCAAAGTGCTAATGGTCAACTCCATTGGTCAATTCTCTACCACAATGACCTCAAGAGAATTGTTATATGTCAGGCAGTAACAAAGAATTTACGCTTGATCTTGATCTGAGTACTTTGAAAAGCACTTTAGCAAAGACATACAGTGTGACTGTTTGCAATAGCAAGAGACTCATTACCCAAAGTGCACTGACCTCTTTCATATTCCTAAAAAAAGCAAGAGCAGATCTGCCCCAGTTTGAAGCCTTCTTTGGTAGCAACACTGATGTGCTCCCTCAAGGCCTGCAGTCATGTGAGGGCAAAACAATTGCAACAGGACTGTGTGAAAGTGAAGGACCTTTTAATGAACTCTTGGGTTTGGACTGTACACAGGGCTTGAGTCACATCCATATATTAAAAAGTTCACCACATTTGTAGGGAAAGCAATGAAATGCACATCTGTGTTCTACTTAATCGTAGAGCCAAGAGCTGTTGAAAGGGACAAAGTTGCATCAATGTAATGTTTTGTCAGACTGATTAATTGACAGAGAAGGATAAAGATGATAACAAAAAGAAATTTGGCCTCCAAAATATAAATATATCATTGTTATGATTACTTCAGTTCTACCTAGAAAGCTTTAACAGGTTGAAGAACATTTGAAAATAAACAAAATATTTTCTATCATGAATTATTTTGTCCTATCTCAATTTTTTCTTACTGTTTCCAGAGCAGTTTCCATACCAAAAAGTAGTGAAATACACCACACTTTATTGACATTGACTTCCTTCCTGTGTTTGCTTGAGGTATTCTTATGACACTTCTCTTCCTTCTTCCAATCCATGATCATTTAGTGAGCAAACACAGAAATACTTGCCCAAAGCAGATTCAGATCAGGGACCAACACAGTCAATCAGCCAGATGGCAGGTCCAAAATAACCTCTGATCACAGGACAAGGTGATATCACATCTGTAGCACAAGATAAATCTTGTGTTTAGAGACCTCAGCATTTTAGTTTACAGCAGCAATGTAATTTCAATATGAATTTTTCAATTTTTCCTAGTTGTGGCCCTTTGGTTTAGCAGTGCAGAGTGGCCTCAGAACCATGATCTGTATTTCTTTCAGCCAACACAAAACCAGAAGATTCTGTCTGCAAGTGTTCTCCAGCTGCAAATGGTTGTTCAAACAGTAGAGCCAGAAAAGGTTAAATTGCTGTGATGTTATTGATGTTATATGGCTTGTGAAGCATATGTCAGTGGGGGCTTAGGGAACTCAGCACCCAACTTTTTTTCTCTACAGATCTCCTGAATCCGGTCTGAATCGGCACTGGTCCCACTAAGCTCTCGTGGTAGTCAGAGGAAAGAAATGGAAACTTCTAGGTCATGAGTCATGTGACTTGAAATGTTTTTCATCGAATTTACATATTAAATTAACCACGCCGCAGAAACACTCATTTCTCTCCGCTGAATTTAGGTGGCTGACTTGGTGGTAACTATTCTTGGTAGATGGGTTTCACTTTAGACAGTGTGAAATCCAAGTGCACTGAGAGAATTGTATAGGCTTAAAGCCTGATAACTTATTTATTGAATATCTGATTAAATTTACTTGACTGATCCCCTCAGTGACTAATTTTATTCATGTAATCTGCTTGCTGGGCCCCACACACCCCTCATTTGTCACTCAATTAACTGAGGTGTTTGGTTATCCAAGCTTTTTCCCACTGTCTTTTCTCATGGGAGACCTTGTCCATGACAGATCAATTTACACTTATATGTATGCTAGCAATGGCTTA
The DNA here is from genome assembly GCA_013399915.1 of Illadopsis cleaveri. Lineage (NCBI taxonomy): Eukaryota > Metazoa > Chordata > Aves > Passeriformes > Timaliidae > Illadopsis > Illadopsis cleaveri. The sequence goes on from VXBB01004265.1 coordinate 365,091, forward strand.
AAATGCATCAATGACTTCCCCGAAGATTTTAAAAGTCTTAGGACCAAAACTAGTGTTTACTTTGGGAGATCTGCTCCTCCTTGGAAGACTCAGTGGGAAAATGCTCAGGGGGATGTCCTGGTCTTCCCTAACACAATTAACACATGTATAAAATTGTCTTGTCTCACTGACAGGTTTATGCTTTCGGCAGCTTTGATCCTTGCCTGCTCCAGAACCTGTGTTCCCCTCTGAGCCTCCATCCTCCGTCCCAGGGCTGCTGCCCTTCCCCAGGCAGGCGGTGTCACTGTTGAGCAAGGCACAGCCACTCTTCCTCTCTCAGGTGAGCACTGAGGACCAAAGGGATTTGCTCATAGCACGGGACATGAAAGACTTAAACACATGGTGTCACCTCTGTGTTGGTAGTGCCAGAACATTTAATCCACTGTTTCTTTTGTAGCTGTGATAGATATTGAGAAATTAGACTCATCTCTAACCAGTACTGCAGAATATGTGTTAATGACACAGGAACTGACTGATCACAGACCAGAACCGCAGGTGAGCAAGTCTCCAGGGGTCAAAGAGATTCCTTTCTCTGTGGAGCAAGACAAATGGCACATCAACACTACTATCACAAAAGAATCACTGAAAGATGTGTTTGGAAATTGGGTTTAGATGAACTCAGACATTTCAGACTCAGAGGTACAGTTTTATTCACAGCAGATTGATCAGAAGAAATCACCCCAAGGCTGATCATGTCAAACCTCTGCTGGGTGTTCTACCTTTCACAGACACACTTTAGTGTTGGGTCCTAACCAGAGGTGAGTCCAGGAGACAGCTCTGTTCACTGAGATAATAGTGCCCAAGTAATGAAGCAGGTTGCTAAGGACAGTTGGGGAATAGCTAGGTCCTCTTACCAGGCATCTCAGACCCTCATCTCTCTGGATAGAGACAGTTCCCTTCTAGGCAAAATAACTGGTTGGGATCATTGCTTTTTACCACAACACCAAAATATGGAGTGCCTTAGTGCACTCTAATCGCCTTCTGTAGTGTACCAAATGCCACCTCTTGATACCAATGCCTGTGTCTTCACTATTACACTTCTACTCCCCTCAAGTTCTACCACATATCAGCCTTATTAGAGCTCAGCCATGCTGTACTCTTTTGGTAGCTCTGCCAGTGGCTGGTATTTTCCTTAGATGCTTCCTGTTCCTCAAACTAACTTTGCTTTTTCAGTTTGTTTCTACTGTGGGCCTCCAGTCTGAGGACTTTTTTGATTGAAAGTGAAATATAGCAGGAGCAACAAAACTTCTCAAAACTTCTTGTTTGCAGTTATTGCCCTACTGTATTATATATATTTTGACCAGGCATTTCAGGATAAGAACTTCACCTTTTATGCTCATATCCAAGAAAACATACTTCTGGAGTCAGGGAGATAAGGTATATACATCTGATAAAAACATACATGAACTTCATCATGACTATGCCCAACTAAAGAGTGAAATGTCTCAATCTCTAATTAGCCAAAGAATTTTTTATGTTCATGCAATCTGCACTGACAGTATAGTTAGAGCAAGAAGGGTTCATAGTTGTCACCTTTTGACATAGGGGCTGACCAAGGTTTAATAAAGAGCGAGTCAAAACATGGACATCCTTGTGTCAAGAGCAGAGGCCTTCCTCATCCTGGAGGAGTGCAGCCAGATATACTTGGTCTCAGAAGTGTCTGGGGTCAAGGCCCAAATGTTTCATATGTTAAATTCAGGTGGAGGAGGAAAAGTAAGAAAGGAAGAAGAAGAGACTGATGTTAAATGACAGTGCTTAGGGCACTCACTTCAGCTAGAGAAGACATAGTTCACAGCCCTTTTTCAAATCAAGCTAAGCTGACACCACTCTGCCTCTGCTGTCATAGCTAAATGCCCAGTGAATATTTATGTCTAGTCTTGGTTCTTATCCTCATAAACATTTGAGGGGAAAAAAATGGTGAATTTTTTTCTCTTTTCTACCTTCAGGGCAAGACAAAAACAGCTTTAGCAACCTTGTTCCTTTTTTTTTTTTTTAATTTTGTCCTCTCTATTTTGTGAAAGAGACCTCTTTGTTTTAGGCCAACCCCACCTCCAGTTAATGCCAGTTAACACCATAAACCATTTGTCTTACAATGGAGTGGAACTAATTGAATCCTACAGAAAGCAGCACTGCACAAACACACCAGTCTGCTCCTGCTTACAGGATCCAGGGGACTGATCCTCTGTGTGATAAATGTAAAACTTCCCTTTCCTCTCTGCTGAGTGAAACAGCACTGTTCTTGAAGGAAGTGAGGTTTCAGATTAACACTTAGTAGCATCTGATCCCTGCCTAAAAAAATACAGTTGTATATTTTCTTGTGGCAATACTATTGCCCAGGCCTTTAATTAGCTGCATCCCTGAACTGTTTTGTTGGTTATTTTACCGTAATTGGACTTAGCTGAGGCCACAGGCCTATTGAAATAAGCACCATACAAACAGATCACAAATTGCATGTTCTCTGTCTCAGTGACCTGCTAAAGGTCACATCAGAAATTATAGGCAAAAGACAGAACCCAAATCTTCTGTATCCTCAGTCTACTCCATTAATCAAAAGACCTTCTCCCTCTCTCCTTAATTTCTAAGGCTCAGTGACAGTTTTTCCAAAACACAAGATGCAATAAATTACACATGAGATGGAAAATGTGCATTAGTAAGGAACAGAGCTGGGAGTACAATCGTGTCTGTTGGTAGGAAGGTTGTTTGGGTTTTTTTGCTGACACAGATGAAATGCAAAATAGGAGAAATCTGGTTAGGCTAAAATGTCACCTGATGCACTGAGGGAAGCAGATCAATAAAAAGCTTTATGTTAGACCTTGCATGCCAAGACAGCAGCTATAAAAAGACAATGGGGTATCACGAGAAAAATAAACACATGGTTAAATGGATGACTGGAAAAATGAACTTCATGAAGGTTATTGAAAAACTGAAGAGGATTTTACTGAGATAGAAAAGAAATACTCACTATCCAAAGGCAAATAATTTTTGCTGAAGAAAAAAACAAGCCTTCAAATAGAAACCTTCCTTTCTGCCCAGAGAGAGAATCAGTTTCATTTTCTCAGGCAGAAACAGAAAAGAATAAAACGTTTTGGTGAATGAAATTTTCATCAGCCAGATGGTTAATAAAGTTGATATCCTTTTAAATTCACCTCTGGGTCTTGCACAGATGGGGAAGAGTAAATTCTAGATCATCTCAATGGAGTTTGCATATACACTTCTAGAGAGTGAAAGGGGTTTCCTCCCTTCTCTGGGAAAAGCAAATGTGAGATGCACACATGAGACCCTAAAACATCATTACCATGAACAAGCAAGGGTGAGAGTAACACAGCTGCCCTAGAAAAGGTACTTGTTGATGAAACTGGCTGATAACTGTGGAAAAGGTAAGGAAATTGGCGCCTTTCATACAGCAATACAAATTAGAGGAGAAGGGCTTGAGCCAGTATTTTTAAAGAAAAATTTAACCACTGTATCATCCCACTGCAACCTCCCATAGGATGATGACTTCAGTATTTTGTGTGTTTTTACGCTTGATGCTGCTCAGAGATGGAAAAGTGTAAGTATTTCTGTTCAGTACATGAGGAAACCAAGACAGAGAGAGACTCCATGAGCTTTGTTAAGTCACACAAGAACTCTAGAACTTTGCCAGCAATAGCAGTAGGACCACACTCCTCCTTAGCTTCCATCAGATGTTAAAACCAGGGGTGTTATTTAACTGAAATCAATTTTTGGGGTTGCAGGAGCAGATTACCCAATTGTTCACCAGCCTTAAAGTACAAGGCTTCCAGTATTGAGTCACACAACAAGGAATGCACTCGTGGCACCTAGGGTCATGTGGTGTGGAGAAGAAGGGGTGAGAAGCTGGTATCTCCAAATCTTTCTAATATCACAGCCCTTAGCTGGTGCAGAGAACACCAGCACAAACTGCTGAGATGAAGCTGGATGGCTGTGTCCTCAGCAGTGTCTGGCAGGTGGTTGTCATGCAAAAGAGGTGTCACCAGGCCCCATGGTTGAGGACATGGCTGCTGCAGTGATGGAGGAGAGCAGCTCAGCGAACCTCAAATATAAATTGTGAGATTTGTCTGTTCTCTACCACAGAAGAACAGTAAGCCACCTAAGTGTTTAGGGTCAAGCTAGAAAGAATAAAGGCTTGCCAGGAACCTCTTGTGGCTTCCCAGCACATCGTCATTTCTGAAAACAGTGACCAAAACATCATTTTGATTCTTAGATAGAATTCCTCCAGAAATAAAATATATCTTTATATTAGAGGAATAACAGGTTCTCAGACAAGAACTTATATCAAGCCTAATAGAGAGGGAGGTACATGAAAGCTTGAATCACTCTTGAAAATTTTCTGTTCTCATTTGGTGATAGTAACATAAGACAGAAACCCAACCAGCAGCATAACTGAGTAGCAAGGGAAATCAGTGTATGCTAACAGCATACTGGCACTGTTGAATGTGAATTTACAGACAGAACACTCACCAGGCAGCCCATGCTTTTGTGCCAGGCAGTGCATTGCTTCCTTTCAGCTGTGTGGACAACAGTGGAGACATGCCTGCATCTACACCACCTAGTTATGGTATATGACACCAAACATTATTCTCCTTCTTTCAACTCTGTCTGTCTATCCAGGAAAACACTGAACATTTGGTTTGACATGTACACAGTTGTGTTTGCAGCTCTAGGGCTGGTAAATGTGTCCCCAGTAGGATCACTTAGTCCCTTTCTGTTCCCTAGGGAAGTGAAGGCCATAAGGGAATTAATGAAGTAATGCTAAAAAGAGTCATATCATAGAATCATAGATTAGTTTGGATTGGAAGAGAATATAAAGATTGTCTCACACCAAACCTCCCCTATCATGAGGAGGGAACTTTTCTCTAGACCAGCCTGCTCAGAGTCTGGTCTTGAATAGCTTCAGGGATGAGACATCAACAATTTCTTTGGGCAGCCTGTTCCTCCCCACCCACACAGTAAAGCATTTCTTCCTCAAATCCTATCTAAATCTATCCTCTTTCAGCTTAAAGCCATTCTCCCTTGTCCTATAACTGCATGCTCTTGTGAAATATCCCTCTTCAGCCTTCTTGTAAACTTCCTTTAAGAACTGGAAGATGCTGTAAGTTCTCCTCAAAGCCTTCTCTTCTGTAGACTGAACAACACCAATTCCCCCAGTCTGTAACTCAGATCTCTAGATTCAAAGTCCAAAGTGCTGGGACATGTGAGCACAAACCAGCAAGGACTAACCAGAAAGGGACAGACCAAGAGGCACAATCTTTGCCACTTGTCGACACTCCAAAACAAGGGAGGGAGAAGAGGAAGGAGTGTCAGTTAGACCCTTGGCTCCAGTGATTTCCTCTGCCTTGTCAAGGTCAGAAGGGCACAAGTCACTCCCAAGTGAAAGGAGAGAGACACATGGCTTCACAGAACTGCTCTTGGAAATGGCATTTCATCCTCCAGGGTATAAATGAACCTGCAGAACAACACCCTTCCTACCTGCAACGTGCCCAAGTGCTTCCATCCGTTCCTACCAGTAACTCCTTTATATTTCTTCCCTTTCCTTGAGTGACAGGACACAGTGTATCCTCCTCAACATCAGAGCTGCCACTGGTGATGCTCAGAACTATTGATTTCAGCAACTCTTCAGATCTCTCCAACCAGCAAGGAGTTTTACTCATTGCGCTAGGTGGCAAGACCACAAAAAAACAAAGAGGAAAATGGGTTTCCATGTAATTGTGGAAGGAATGGGGAATGCAGAGCCTGAAAAGCAAAATTACACCCTGAGGCTGTTGTGAGCATTGTTATGCAAATCAGCATGAAGTCAGGGAGGATTTTCCCTCTAAGATTCTAGCAATGCCCACAGACATCAATTCTTAATTAGAAATTATCTGAAATATTAAACATGCCCATATGTGCACTGAAACACCTGTGAGAGTCCTCATTCCTCCACTGGGTTGGACAACACAGAGCTCAGTGTCCAGATCCAACAGGGCTCACATACAGTGAACAGTCCCACGATGGTGAGTGGGAGAAGGGCTTTAAGGAGCAGACGTCACTCACCAAGGGAAGGCTGGATGACACACAAAGATCAGATTTGTTCCCTGCAGAACACACTCCTTGCACATGCTGTGATGAAAGAAATTTTTTCATCAAGAAAGCAACAGCAACACCAATGGCTTTAAAAAGCTCCAAGAAGCTTGTTCAGGAAAATGGTTAAGGTAAGCTCATCTCAAAGATTTTGTGAATGTTCTGGCCAGGCTTGCAGCTTCTGCTCCACTGAATACCAGCTTCTGTGGTTTCCTCTCACAGACAAATAAATATTCCAAGATCTTGCATCTGTCAGTATTTTCCCTCTTATGTTCTGGAGCATTTAAGGTATGCTGAAACTTGATGGTGCAGACAAATACATCAAAGCCATAAGCATCTGTATGTTTTCAACACATCTTTTAATACTACAAGAGTATTTCACCAAAAAAACTCTACCAGGGGAACTCAGTCTCCACCTAAATCTAAATCTGGCACTTCAAACATAGCTCTTTCTTGTTCATTCTCACAGGAACTCTTGGTCCATCCTGGAGCCATAATAGAAGAGTTACACCCACACACACAGAAATTATGTTCCAACCTTTTCCCTACAAGAAGCTTCCATCTGAAGTTTTTCCTGGAACTGAGCATGCACTCCAGCGCACTGGTCCTTCTCTACCTTTTTCCCACATGAGTATTCTGTGAGTGTCTGTAGCTGAGGAAAATTATGTCTGTCACACACAGATATTTTAGCCAGCTTTAGATGTGAGAAGTGCATTCATCCCCAAATAGAGGAAAACAACCAGATGGTGGGTACAGGATTCAAACTTAGCTTGCTACAGAAAGCTATAAATTGCACAAGGCTGAAATCATCCTCTGTTAACAGTGAGTTGTATCTGACTTGCACTGGCAGGAATGCATTGAGCATGGAGTAAAATAGGTCATTAGGGAATCCTGAAAGGGTGGAAGCTGACTGTGAATTTTGATCAAGGTAAAGATTTCTGTATGACATTGTCAATTCCAAAGCTGTTTCTGGATGCCTAAGCAATTATATGGACTTGTTATTATGAATTTTATCTCTGTTACATCCCTCTAGGGCAAGCAATATTCCATTTCCTCTCCCAGATGGCAAATAACTATAGTAGGTACAACTTAAGTGACCTGAGAACAGGAGCATAAATATCTGGGGGTCTAGGCTTCCTGCAGGTCCTTGTGCTGTCCTTCCCTCTACTCGCTTCTTCCACCAGCAGAGTCAGAGCTGCAGCCTGAGCTGTCCCTATCCAAACATCACAGATGTGTTTGCAGACTCAGCTGCGCAGTGACACTGCTGGGGTGACACAGAAGGTGACATGCAGCTCACTCTCTGCCACACTGAGAAGCTGCAGCTTCTGGTGCAACACGGCGGGCTCTGCAGGATGAAGAGCTGGCTGCATGCAGAGAGGTAGTTCAGTCTGTCAGCTCCTTCTCAGCCTGCCCTGATAAACTCAGCCAATTACACTAATGGAAAAATTGCATCGAAGTTCTGCCAGTGGTTTGGCTTTCCTGTGTTCCTCACCCCCTTAATTTCAAAAAATAAATGCTTAGAGGTCACCCTGGCCTGATTAAATCACAGGAATATACAGTGTCTGTTTTCAAAATTTGGTGACTACTAATTAATTTATGTCATCAAACAATTATTTTCTACCTCATTAGCGCATGAAATGTGAAGATTGTGTCAGCACTTTTCCTGGCACTCTCATACTCATTAGTTTGTAACCTTGTCCAAAAAAAGACAAAGAGAGAGAGAGGGAGAGAATACTATTCAACAATTTGCAATGTGGTTTTAAAGCAACAGGTGCTGCAAACTGGAATTATTTTCACATTTCCCTTGGTGTTAGATGTCTGAAGCACCACGAATTGGAAATATCTCTCACTCATGATTTGATGACTAATATATCATGCATGGGGGAGTGGGGAAGTGAAGCGAAGGACCAGGGGAAGGCTGTTCTATGCACACATACCACAACAAAATGTCATCATGTACTCAACCTGAAGGACTCACACTAGGTATTTGGTTCAGGTGATGGGGTTTTCACTTCTCACATTATATGACAAGGACCTGAAACAGCTCTGCATGGGAAATTGTGGGACACCACAGTCAGCTAGCAAGTAGAAGTGTAAAGGGAGGTAAACTTGAGCTACCAGGCCCTGCAAGCATTCCTGTACATCCAAGGAAGTTTCCCGCATTTTACTGTATATAAAAATAGCAGATGATCATGGTGATCAGTTAAGTGTTCCTGAGTAGTAGTCCTTTGTCCTTGACTGTTTGCTGACTGTTTGCAGTATGCTAGTTGTTCACCTGAATTATTTTTTAATGCTTCCTTGCACAGATTTCTTTAGTTAATCTATGTTAAGATTGATGTTCCTCACCATTTTAATTGTGAAGAGCATTGTTCAGCAGTAACACTGGCCTTTTAGTCAATGCAGTGCAGAATTCTGCATGGAAAATAATTTCATTACAAAACAGAAATTAAAAAAAAAATCTGCAAGGGACATCTGTTTGTCAAGAAAATTGAAACATTTGGACAGGGCACAATTTTTCTTCTTGCTGCTCAGCTTAAGATCAATTCCTTGAGTCTGAGTTCCCATTGTCCCATTTAGGATGACCATTCATGATGAATTGAATCTTTTCACTTTCCAGGACCCTTCAATCATGGAAGAGAAATCTTATGAAAGAAACAAAACCGAAGCACAATGTGTACAAACTACATTTCTTATCGATCATCCCAGATCAAATGATACTTCTGTCAACAGAGTTTTTCTGGTCTTAGATACAAAGCCACCACTGACCTGCTCTGGTTCTGGTGACATTCCTGCTTCAAGCAGAAGGTTGGACAGGTGGTTTCCAGAATCCCCTCCAAGAAAGTTGTTATGGTTATGTAAATGTCTAAGTGGTGCTGAAGTGACATTGCACCATAATTCACTCTGTTTCCTGTGTTCTTGTATCCTGATTTGGACAAAAATATCGACATATTAGAATTAACAGAGAATTTCTGAATTTTTATGAGAATTACTCAGGTTTTAAACAGGAATTTGACTTGCTTTTAACTACCACTTAATGGTCATGCCTAGTGGCTAAGAATTCCAGGAAAAGTAGCAATTTGAGGGGAAAGAAGGTCATGAGTTCAAGTTAGGCAGTGATGCCCCGAGAGAATTGCCTTTGCCACAACCTGGTCAATCCTGACAGATTTACTCATTGGTTACTTATACCCTGTGCTCCTCAGATATAAAGAGAGTAGCCAAATAACATAATTAAATTCCAAAAGTCAGTGATATGAACATTCCTCACTGTGCCATTAAAAGACACCGGAACATTTTCAGTCAAGTGAAATTTGTTCCAAATACTCATTGAAGACACTACAGAAGACATAACCCTCAAGAAGATTTTCCAGCGCATAAGGCTGCTATTAAAGCTCAGAGCATTCTGGTTATGTCTGATCTGAGAGAGAAAACAACCATTTTCCCCTAAGATTTTTTGTGATTTTTCCATTCTATAAAAGTTCTCCCAGTTTTTTGTCTTAACATCACTGCCAAATACACATGAGTTTTGAGATTTGACTGACTTAGAGAAGCTGAAATATCAGTTTTTTTCATTACCTGCATAGGAAAATCCCCCAGTTTAGTAGTTTAAATTCTAAAGAGATGTGAAACTCAGCAGTTTCAGTTCACAGAATGTATTGAAAACATTCTTTTGATTTGCATTGGGTCACATTTATATAGTTTCTTTGGAGTTTCATATTCAAAGAAATAAGACATTCTTGTATCAAAACCAAGGTAAAATACCGGGTCCAGTTAACCCAGTGGTATCTTTGAAACTCATTGTTTGGTTGGTTGAAATTTCCTGCAAATGGTAAATTTGCATCAGTGAATTCCCTGCAAGTCTTTTGATGTTAATGCTGAAATGTCAAATGATCCACCTCACAGAGAAGTACAATAGATTTTAACTGTAGTTAAATAAATAGTTAAAACAAGAAATAAAACAGTCCCTGGTAAAAAGGATATAAAAATCTAGGAGACTGTAATAGAGAATTATAACACATCTCCACATTTTATGAGTTTTCTCATTAAGCCCCGTTGCAGAGAAAAACTTCTCGGTTAAATTCTATGGTAGGACTCTAAAGAAAATCTATATTATTTTATCACACCATGTGATATAATTTTATTTGCCATGTTCATGGCAAGATTAGGACACATTGTTCTAAGCAGTGTATTAGCATATATTCTACAGACCAATGTCTGAAAGTTAGACTTAACCAAAAAAATCCCATGCTACTTAAAACATTTGAAATTTTTACTCAGCTATATAACGTTCATAATTGTCTTCCAAAAAGAAATTATTGAAAATCATGTTTTTATAAAAAAACATGTACTTCTTTCAAAATATATGTTCCTGGGTTGTTTTTTTTTAAAGCAGTTCTACCTCCTTGCAATCTCATGTCCTCTTAGGTAGATGTAAATATCCAACAAAATATCACAAAACCAGTTGTAGGAACAAAATTCACCTTGAGGCTGACAGCGCGCCTAAGCACTGTCACTACAAAGAATGTTTCTAGTGGCATGATAAAAACACCTGAAAATAAGTAGTTTATAAATCAATATTTCTTTGATCATAATACCATGTCACTTCTCTTATAAAGTAGGTGTTTACTTCTTGTGGAAAACTGGTTCATTTTCTTAAGTAGTGGTATGCTTTTAGGAATTTGTGGGTGCAATATTGAAAGCCCACAGGTTGTTTTTTTCTGTTTCTTCCATGAATATTTTTTTCCAGTAAATGGACAGAATTTTCCAGTGCCCCCAAATAGTCAAGCAACAGTCACAGCATCAGTCACACGATGAGTCTTGGCAGGGACTGACGTCTTCAGCACTGGAAAATCAGCCAGCATTACAAGGAGATCCCCTTGCTTTAAATTATGAAAAATAAGAGAGTTAATGAGATTGGTGTCCCTCCTCCATCATGTCCCATGCTCCCCTCCCCAGTGCTCATTTAGCAAAAACAGTGCGAAAAAATAAAAGAAGTTCTGTTTTCTAACCAACAGGTTTTGAACCCACTCAAGTTCACCTTCCTGTATATATTTTCTACTGCTTTCTCTGAGCTTTGTACTTCCTGAACCACAGAAGTACCTACACACTCTGTTTCCTGTTCTTAAGATGTGAGTATAAATTTTAACATAATTTGAATGTTCAAACCTCCAGCCTAATTCTACTCTCTCTTGCACTGGATTTATCACACTACTGTTTTTCAGAAACTGCTGATTTTTACCAGAGTCCACTAGCATGAGGCCTAAACACCTCAGGTGAACCAGCCTGGAGAAGTTATGCTGTTTATAGCTACTTTCACTTCCGACACTCATGTGAATGCATGTGATGTGGTTTGGGGTAAGGAGATAAGTAGGCAGTATGACGTCCTTGTTGGAGGATATTATTTAAAGTTTATTGCTATGACCAATTTTCCATCTTCAGCCGTGAATTTAGCAAGGTGCTCCAACCCATTCATTGCTTCTAGACTGGTTCCATGCCAAAAAAAGGTGAATTACACAACTGCCCTAAAAAAATGGGGCTGGAGATGGAAAATATTTCTCCCTGTCTTTCTACAGCACATGTCATGGGATTTATTATTCCAGGCTGCTCTTTGGCAGATTGCACTACAACAACAACAAAGACCAGCACTTACTCTAATGATGAGGCCACCACCCACCTGATGCTCAGTGATAAGCATCACTCAAGAAATAGGAGGTCACACCATGACTTCCTTTTCCCACTCTCCTTCCTCCATCATTTGTTTGTAGGACGTTTGTTTATGGTAATGTGGGATGGTGCCTCTCTGGACCCTACCCCTTGCTGTGACCCAGTTATAACCCATGCTGTCTACACTGCTGGGAAGGTGGTATTTTCACCTAAGTTTCAACAAATTTGTCAGTGTGCAGTAGATGTCAGTACTGAGACACATCCCTTTTTAGGTAAGAAATAACCCTTGTCCTGAAACTAAACTCTATTCATTTTCCCAGGTCTAACCCGAAGTTTATCTGGGGGACATGGGAATTGTGGTGGTCTGCTGCACAGAATAAACCCCCACTTTGGAGAGGATAGAGGCAGAACACTCTGGTGACCACTGTCTACCTGTGGAGAAAAAGGTGTAATTATGACAGCATGTGCCCAAAGTGGTTCTTAGCGAGAAGAAACTGAAGACTGGAAAACAACCAAACTAAAGCAAGAGAGCTCAATTGAACACTGAAATCTAGGGGGGGAAACCCTACAAAAATTCCAAGATGTTTCCTTCTGTAGTCCCCCTAATAAACAAAACACAAAGACATTGGAAGCTGAAAGTTTAATGAGGTTCAAGTGGATCAAAAACCAGTACTTATGGAGACAAGGAAGGCCAGACCCAGTTCATATATGGGGTGGTGGATAGAGGGGTTATATACTAGAAACTCAGCTGGAAAATGCTAGGTGATATTCAAGTATACTTATATCTATTATGCTTCTTTCAGAAGAACGATAATGTCATTAAAGTGTGAAATACTAAAATTAAATCCTTCAGCACACTTTTCTGAACAAAAGGAAAAATTAAGCACCAGTTACCATCTACATAAATGATCTTTGTAAAGGATCAGATAGAATATCATTAGATGTTTTTAACTTTTTATTTAATGATGGTGAAGGACAGCTGAGCAGATATTTTTCAAGAAAAAGTTTAATGCCTTTTAATGTTTAATGTTGTTCAAGACATTTGGAAAGTTGCATAAATAGGTCCCATCAAGCACAGAAATTTTTTCTACTGCACATGCAAATTGCAATACCAGACATGAACAGGGATGCATGTCACTCTGCTGTGGCCTTTGTGTTCTAAAACTTGCTTGAATTCTTGGATGCAGGATGTTCTTGGAACTGCACAGCTGGATATGTTATAGATACAGCTATAGATACAGTTGATGTTAATGTGATTCAACATATTCTCTAATCTTTCAAAAGTTATTTGTTGGCAGTCACTGCAGCCACGCTTCCACCAGAAAGTTTTGGGATACTTGTTCTGCTGAACAGTGAAGGGGAGTTCATTTTTAAATAATATTTACCTTTTTCTCCCCAGTGCTTGTGTAGACAGTAACTTTATTAGCAGAATGGATTGAACCATACAAGGACCAGAACAACACAGAAAGATTTCAACCATGCAAAGAGGTGTGCTTTTATAAGTTTTCCTGCTCTGCAGTGAGACACCGGGGACTTACAATATTTTCATGCATAGGTAAAATAGTAAATTATTCCACAGCATTTCAGTGTGAGAACATCTCCCTGTAATGTTCACAGTCTAGGTTCATGGTCTCACTTTACCTAGCTCAGAGTAGGAACTTTCACTCTCATCCATTACAGATTAGAGCTCTAACAATTTAATAATTTCTCTAGAGTAAAAAATGTTAATTTCTGAAAGTTGGAAAACTGAAAAGAGACCTGAGGAAGATGCATCTCAGAAGAGTCTCATGGTTTGAGTATACATCCAAGACAGAAAAAAATCAAGGTTACATTCTGTTTTGAAGTGGGTCGAGCAGGAAGTTTGATTGGGCTAGGGGTACATGCTGTTTCCCAGTGAAAGTCATAGACTAGTTTCACCCACAATGAATCATCACATTCCTCACAGAAAGGAAAGAAAAAAAAAAAAAAAGGAAAAAACCAACAAATCCTCCACCACTTCCTTGGAAGGTTTCCAGTCAATTTAGTGTGTGCCTAGTTCACACAGTCTTCTGAATACTATGGGCATATTTCCATTGACCACAAAAAGACTTTTTATAAGGCTCACGTAAATCAAATATGGTTATTGCAAGAGAACTAAGGATTACACAGAGAGAAGAGATATAGAAGAAGAAAACTTGATTCTTAAAATGAGAGGGAACAAGAAATGTGCTAAGTCACTCAGACCACATTTAACTCAGGAAACATGCATTGGGTGTGGATAAAGTAGAGATCACTGGACTCTAAAGCATACTACTCTCAAATTTCCAGAGATACTGGAGGCAGAAGTCCTGAAATTGGTTTAACTTTGAATCATCACATTCCAGTGCTTGTAAAAGAGTGATGAGTGGATGATGAGTGAAATGAACGGTTTCTTTGCCTCAAAACTATCCTGTTCTCTCATATTGAAGGCATGAGTGACTCACAACATAAAAGACATGAGGGTTTAATGTGTAACAAGAAAGAGAGCAGGAAGGGGTACAAAGCTGACCTTTCACACACATTGTGAATGACAGTGGAAAGCTCAATGCACTTCATTCCTTAAAGTACATAGCAAGATAAATACTCAGGACTTACTCTTCTAACAAAAGAATTTCCGTTTTGCTCACAGTGGTCAAAGGCATTACAGAGGAATCTCTCCAACCTTATCCTTCATATTTCTGGTCAAAGAAGTTTTTGCTGTGATATTGGGGAGAGGATGGAGTTACTGAATCATCTTTACAGCTATCAAGTCTATGAGAAGGCAGAAAGCCTGATCACTGAGGCTACCAAATCAGGTAGAAAAAGCTTGTTTATTCAATCAAACAAAAAAGTCAAATATGAGTAATGGATCAACCATAAAAGGTCTGAGACATTGATCTTGAAGAAAGGCTGGGAATGGAGACATGCTGAAAGCTTGGGAACACCTCAATATTAGCTTGCAAGGCTAGCCTTGTTATTGCCAAAAGCATTGATTCATTGAAGGTAAAATTCTTTGAGAAAGTATTTCCAGAAGTATTTACATTGTTTCCCTATCAGTTCATGCCAGTTTCATGCCAGTTCTCAGGCTTCAAGCTTTCCAGCTTTGCAAAGCAGGGGATCACTAAGTTCCATTCTTTACTAAAAATGTTTTCACCCAGAGGAGGAGCTGTAAGGCTCAAGAGCCATTCAAGCTTTTACAGGTAACTAAGAAAGAGTGACATTTTTCAATGTAGTCACAAGTCAGCCACTTACAATCCCTTCACAAATGAATACAAAAACTTGTTTAATTAAAAATTAACTGGGTGCAGCCAGCTGAAAAACTGCAGAATTGACTTTTATTTAAATCACTGCATGATATAAGGAAGTTTCCTTGTCTTTGTTGTGCTTATACCACAAACATTGATCATAAAAAAGTGAAAAATACATTTTTTTAATAACAAGCAGGAAACCCTATGGAAAGTTAATCAAGGATTCTAACTCCTGCTTCAGCCTGTTACTGATGCCCCAGGAGTCTAAATCTTAGAAGACGAAACACCAAAGTGTTTCTAGGGAGAATTAAAGGGAAAAAATACTAGGGGTGCACTAATCCCATGTTATTGATGCAGTGAAACAGAAGCAGCATAGTTTATGCAGCATCAGTTCACATTAGAAGCTTGTGGTAGGATACTCTACCCATTTCCTGAGTCAGAGACTTGTGTCTCAACCACAAGACTATCATTCTTCTCTGTAGATACTTTCCCTTAATTTCTGAGGGCTGGTAATATTTAGTGGACAGAATTACATTTTTGTTGTTCTGCTTTTCCAGATGCTCTCTATGAAGCAAGATAACCACGTGTGAGAGGAAGGGTCATGTTTCCTGATGAAGTCAACAGTACAATGTCCAGAATTTGGTTGATGCTGTAGCATACACTTAGTGCTACCAAGCAAATCCTTTTGACCAGTGTATAGAAAACTAATTTCTCCCATGCACCTTAATGTCACATGCTGTACCTTGAGAGAAAGCAATGTTTCCTTATAGAGGCACATTCATATTCTAAGAGGAAAACAAAAGAAAAAATAATGTATGTGAATTTGGTATTATTATTCCTATGGGTTTATTACCATTGGTCCTCATGAGGAAAAGATCTGAATGGGGAGGTTGCTATTACATTTAAATGTGGAGGAGTTCTACTGAGAATGGCTGAAAACAACCTCAGCCTTACGGGAGCACTGAATTCTGTTGAGAGAGACAGGTGTTGGCTCTGTGTCTCTTCCAGGAAAAGTAAGGAGGGTAGAAAAGAATATGCTAGTAGAAGGACAGGTGGTAAACTTGTGCCGCCTTCTCCCTGCCTCCCAAAATGTGTGTAGTACATTCTGTGCAACACTAAAAGTAATTCTTATGTAGCCAAACGTAGCTACTGTAGCCCCAATGGAATTGCAAACAGATCAATTAGAAGAAACAGACTGCAGCCCCAGCCTAAATGGAGGCAAGGGGTGGTACTCTGTGTGCTCCAAGGGCTGGATTTTTCCCTAGGTGTTCTCTGGTCAGCAGAAGCAGTCATCTTTGCCTCGGCAGAGGGATAGAGCCTCAGGGCAGCCTAAGCTGTCCTTGGGGGCTGCCCATCTCCTCTGCTGGTGATCAAAAGCACATACATTGACCTGTAAAACAAAATGTTCCCATAACCAAAAATTTGATTTTATGAACAAGCTCACCACAACATAAAACTAATTTGAAAAAAGGAGATGTGGCTTAGAATTTCTGTGACGGAATAACAGCCACAGTATTATGGCCTGTATAAATAACACCTTAATATCTTCCATCTTCAGGCAGGAGGCAGGGGATTTTAAACTCTGACAAACACCTGAACACAAACCCCATCCTATGAAGTCACAGGCAGGAGGGATTACACACAAACAGAGCCAGTTCCCTTTGCACAAATTTTGGAAAGCCAGGTTAATTTAGACTGAATTTGGCACTTTGCAAGTGGCCAACATAAGGAAAGCAAAGCAGGCTGAACCTGTGCTTGTTCAGTTGTGAACTCTTGTACGGCCCTAAGCAGAAATCAATAACTTGGTGTGTATGAAGGGAAGTAACTCCCCCAAATCCTCTGTGTTTTGGATTCATGTTGTGAAATGGAAGTCTTGTTCCATAGCCAGCCTCACTGAGAATGCCAGTTCCCTCTGCTAAACAGGCTCACACAAATGCCCACACCTGTAAAATAGACTTTGAATGCCAAAAAACTCCTTTGCTGGATACGTTCCAGCAAAAGAACTAAAACCTTTTGAAGAAAAAAACCCACGGTTTTGCTCTTTCCCACACTCCATTCCTGATTTCTGGGTTAGGCAGGAGGTAGATAACTTTGACCTATACTTGTGCTGCCGCCAGTTTTTTCAACACATTTTTTCGTGTTTGCACTGTCTTTGTTTCATTGATGTGTTGTGTAATGTGAGCAAGCAGAAAGCCAACTATGCACCAACAGGAAGGCTTAGAGTGCTCTGATTTTTTGGCACGATGTGATGCATTGTGAGCTGGGTTTTCAGTATCTGACAGTTAAGTCCATGGAATTGGCATCTGTATGCTGGAGCCCAGAGCCCTGAATAACCTAACTTAGAGTATAGCTGAGACCAAACCATGACTTCATTCATCCCTTTTGCACACGTGCTTGGTGCAGAGAGCATTCAGGACTCACTTGAGTGCATGTCCTGTACTCAAGGGCAGCACCACACTCTGCACATGCTGCAGAGCTAAGTCAGGGAGCTCCATGCAGGAAAGGGCATCACATGGACACTAGAAATTACTCATGGACAACAAGGACTTAATTGTATCTTCACCTTGCTCCACAAACACACACTAGAGCTGGAACCTGAGCACTAAGAGCTAAACACTTCATTGCTGGAGATGATCAAAGTTTTAAAAAATCAAAATAATAAAGCTGAGGAAAAAACCTGAGACCTCTCGAATCTATTTGCCAATTCTATGTATTAATGATACTACCCCAAAGTTGTAATACTGTTGTTTTCTGACCAGGCGTGGTCAGCTTTGCTCCTATTTGTTCACTTCACCTCCCCTGTGACCCCGCTGCCTTGGACTCAGCCCTTTTTCAGTCACAGACTGAAAGGCTGTGAGGAAGGAAAAGCTTGTGACCCCATTTCCCACATGGAGAAGAACATATTTAAGGGCATTTACCAGCCTAACAAATCAGCCTAGCAGACAGCTGTGAAAGTTTCACAGTGTTTTTCTCTGCATGATTAGAAGCCAAGATGTCAGTTCCTCATCGATATCAGGGACTAGTAGGATTTCCTTACTTTGCAGGAACCCTGTGAGCAGCTCAGAGATTGTGGTAACAGGGCATCTTAGATGACAGATTGACCTATTACCTCTGGTGGGGAGGGCACAGGACAGCTCTGAGCCATAGGGTTTGTTTCTCAGCTGATTTACTGCTTTCCTATTAATGCAGCTCTGCTGAGGTCCATGCCATGAGTCAAACAACCAGCCATGAAACAAAGCTCAGTTCCACAGA
Organism: Illadopsis cleaveri; assembly: GCA_013399915.1. NCBI lineage: Eukaryota > Metazoa > Chordata > Aves > Passeriformes > Timaliidae > Illadopsis > Illadopsis cleaveri. The sequence goes on from VXBB01004265.1 coordinate 383,366, forward strand.
ATTTGACCAGCTACCTTTCCACTGAGTCAGAGATAACAGGAACTGCACTCTGGAAATTGTTTCAGGGCATTCCTTTTTTCTTCTTGTGTTATGGAAGCAGTTTTGCACAGACTCAGGGTTGTTGTTTTTCATGGTTTGTGAAGAGAAGGGCTCCTGAGGTCAAAAGCTGTCAGTACTTTCCAAATGAGGAATTAAGTACCAGGTGCAAGACTCTCAAAAGAGTTTATCTTGTCAGACTATGGAATCAGTTCTGGACTATGGAATCCTCTGTGCAACCCAAAAGCTTTATGCAAGCTGTAGCTCTTGCCCAGTGGAGTGACCAGAAGCACATGTACGGTCCAGGATCTGGTGCAGTCTGGCACAGCAGCTCATCCAGCTCTGGGTGACTGCACACACCATTCAGCATGCTTTACGAAAGGAAAGTCCTGCTTATCAAACCTGATTTCATTTTATGACAAAGTAACCCACACAGCTGATCAAGGAAAGCCAGCTGATTTTATCTTTATCAATATCAGAAGAGCTTTCCATACTGTCTATCACAGGATCCTCTGGATAAAATGTCCAGTACGCTACTGGATAAACACATCCTGAGATGAGTGAGCAGCTGGCTCATGGGTCAGGCACAAAGGGTTGTGGTGAGTGGGGTGACATCAGACTGGGGACCTGTAACCATTGGGGTTCCACAGGGCTCCATCCTTGGTCCTGTGCTCTTCAATATCTTCATTAATGACCTGGACATGGGACTGGAAGCAATACTGAGCAAGTTTACAGATTATACAAAACTGTGAGGAGCTGCTGACTCCCTTGAAGGCACAGAAGCCCCACAGAGACACCTCACAANCAATACTGAGCAAATTCACAGATTATACAAAACTGGGGGGAGCTGCTGACTCCCTTGAAGGCACAGAAGCCCCACAGAGACACCTCACAGATCAGAGAACTGGGAAATCACCAACCACATGAAGTTCAACCAGGGAAAGTTCTGGATTCTGCACCTGGGATGGGGCAATCCTGGATCTACAGACAGACTAGAGAATGGGAGACTGGAAAGCAGAGCCATGAAAAGGCACCTGGGGTTCCTGGTCTGTGGACAGTTGGACAGGAGCCAGCAGTGCCCTGAGAGCCAGGAGGACCAGCCCTGTCCTGGGGGGCATCAGGGACAGCATCACCAGCTGGGCGAGGGAGGGAATTGTCCTGCTTTGCTCTGCACTGGGGCGGCCTCACCTGCAGTCCTGTGTGCAGTTTTGGGGGACACAATGTGAGAAAGACATTAAGCTGTTAGAGAGTATCCAAAGGAGGGCAACAAAGATGGTAAAAGGCCTTGAGGGGAACCATATGAGGAGTGGCTGAGGTCACTTGGTCTGTTCAGCCTGGAGGACACTGAGGGGAGACGTCATTGAAAGATACAACTTCTCTTCTCTCTGGTGACCAGTGACAGGACCCAAAGGAGTGGCCTGAAGTTCTGTCAGAGAAGGTTTAGGTTGGATATTAGGAAAAGATTCTTCATCCAGAGAGTATCTGTGCACTGGAACAGGCTCCCCAGGGAAGTGGTCACAGCACCAAGCCTGACAGTGTTCAGGAACTGTTTGAACAATTGTCTCAGGCACACGGTGTGACTCTTGGGGATGGTCCTGGGCAGTGCCAGGATTTGGACTCAGGGATCCCTGTAGGTCTCTTCCAACTCAACACATTCTGTGATTCTGTGACTCCCTTCTGGACTGAAGAGTCAGACTGTGTTTATACAGCTGCAGCCTAATTGCACCAAAAGAGATACCTAGTGCAACCGACAACTAAAAGAATTTAGTCTTTTAACTCTATTTCATCCTTTCAAATGCATGTTGCAACATAGTCACCATTAGTAGAGCTTAAGTCATCTGAGTATGGAGATGAATTATAGTCTGAGATTCACTATTTAGCATTTTAAATGCTCCACAGACAGTATCCTGCCTAATCTGCTCAGTGCAGGCTCTGTTTTTGGGGAAGTTTTGCAACCTTATTTAACATGTACAAGTTCTGTCAGTTCCTGCAGGGACTCCTGTTGATCTCTGCTTGTCCCTGCATAACTTTGTTAGTCTGGTTGCTTTTCAATTATCTGTCAGTCCACAACCAGCAGCACCTTTGAAAGAATTGATTGAAAGCCTCACAGTCAAACGGCATTGATCTGCAACCAAGGAGGAGATATTTTTATTCAAAACCTACAGAAACAGAGATCATAATGGAAAAAAAACAATCCATCACGACAAGTTAAAGGTAATGGAAAGGATGTTAAACTTAAATTCATGGATTCAAGCAACACAGGGTTGCAGCTTTCTACATGTTTTCTACCTATTTCTTTCCTACCAGACAGCAAAACTGCAAGTTCATGTACTAGAAATGTTAAGATAAAACAAACTCCCCTAGATAAACATTATTAAAAGACTGTTGAAAAGCACCAAAAGATACAATAAAGTTTTTATTAATAGTTACTAGAGGACAAACATAAAGCAAAACTTTGCATCCATTTTCCCTTCACTGCTGCAGTCTGACATTCTTTTCTGTTGTTACACAACCATCCTAAGAAGAAGAAAAGAAAGGTTATTCCACATTTTATTCATTCACAGAAAGAGAAGTGACTTCCATTCAAATACACAGGAGGAAGCTGTATGCTATAGATCGTTCTCTTCTCTCTCTCAAAACCATCTTCCTCTCCTATGCCAGATCTCATGATCATCAGACCCTTTCCTCAATTCAATTCATCTCACAAGCCTGGCAGACAACTAACATGGGAAAAGTGTGAATATTTTTCTGTGAGAATTGAACTGGCTCAACCAATCATCAGCTGAGAACCAAGCATGTAAAGAGGAGGAAAGCCCCAGGTGCAGAAAGGGGAGCTAAGGAAAGAAGGAATGGGTTTGTCTTTTTTTTGACAGCAGTTGATAACTTCATTCAGAGACCATATCAGAGGAGGGAACTGAATCTGGTTAGTGCCCTGAACACAGAATCATCCTATATCTCATATTAGTTATGGCCAGGGCTTAACCCCTCGTGTTCTGAGAAGGATGTTTTATGGTCTGAGCTCACAGGCTGAGAGCTGGAAGATTCATAGGCACTATTCCTTGTTGTGATACATGTGTATGAGAGAATATCCTACACAGCCCTGAGCAAAAGGGAAGCGTGTATTTCCAAGGAAAACACGGAAATTCAGTCAAACACAATGTTATTCAGCAGCTACTTACTGTAAATGGCCATTTTATACCCTGGAGAAAAAGAAATCTCTTTTAAAAACTCAGCTCCTTCATTAAGGTGTTAGCTGTTATTCTAACGATGCAATTACCTGAAACAGAGGAAATGCTTAACTTTTTTTTTTTTTTCAATGAAGCATTATTCCAGTAAGGTATACTATTTTGTGACCTTCAAAACAAGTTTTGCTGGCACAAGTGACATGGTGGCAAACAAGCAACCAATATCCAGGCTCATAATCTGACTTTTCCAAAATAGCCAACATATTATGCAATGACACACAAAGAAAGTCATGCAGAAAACCAAATATACCCCAAACAAAGTCAACAAAAGCAAAGAAGAAACTGAAGTTCACAATCCCACTGTTTAATATAGTAAAACCTGGAATAAAAAATTAAGTACACTTAAAATGCTACGAAGCATAAAAAAACACCAAAGTCACAACCTAGTGTTTTTCATCCAAATCATCTTTAAAAAAACCAAACAATGGAATGCAATTTTCCTCCCCAAAACTGCACAGTTAAGGGGTTGTTTTTATTTTCCTCACTTGACCAGGTTTATGCCATGGAGCCTCTTTTTGTAGTGGGTTTTTTTGTGCTAGTAGCATAACAGCCGTTAGTAACAGCAGCACATGCACCACATTATTGCAGCCAGTAGCCCTGTCAATTAAGTGACTATGGCTTTAAAAGAGACACTTGTTTTATTTCTTCTCAGCTCTCTGTTATGTTCCCTCTCAGTTCCTGCATCAAATCAAATCATTCAAATACATTGAACCTTCATGTTTGCTGGTTTCTGCCCCTTGGGATTTCCCTTTCCTGTTCTGCAGGCTGGATGCAGTTCTCCCAAAGCACTTTCTTCACTGTGGGATTGGAGTGGTCCTTGGTTGTGATATAGCAGAACTCAGAAGCTGGAGAAGAAAAATGAGTGACAAGAAGATACAAAGTTCAAGACCCTCCTGCATTTCTCAGGTCAAAGTGCTTCCCCAGATTATATCTGTGCTAAACAGAGCTGGGCATGGCAGCCAGCGTCCTTCTCCATAAATCCAGGCATTGCAAGACTGCACACTGTGGAGCTACAAATGAGTATTTGTCAGCTGCATGCAAACTAGGGTATCTTCTGACTTTTCAGGGATTAATCTATTTTACAGAAACAAAACTTTGCCTCCTTGCTGTCTGCAAACTATCTCAAAAGAGGAGTAGCCAGTGTCTGTCTCTCAAACCTTTCGGATCCAGTGTCACCTCCATAGTCTTACTAGAGTCCACTTTACTGCTGTGTAACAGCTACTTGCTTGGATGAAAAGAAGCTGTACTTTCTCTTTCTCCCACTGGGAGAAGCCTATGCAGTATATTCCATCAAGTTCTATTAATTTTCATCTTGATGTGAATCATGGGGATTGAAGTCTCATCTCCCATGGAGTCCTGTTCACCAGGAACAACTTCAGTAAGGCCAGTGGGGTATCATTACATGGCAATGAAAGTGCTTGAAGGCAACAGGGGACTACCTTACAAGGAGGCAATAGTCACATATAGATGGATTTTAAAACCTTTCCCTTTGCACCTATGGAGTTGTGCAAAGTGGTAATAATGACACATAATATTGCACTGCACTTCTTTGGCTATTTATTTGTTAAAGATGAGCAAGGAACATTCTGTCATTGTGTGGCCAAGCAGCACAGTGGCCACAGCTGAACTATACAGAACTTTGCCCTGTGTAGCACTCAAATGTAAATGTCATTTTGGATGTGGGTTTTTTTCCAGTTCTGTGAACTAATTATGAAAATGTAACAATTTCATAATGTGAAACAAAGATTATGTGTCAACTTCCTTCAGTGCAACATCAGGGTTTGCAGGTGCAAAATCCATCATACAGGGCCATACAAGGGGCCAAACTCAGGGCAAGCCTGTCTGTGCTGCCTATTGGAAAATCTGGAGCATATGCTTTCCCCCAGGCATCACTCGAGCTAGTGCAGTTTGGCACATTTCCACATCATGCTACACAGCATGTGAGCATTCAAACATTACTGATTGACTGGCCTGTGCTGTCCCTTCCCCAGACATTTTTATTCATTGTCACCCTAGGTCCACTTGATTTTGCAGAAGCATTGAACCAGCAATGGAGCACAACTTGCCCATCTACTTAGTGACTGAAGGACAATTGGTGAAGACCTCTGAAACTTATAGAGGAAAGATGCTCTGTGAGGAAAAGATGACATGACTGTACCTTGTTCATCACTCTGACAAGCTATGACTCAAACACACTTCAAAGACTGAACTGAGTGAAAAGATGCCTTTTTTCAGGATTTTTTTTTTCCTTCTGGTAAATGATAGCTCCACTTCACTGACTAAAGTGCATGTAGCCCTGCTCAAAATTAAAATCACAGTAGCAGCTGAAGGACTTAATGTGCTAATAGAAATGTCCGGACATTTTTGTGGTCTATCTTCTCCTCCTTTGAAGAATATAATCTAGAAGAGGGTGAAATTTTAGACTTTGTTATAATTACACAGGTGGAGACTCACTGAAAAGTGACAGCAGCCAAATAGGGAAGAGAAACAAAACAAAAGGCAACATTAGATCACAAACATAACCTAAAATATTGTAAGACAGGAAACAAAAAAAAATATGGGAAGGTATTTGATTTGCTTGAAATATGTTGACATGTTCCATACCATCTATTAAAATACTCTGCTTCCTGCTGTCCCCATCATTCTGTAGGTGCTGCAGCCACCCAGTCCAATGGTGTTGTGATTCAGACAGAAGTAACCTTTACAAGCCCCAGGAGAGCAGCCTCCTGATGCAGGCACTTCACAGGGACAGAATGAATCATTTGCCAGAGACGAGGGACCAGAAGTCAGCTCAGATGGATGGACTGAGGTGGACCAAGGTGATATCAGCCTGACAAGCTGAAGTAGCAGTAATTCACTTTTCAAATTGCTTTTGAAAGTTTTGTTGGTGTTACAGGAGAGGTTTAATGCTGCCTTTTCATCCTGGCTGTTGTGGGACATTTTAAAGAGAGGGACTCAAGGCTCTAATCCCTTTCTGAGAGCAAAAGGATGTTTTAGCAGAAAGAGTTGTCTGCTACCTGTCAGATCCATCCACCAATCCTGGCCTGGATTCAGCCATCAGTTCACTTAAAGGTCTTAATCCTTTTTCCAACAATATCTTTAGCAAGGGTTTATTCCTTTCTGCCAAATATCTCTTTGGTCCAAAGACCCTCATCAGCACAGGGCTTTATCAACATTGTGGGACAGCACTGAGGGAGGTCACAGACTTTATAGATCTTTTCCACCTTTATATGAAAAATGTATAAGCGCTTTTATTTATTTATTTACTTGTTTGTTTGTTTATTATTTAGAAAAAATACATTTTACTTTATTTATGGAAAATGTATTTTCCATTTTTGGAGAAATACAGGTTCCATATTTGGAGAACAGGTTCCATAACCTGATTTGAAAGTCAAGCATCCCCCTGGCCTTTCTGTCACATAGTGATTCATCCTTTTGGCAGTAAACCACTTAGAATAGGACCCTAGGGAGCTTACTGAGACCAGGTATCTCCTGAGAGGGTATTGGGAAGATTCCATCTCTTCAGGCATTGCTTGGGATTTTTAGTACCATCCATTATCATGGGTGAGTGAGAAATATCTCCTTCTTATTCCCTTTTGAACATAAGTATGAGGGAAGGTAAAAGCTTTTCACATATTGTGACTTTTATGGTGATTACAGAAAGAAATACACAAAGGCCTTTCATTACTCAAGGCAAACCCTTTCTAAAGCACTGTAGCCTTAATTTCCAGTCTGCTTTCAGAGTGCTCACTAGTGACCCCAAGGGGAGCTCCAACTTTGAACATCACCTTTCTGGCCCTACTTGGCTTTTTTTATGCCACATGTATTTCTGCATTTCATAACATCCTGTGCTTGGTTTGGGCAGAAAGGTTTCTTCCCAAGCAGGTATTCTAATGTGAGACGTATTTCTAAGTCTGAATTTAGTCTATTATATTTGACCACTGCAATAACTACTTGGTTCTCTTTCTCATCTTCAGATTAATTTGTTCCACTAATTGTGAAAGGGTCACTTCCCTAATTACACCATTCTACCCTTGTTGCCTACACCACATCTTCACAGTTTAGCAATTAATACAAATTGGAGAGTACAGATGAATCACTCAGAAGTTCAATAGCTGCCTGCCATTCTTCAATTGACTTGCAAGAGGGGCTTTTTTTTTTGCTCATACCACACTCCCAGGCCTGCAAAGTGCTCTTCAGCAGAAACACTGTTCTGTGCAACACTTGGTTTCCCCATCAGACCGTGAGCAGAGGAGTCTCATTTGTGTGGGCTGTCCCCATTTTCACCTCGGGCTGCACACTACACCAGAATAGAAAACATGAGTCAGAAAGGTTAAGGGTTAAACTGTTAAAAACAAAAGAGGAGAAAATTCATTCAGAAAATAGTGGTTTCTAATGGATGAGAGGAAGTACTGTACAATTTCTTGTAAAGTCACAATGGCCAGCTCATCAGAGGAAACCCCTCCTATTAGGGGCTTGTACAATGCCTCCTGGAGCCTGAACAGCTGCCAAGTCATGACCATGCAGTTAAGTGAATGCAACAAAGAACGTCACATCAAGGGCACATTTCCATCTTCCTGTCCAGCTAGTTCCCAATCTATTTTTTTCTTCTTCCCCTTGCATTAACTATTTTACAACAACATAAGCCTTCTTAGTGACTTTCCTCTTTTCCTTCCCCTCCCTCCCCACCTGTTTTTTTTAATATTCCTCTGGCTTTCTTGCAAGCTGCAAAAAGGGCTTCTCTACATGGAAGCAAAGCCATGGTTTCCACAAGATTTGCTGAGCCAACCTAATCACTCACTGATTTGGAAGGAGGTCCCGAAGCAGCTGCCCCATTCTCCCAGCTTGGCTTCACGCTCTTAGCTGCCTGTGTGGAGGCTGACACTTACCAGACCTCCTCCTGTGACCTCGTTAACTCAACAGTCTGCTCAAAACCATCACAGCATAAATCCCAGCAGCTTTCTGCTGTGTCAGCCCTCAGAGGTGGCACTGCAAAGCAGAACCAACACAGGGCTGGGGTGGAGGCCAGAGATGGATGGCCACAAAATCTCTCCCTTTTGGTTGTGAGAAACCAGTAATTCAGCACAGCTCTTCAGGAAACCGCAGCTTCAATGTGCCTGTGATAGATGCTCAGCCTAGATTACAGCGTGCTGAGCTCCCTACACTGTTTGCATGCATTTGGTGAAAGGCTGACTTTGTAGGCTCAGAGATGGGGACTTTCCTGGGATTTCTATCTTGGTAAAACTAGTGGAATAATAACTTAAAATAGGTACTTCAAACTTCTAATTTCTTCCTTCTCAGCTTCCCCTTAAAATCATTTTCTACTACAGAGTTTTCAGGAAAAAGCCAGTATTGACCTCTCACAACTGTAATTTGCCCTAAATGACCTAAGAGTTGCACAGCCCTGCCCTATTTAACCCAAGTTGGCTCTTCATTTTCTTTTATATTACTGCAAATTCTTTGGAGTAAGAATGGTCAATTCCAGATGAAATTCTTGGTATTTTATAATTTATTGTTTTACCATGAAAAATCAATTCCCACACAGGAAGTTACATGATGGTGTCCTCTCCACACCCTTTCTTCATAGCATAGGCATAGGTTTTCCTCAGCTGGTTGTTTAAATATCTTCAGATATGGTATCCCCATAGCCTCTCCTTCTCATCCATTCCAAGCCTTCATTCTTTTCAACACAAGACTGTCCAACATCCCTGTGCCTAATATTCAACTTGATTTTCTGTTCCTGAACTTATGCTCCTCACTTCTTGCCCTGTCTTCCACAGACATGGAAAATACAAATTTTTCCTCCTTGTAGCAGTCTCTACATAACTGAAGACTGTTACATTACACCTCAGTTTTCTCTTCTTTAGGGTTAAAGCCCCAGCTGGCTCAAAGTTCTCCTAGAAGTTCATGTTTTCTAGGTCTCTGGCTGTAAATAATGGGAATTTTTTTTCACAGCTTTCTTCTGGAAGCTTGACAATTAGTCTACCACCTTCTGACTGTGTTGTCATGATGGAACGAGCATTTCTGTACTTATCTGAAGCCGATAGAATTTTTATCATAGATACTAATGAGAAATAGGAAGCTTATCTTTCCTCTTTTCCCCTCACCATCAGAGCATTGCCATCTTGTGTGCAGCTGAGGATGCAGTCTAGCTCAAAGATACTGATTTTTGTAACTGCCTGAGTAGTTTTTCCCCTCAGTGCATGCTTATATTCCTAGATATATGCAATAGACTGTTCCTGGGGGATGACTCCAAAGTGCAAAACACAGCACTTCTCTGTTTTTAAATAGCATCATATTTACTTTGGCAAGATCCTTTGCATCTTTATTCTTGCTCTCCATCACACCTGTAGCCTCTTCTGGCCATTGAGATTGGAGGTTTAATAAGTATATTTTACTGCAGAAGATACACAACAACAGTACAAGATAGAAGAAGCCCCTCGTGGAAACACACTGAGTACAACTTTCCATTTAGAAATAAATCAAGAGTAACTCTTTTCTGAAAACAGTATCACAGATAGTTTTTCTTACTAGAGTTCTATCTTGCACTATCTATATGGTATCTATCTTCTATTTTCTAGTCCCCTCTCATCCATAGAAAGGGCATATGAGTCAAAGGTCTTACTAGAAAATTAAAATATTTACTGCTTTACCGTTATTCCCAAAGAACCTTAAAGTGAGATGGAAGAAATTCAAAAGGGTTTGATAATTTTTTTTCAGTTTTATTTCCTTTTCAGTTCCTGCAAGATACACCACAATTCATTCCCAAAAGGAAGTATAAGCGTCCCCAAATTTCTTGAAGGATGTATAGCAATATCAATACAGTCAATGACTGCTTTTCATGAGATTGTTTCACACACTTCACAAGCATGTCCAAATGAAGTAGAAAGCAATATAACTCAGATGCTGACAATACTCCTAGGCTTTTCCATGACTCAACCTAAATCTAACTTATTGGGCAGCCTTCTGCTGAGTTATTTTTAGCTTTTATCAACTCATGCATTTTCTTCCTGCAAGCTGAGCAAATTTCCACAAAGTCTCTTCAGAGCAGAGGCTGCAAATATGAAGAGAAGAGAAAAAAAAAAAAAAAAAAAAAAAAAAAAAAAAAAAAAAAAAAAAAAAAAAAAAAAAAAAAAAAAAGTGTCAAAGATTCCTTAGCATATATTATTTAGCAACAGAGAATGGTGTGGGGTTGTCAAGAGATGTCCTGTGTTATATGTCACCTTTAATAGTTTTAGAGGTAACATGTCAGTTGCTGAGTTGGTTTGATTTGATTTGCAGGGTTTTGGTTGAGGGTTTTTTTTATTATTATTTTCAACAGAAATTAGTGAGATTTGAGACATCATTCAGTGACAGGAAACAGTCCAAATGAATACACCAGAAACTGGTCTTCATTTAAAATCTAAAAAGACAGTCCTGATTAGATTTTGAGTGTCTTTTGCAATAAAACTATTTTCTTCATCTTCACTGATTGGAACTGTAATTATTAGCAAAGCCATTATTATTGCATGCTATCAAGGAGCAATTGCTAGACTGTAACAGAGAAATAATTAAAATAGGACATATTTCTTTGTAGGTCTTGACATAGACTTTGTTAAAAGTGGACTCCTGGGCTTCTGTGATACAGATACTCCTTTTCTTGCAGTTTCAGACTATGTCACTTCTAAGTTTTTTGAAGCAGAGATTGTATCTGTCAGAATGGACCTATTCTCTTGGAAGGGAACTACAATGACTGACTAGTCCAGCCTGAACACTTCAGGGCTGAATTTAAAGCATGTTGTTAAGAGCATTGTCCAAATACCTCTTAAACACTAACAGGCTTGAGGCCTTGGGTACCTCTCTAGGAAGCCTGTTCCAGTGTTTGACCACACTCTTGGTATAGAAGTGCTTCTTAATGTTCAGTCAGCAACTCCCCTGGCACAGTTTTGAACCATCCCCACCTGTCCTGTCATTGGAGTCCAGGGTATGGAGGGTTGACCATGGTTGAACTCCAGGTGCTCACCAAAGGTACTCTGTCTGTCCCCTCCACAGCTGGACAGGGGAGAGAAAGAATAACAAATGTCTCATGGGTTGAGATAAGGGCAGAGAGAGAACACTCACTTCAGTTACTATCATGAGCAAAACAGACTTGATTTAGGGAAATTAGTTTAATTTATTACCAATCAAATCAGAGTAGGATAATGAGAAATAGACCAAAATCTTAAAACACATTCATCCCTACTCCTTCCTTTTTCTTCATCTCAACTTCACTCCTAACTTCCCTCTCTTTCCCTCCAGCAGAGAAGGGGGATGGAGAATGTGGTCTCAGATCAGTTCATCACACATGGTCTCTGCCTCTGCTTCCTCCTCAGAAGAACTCACACTCTTCTCTCACTCCAGCATGAAGTTCTTCCCACATGAGACAGTCTTTCACAAACTTCTCCCACATGAGTCCTTCCCATGGGCTGCAGTTCTTCATGAACAGTTCCAGCATGGGACTCTCCCACAGGGCACAGTCCTTTAGGAACAAGCTGCTCTGGCATGGGTCCCTCATGGGGTCACAGATCCTGCCAGCAAACCTACTCCAGTTTGGGCTCTTTTCTTCAGGGTGCCACAGGTCTTGTAAGGAACCTGTTCCAGTGTGGGCTTCCCACAGAGCCTCCTTTGGGCATCCACCTGCTCTGGCGTGGGCTCCTCCATGGGCTGCAGATGGATCTCTGCTCTCCCATGGATCTGCATGGGCTCAGGAGTACAGCTGCCTCACCATGGTCTGCACAATGGGCTGCAGGGGAATCTCTGCTGCAGCATCTGGATCACCTTATTCCCCTTCTTCCTCACTGACCCAGATGTCTGCAGGGCAGTTTCACTCACGTATTCTCACTCCTGTCTCTGACTGCTGTTGTGCAGCAGTTTATTTCCCACCTCACTAAATACATTATCCCAGCGGTGCTACCACTCTGGGTGGTAGACATTCCACTAATGGGCGTGGGCTTGGGCTTGGCCAGCAGCAAGTCTATCTTGGACCTGGCTGGCATTGACTCTGTTGAACATCTGGAAAACTTCTGGCAGCTTCCAGAAACCCACCCCCGTAGCCCCCCCACTATCAAACTTTACCAGTACACAGGTAGAAGAGCTCAGCACCTCCCTCTCCTCTTCCGCTCCTCAGGAAGCTGCAATGAAGCCATGCCTCAGCCTTTTTTTCTTCAAACCAGACAAGCTCAGAGTCTCAGCTATTCCTTACAGGGCATGTCCTCCAGTCTCACAACCAGCTTTGTTGCCCTCCTCTGGATACTTTCAAGGACCTTCACATCTTTCTTAAATGGTGTTGGGCACATCAGATTTGGGAGGGCCACGGACTGAACAAAGGTGAGCTCTGCAGACACACAGGAGCTGCTGGTGGTGCAGGGGAATGGGATCAACCAGCAGGATTTTGAAAGAGGAACAGTGTCTGCCACACCAGCCTCACTGTGGCTGCAGGTGATGCTGCAGGGTCAGCTCTGAGTGTCTCACACGAAACAAACCTCTTCTGTTTGAGCTGTACGTTTGTGGAGGTGTGCACTGCGGTGGGATCTTTGCAGTGTGCCTGTGAGGGATGTGGAGAATTTTGACAAGCCCAAGTAAAAAGCACACTACAGCAAAAACCAGCTCCCAATCTCATCTCAGAGTTCAGCTGCGGCAGGGAAGGAGGAAACAGTGCTTGTGTTATCGATGATAAGGTGTGAGCCAATACTTGCTTACTTGCCAGAGTTCCTCAGAGAAAAGTTTCTCAGCAGTCCCACAGTTTCAGCCTTTAAGCTTCAGAACTCTGCTGCATTATCCTCAAGGTCAAACTGCTGTAAATATGGCCAGTGATCTTCATCACCCAACACCCTCTCTCTGTGCATCTCATCTTGCAAGAGGACTCATTCCAAGATCCACATCAGGACTTCCTTACTCCCTTGGTCCACTGCTCATATGTCAGCTCATTCTGTGATGAGCTAATCACAGAGAATTAATGAACCATATCCCTATGTATGGAAACCCTGGAAACTAAGGAAAGATGAGTGGCTTCTACAGTGTTTGCTACATACAGGTAGAAAAAATTCCAGCCAGGTCACATCAAATTGCCTTGGGTTCTTCCCCTGACGCAGCACAAAAAGGTGATTTGAAGGTGTCTTTTCTATTTGCCTCTGGTTCTTCTACCTACACAGTCCTTTTATTGCAACCCAGCAAACAGTGTCTGGGGATGGAGATTGAGCTGGGAATACACTAAAGGCAAGTCCCAATCCTCTCAAAACACAAAACCTCCCATCATACCCAACATTAGTTCCACACTTCATATTTGAAAATCTGATTGGTCTGTAACTGGCTGCTGAGCACTAAAAATGAGGGTCTTTACACAGATGATGGTCTTTTGAAAAATGCATTTCATTAATTTACTTTGACTAAACTTAGTCTGACACTGAGACACAGGAATGAAAAGAAAAATAAATATATGGATCAATATTTGCTTACACAGTCTAAACAATTACTGTGTATTTGAGAGGTTCATTTTTCCATCTTATAAGCTAATTAGCATGGAGAATTAAAAATTAGCCAGATTCACTGCACCAGTCCTGCTTCTGCTGACAGCAGTACAAGTTTTGTATTGAACAGGGATAATATTTGGTGTAAAAACTTTCCTTACAAAGTCAGAAACCATCCTTTACCTGTTCTCTGGCAATGTAATCCAGAGTGCCTGATGTCTTCTCTTACAATGCAAGAGTAACACAAAAACTAGCATGTAAACTTCTCTATCTTTACCTATGTGTGCGTGTGTTTTACACATGATTTTGAGAAGTGCTGGACATTGGCTTCTTTTCACTACTGGAAGCTAATGGAGCTTCTCCTGGATAACATAACCATATGCTCTCATCTAACATAACTGGGAGGGGAGTTGGTTGGGTATTTTTAATGAAGATATTTAACAACGGACCCATAAACCCAAGCTCCATCAGTGGTTGTGGTTCATGGATATCCAGTTAGGAGCAGATGAAGGAGATCACTGCTCAGGAAAGCAGTTATGCACCTGGAAGAAACTGAGCTTCTTGGGTGCTTAATGCTCTGCATTTGCTTAGGTGAAAAAGGCTCCAAAGCACCTGTGTGACTTTAGATCATGAAGTGTTCTCCATTGTGAGACAATACTATTTAATGCATTGATAAAAGGTATTCTTTATCCCTTCTATTGATCTGATTCCTCCCTGCTTTGATATTAGTGTGGCTACATGGAAGAATGCAGATAACTGAAGTTTGTCTTTTCTCTGCATTTTTCAAGGCACAGCAATTTCTAGGCTAAGTCAACAGATTTGAGTGTTCTGAGAATCCTGACCAGTCCAGCCTGCAGATGGGATTTGAGGTGAGTATCAGCATGCTCCTGACAATATCTGGGATTTAAATTGACCCTGACCCAACCAGGGTGTTCCCACAGCAGGGGAACCTTGAGTAAAGTGGAATTGGTCTAGTGTGGGCTGTTAGATGTGGCATAAATCCAAGCATAACTGCCAAAGAGTTGGATTTTCAACAGTAATGTGGTTGGTTACAATTTGGAAAGCCTGCTCCTTTCACTAAGCAGTGGCAGTTCCAAGTACAGGGATTTGAGACACCCTGGAGAAGAAACTAAAAGAAAGCCAAGGACAAGTGGAGGTCAAGGAAATATTTCTCTGAGAAATAAAGAATCAGCTCCTGCACTTAATTTCTTACTTGCATGTATATGACTAAAACACCTCAGTAATATTAAAAATGGTGCTCAGTGTGATGTATAGCTTAATAATATCTTTAATCAGTAGAAGCTAGACTTAAATAAATTTTTAGTTCATGGATTATTGCTGGACCATGTAAGTTGAGGAGATAGGTTTTCTGCTGCCAAAATTTATGACTTATCCAAAGTCAGCAGAATAGATAAATTGATGTATGCCTTATCTACAAAAAAGAATGTGATTGGGATGAATTCCCAAACAGGTGATTATGTGAATGATGCAAAAGCCAAGATGTATGTACACACTGAAGGAAGAGTAGATTGGTTTTGGCCCAGGTTCAGCAAAGGCACTCCCACAAGTAAAAAGTAGTTACTATGAAACAGATACAGTGTCAGGAAAATGGAATAATCACCTGGAATTCAGCCCAATTAGTTTCTGTAAATTCTCATATTCTACCTGTACCAGGAATGTAATGGAAGTGACATTTGATAACATTTTATCTCAGCTTCAGTCAGCTGGGGCCTGTGCACACAAATAAGGAGCGGAAAAGAGTGAAGCAAGAACATTTTTACTCTTTTTTTTTTTAGATCAACCACAAAAGTCTGTAGGTGTCAAACCTCATAGGTTTTCAAAAATGATATTCTCATTATTTTTTCTTTCCATTTAAGAATAGAAACACCCTGTTAGTAAGGTAAGCGTGCTCATTTGCATTGTTAAGCAGTACTTCTAAGCGTTTTCAGTACCTTTTCATAGAAAACAGAAACTTAAAATGAAGAGAAAAAGAATCTTTTCCCATCAAAGGCTAATTGATTAATTCTTTGCTTGAATAATATCAAAACCAGAGAATCCATTAGGGTCAGATTCAGAAATGGCATATGACACATTCTGTTCGAGCAGTTTATACTATAGTATTTGCGTGTAATAATACGCAGTTATTACTTAATTTCAGTGCTGATACAAGAGGGTTAGGATGAGGTTGCCAACCCTAACACTTCTCACAACCAGGGATAAATCATGAGTTTGAATTTGTAAAAATAACTAATTCAGTCCTAGAAGGAGGTGGGTATTGTTGGGCCAACGGGAACACATGGAGAAGGTGTCCAAAGGGAGAGCCCTGATCTGTGTCACTTGCAATGGCCAATCCCTACGGAGCGCTCCTTGCTTACTGACGTCACCCTGTCACTTCTGCCACACAACCTGAGGGTGCACAGGATGCCAAACAGCAGATTTCCCCACAGATCCTGGCAATCCTTCAAGGTCACTGTGCCAAAATATAGTTTTCCTCTCCAAAAAAAGTTTGCTGGTAAGAGAGCATTGTCTGTCAGCAAGATATTGCCCAATCAGTAGTGCCAACGTCATGTTGTCTCTACATGTAGCAGCGTGTCCTAGCCTTGGTCAGGGATGCAGGAAAACACAGCAGGCTGGAATTTGCTGCCTGTCTTTGCCATGTCCCTGCTGCAAACTCCCAGCCTGTCATGCAGGTTTCCTGCACACCTTCCATTGCAGTCATCTGGCTCTGCTGTCAGCTTCCTGTGGAGCACAGCGTGGGCGCATGCTCTTGGGTGGGTCAGGAAGCTGCATGGAGAAGCATAGAGGCAAACCAGAGTGCAATTCAGCACTTCTGGCCTCTCCAAGAAAAGCAGCATCTTCCTACTGTGTCTTCATTTCCTGTATACATGTCCTGACTCTCTTCTGCACTCCTAAGGGGAAGGTTCTACAGCTCATATCACAGCACATCTTTCTGTAGCCTCCTAGCCTTCCACTGCAGCTACACCAGCCTGTCCCAGTAAAGCCAAGGAATGCACATCACAACACCTGTAGATGCAGCAGGTGCAGTTTGAGGTGTCTTGCTGATCCTTGTATGCCACATCTTCCTTGTACTTCACCATGATGGGTGATTCTGGCTATTAAATTAACAGGAGTGAATGAAAGAGCAAGACCTGGACAAGGAAAAGCAGATCTATTGCTAGAGTTAATTGCAAATTAATATTATTGCAAAATATCTAATTACTTCTCACTCTGATTATCAGAAAAAATTTAAAGGAAGACTGAAAAAGATTCTAGCAACAGCAGGAAAGAAGGAATACAGGGAAGCAGGTTATATCTGAATTGAATAAATGTACTTGATCTTCAATAACTCATTAACAACAGGGTCATACTGTTTTGTTTTTTTTTACTGCAGCTGTGATTTTTAGGAAAAGGCCTATCAATATTTATTCTTGTTTAACAGAAGGCAAACATCCGGTCAGCCCTGGCAAATGCTATCCAGTGAATGGCAATTTCATTACGCTTTAGTCACAGAACAAACGTTTGGTTTCTAACAGGAAGGTGAAAGTACAAAATGGGGAGAGTCAGTAACCACTGTGCCTAATGCCACAATAATTAATGTTACAAACCTATGAAGTTCTTAGAGAACCCAGCTATCTCCTGTCCATGTAAGGAACAAAATTTCTGTTCCTTTCACGGAGGTAGACTGAGCTTTTACTAGAAAAGAGGGCTGTATATGGGACTGTTTCATAGATCAGCAAAAGTATCTGCAAAAACAGATTTTTCTACAAACTGCAGTTTCCAGATGAGGTTCCTCTTCCAGACAACTCATCTTGGTGTTGCTCAATGGGGTTGAAATTCTGAGAAGCAATTTTGATTTTTTCAGTGTTATTTCTCTGAAAGTCTCTGCAGGAAAGACCCTGAAAGTCTCTCTCATTTTTCTGTCATATTGCTACTCAGGACTGCCTGTAACTCCGTGGGTTCTAATATCGCGAGCTAATCTAAATTAGCTCTAGATATCTAAAAACTCTAAATATGACTATATATTTTAAAATAACAAAGCTAACCAACATATATATCAGATGGAGCCTAATGAATATGAGATGTATTTGCCAGAGTAAATGAAAGGAGGGTTTAAGGGGTTCTCTGTGGATTTGGCTGTATGCACAGTTCTTTGTTGTTGTGTATCTTCATAGCATTTGAGACACTCAGAGTGGCTTTATTCTCACAGGCCCCTGGGATGCAGCAAAGATCTAGCAGTGCTGTGAGGGCTGGGAAAAGAGGAGCTGCAGAGTCGCCCACTCGACATCGCTCGCTGCTCCCGCCTCACTGTGCTCCCCTCAGTGCTCCACCCACCTCACCCTTGGACTCACCAGTTTTGTAACTCATCCCCTTCAAAACACTATGTAAGTTCTCTTTCTATGAAACATTTAGGGATGGGTAAATCACACAGAATCAGAGAAGCAAATAGTCATTAAGGGTGGAAAATATGCCTGAGATCCTTGAGTCCAAGAATTAACCCAGCACTGTCACATCCACCATTAAACCATGTCCCCAAATGCCACACCAATATGGTTTTTGAACACTTCCAAGGATAGCGACTCAATCACTTTCCTGGGCAGCCTGCTGCAATGCAACTCTTTCAGTAAAAAACGCTTTTACTGATAACTGATAACCCTTTCAGTAAAAAAAAAAATTCCTAATATCCAGCCCAAACCTCCCCAGATGCAACTTGAGGCTGTTTCCTCCTGTCCTACCACTTGTTGCTTAGGAGAAGAGGCTGATCCTCACCTGGCTACACCGTCCTTTCAGTTGTAGAGAGAAATGAGGTCCCCCCTAAGCCTCCTTTTCTCCAGGCTAAACACCTCCAGCTCCCTCAGCCATTCCAGACTTGTGCTCTAGATCCTTCACCAGCTTCATCCTCCTTCTCTGGACACGCTCCATCATGTAAATGATGGCAAAAATAATAAGGGGATTTCTAGGAAAGCCTTTCCAAAGAGGAGACATAAGCATATGTTGAAGTGAGGCTAGTCTAACTTCAGGGATTTAGAGTGGCTTAATATGGTAGAATTGTATAAATAATGGTATCCACGGTACAAATGATTAATAACATTTTTTAAAAGTCATTAATTTATTTTTGGGATTTGCCAATACTATTTCTCTGTCTTATATAAACTTTATGCTACTCAGGGCACAGAATACTTACAGCCTCTTACATGGATTGTATTTAGTTGAAAAACTAAGCAAAAAGAAAATTCTGGTCTTTGCTTCCTATTTTGAATATCTAAAAAATACTTAGTTAGACACAATAATATGAAAACTGATTTTGACCACAGGGAAGTATTTGATTTTGATAGATGAACTGAATTGCCATTCATGTTAATATAGTAGCGTCTAATGATTTTTTTTTAAAGTATTCATTTTAACACTGCCAATGTTTACTTAGCAGGACATTAATAACTCCAGGATATTTATCATATAGGAAATGGCTAATGAAATCTGCTTCAGCTGTCAGTGGATGTTTATGTTTCAAGGCTGTACTGGATTGTTTATGTAGGATTTAGGGGAGAATGGTAGGGTTTTGTTGGTGACTAATAATAAGAGGAAAGTTAAATGGCAATTATTATGGCTTTTATTATTATTTATATTACATTAGAACTCATTTAGGCTTCCGATCAATGCTAGAAGCAGCTCAACTCTTTGTTGAAAGTTTTAAGGATAAGTCAAAATACATTTGGTAGTGATGGGAAAAGGACTGGGAGCAAAAACTGTCCAGCTTTGCAAATAAGCTGATCCACTGCCTACTGCTCCTCTGGTGAGCCCTCCTGCAAGTAGTCCTTAGGATCTGATATATCTCTTTTTAATGCATGCAGCTTATACAATTTCTGTATATTCTTAAATTCAGCAGTTAAATCAGGGCCAAACTGCATCCTCTAGTTGATGGTTTTAGAAATACTCTACTCATTCTTAATGAGTTTTCTCCCAATGGCTACTTCAAATTGGATGCAAATGTCACAATTTTTAAGCATAACTTATGCAACTTCTGGGACCTTTTCCCCATAACAACTGGACCCCATGGTTTGAACAACAGGGATTTAAAGCATTTCCTTTTGAAAAGCACAAAAGCCTTTGCAATTTAGAAAACAAATCAGGCATTTGAAAATTGTATTTTCCATCTTCCTTTGCATGTCTGAGATCATCATTTGAGGTTTTCCTTCCTTTCTTGAAAAAAGCTTAAAGTGGTACATCCTTGTAACAAGGACATGTGAGAGCTGCCAGATTGCATCACAACAGGGACAGGCATGAGTGCGGAAACAAGACGGGCTGGGGAGCAGCACCAGTTTTTGGTTGTCCTTCACTAACCCTAGGCTTGCTCTTCGCAAACAAGGGCAAATATTAATGCCTCCCACTGATAAAGTGCATAGTTTTTGGTCAGGATGCATGTATGCATGTGTGCAATTTGATCTATCATGCCACTGACCAATGTCCAGTAATCTACCCTTTCTTCTTTTTATATGGTAAAAAAATTTTGTAGATCAAAATCAATAGAAAATTATGTCACTCTGGTTAACTTAACTTCATGAAGAGGAGGGTGTATCACCATAGCAAAATATTTCCCTTTGTTAATTACTCCTAAAGAATGAAATTAAAATTCCAAAGGCAATTCTCTTCCTCATGTTTCCCCTGCCTGGAAATCCCTGGGAGTGCAGAATACAATTCAGAAATGCTAAAATCAACTTCTGCTGCATCCCTGCAACTACCTCCAAGGTCAATAGGAGTCATGGGTGCACAAGGAACTGATTTCCCCATCAACACGCTACAATTTTTAACCATTATTAAATTTAAATCTCTCTAGCATCAATATTTATTCCTGCTAAATATGAAGGATGTTTAGGCTTATGAGTCACCAATTCTTTTCCAGTTAGTACTTGCTCTACAACTTCCACCCTTGAATGGAACTAGAGATTTATACATGATATCAGCACACAAAGTCAACGGCTAGGAACAGGCAACAACAGAATAACAACTGCAGAGATAAAAACGTGCATCCGTCAGAGCCTGCGCGCGCCGCTGTTGTTTCTCTGCTGTTGGTTTTGTAGCAGGCGTGAGTGGGAAATCACACAGAGCGTGAATGAGTGCAGCAGGATTTGCTCACAATTTGTTCCATGCAAGCTCGAGGTTGCCATGGGAGACAGGAAGCATTTTTGGGGCACTCCCACAGCAATAAACTGTTGCCACTGTGTTAACGAGAGGCAGCACGCTGCGTTTCCTTCAGCAGAAGCCTATGAGCTGACCAGTAAAACTGCTCAGGGTGCATGGTGCTTTTCCCCCACTTTCACTTCTAACTTTGGATGCAGCTCAGGGTCCTGGTAAAGAGGACAGGCTGCCCTTTGCTGTAAGGCTGTAGGTTCAGCCTAGTTTCCAGTGAAAGCAAGGTCTGCATAATAAAGCCCACTTTTCAAAGTGTCATGGTAGTCCGAAGGCTGGAAAGGAATTACAGAGGCAGCTAAGAGACAGCTGGAATCCAACAGCCCAGGTTGTATTCTTTGTATATGTTATTTGGTGAGATGGCACACAGGGAAAAGTCAGCTTTCAGTGTGATTGTAGCACAGATCACTGCCTGCCAGCCCAAAATAAAGGCCTTTGTCACTTCAGGAAGGGTGAAGTGACGCTATGGAGAAGCTATGATAGCTTTCCTGTTTCTCGGGATGAATAATCCATCACAGCATTTCTGTGACTCTGAGTGGTGACTGCACCAACGTACTGAAAGTCTCTCCTTGATCAGTGAAGATACCTCATTCCAAAAGGTACCTCTGTAATCCTGTTCTGGGACAGCAGAGTGAGAAGTGACTAATAGCTGGCTGAAAAGGTAGCAGGTGAAACAGGAGCAGGCAGCAGCAGATGTTGCCTGTCTCTACTGAAGGACTGAGAAAGAGAGTTGGAGAATTGCACATAGGAAACAGAGAGACACACTTTTAGATTGCTTAAGAAACTTTGCTTCTTATTTCAAAGATCAAACCTTGTAAAGGCACTGTAAAATCTGTGTGGAAAGGTATGGTTCCTCAAGCCAGAGGGACAGAAATAGAAGCCCTACAAGCTGCCATAAATCTCTTGCTTCCTAAAGTGGTCCCCAAAGGTAAAGATAAATGCTCACAAGCAGGAAATTTCATGTTGCAATTGTCTTTATATAGACAAAGGCATCACTTTCGCAGGTCAAGATAATATACCTTGAAGAAATAAAGCATTTTCTCCTACTTTATCTTTTCTGCAGTCCTCTTCCTTTTCTATGCTCCTCCCTGAATTGCCAGATATTTTTCTTGCCTGCTAGTTTGGCTTGAGAGACAATGTATTCTCACATGTCTGCTACTGATAAAACAGGGTATACCTGTCCCCTAGGAATAGTATTTCCCGAGTATGGCAATACATGGAAAATGCTGCTGCAGACAACTGAGTGACTTCATTTATTGCTTAGCCCTGACTAGGTTGTTCTGTAAAGAGTAAGTGCAGAATCCTGCTTTTAAGAGTATATAAGTTTTCTGCAAAGTTGTAGACTAACATAGAAAAGGAGATGAATACAAGGTATTTATTACTTAGTATCTATCAATCCTAGAAATTAAGCAGAACAGACGTTTATTTTCACCTGGGTACTTTAAATCAATTAAGCTTCTCATGGTGAAAAGACTCAATGAATGAAAACATCCTCAGTGCTAATTAGCATGTCAAATACAAATCAGAACAGCAGGAGAAACAGTCCCTTGGAAATAACACATCTACTCAGAGCACACAGATACAAAATTTAAAGTTTTGTTTTCTCCAATCTACTCCTTGTTTACACCTACAGGCCAACAGGCGCTGCATTCTTTTCTTCACAGCTGATACATTCTCAGAAGGTAACAGTTATATATACCAAGTTAAATATACCAAGTTCTCCTTCTATTTATAATCTCAGTCACATCAGCTCTGGATGTCAGAGAGGACCCTGCTGATCAGCCACTGTGCACCACAGCTGATTTCTTTTTAGTAAATCCTTCATTACAAGTCAAATAAAGATTTCAAGAAAGAAATACCAGTGAAGAAATTTACTTCTAGGTAGAATATTCTTTCTCTGATAAAAGTCTTATTTTTCGGAGTTATCCTTTATTTAGGCCACAGACACAATCTAAAAAGCACTTTTCCACTTTAGGGTGGAAAAATCATTCTGAAGTTGCACAACAGCAACACAAAGCTAAGAAAAAAGCTGATGCTGGATCCCTTGCACTTAACAACCCACCTCATCCAGTAGCCACTGCACTTCCCTTGCTTTATCTGTGCGCCTACTTCCCACTGAGGTGTGTGAGTTCATGTGAGTTCGAGATGCATCTGGGAAAAAACCAATCCTTCCTCTTTGTGCAACAGATTAGAAGCTTTTTGCTCATCAGCAAAGAGAGGTTGTTTCTTCCACTTTACTTACAATAGACCTGGTGGGCTGAAGAGTGCAGTTAATCTGCTCTGACTGCTGCAGCTGCGTGGGAGCACACAGGGACACAATGCCCTCCTGTAAGGAGATTTTGACTCAGTGAGGCCAAGACTAAATGTTTAGACAATGCTGACTTAGAAATTTTTGGGGCGTTACTTTTTGTTTTGGGAAATAATCTATACTGGCACTGAAGACAGTAGCATGTTTAGTCAGTTAAAGGCATGGGGAGGAGAGTTTGCTTTTCCAGAATCCATTAGAAATCTTGTGCAGATGATAGTACAAGAAATGAAGAATCTTCAGAAAACATTTATTTAAACAATCAGTATGGCACAACTGAATTGAATGGAAGGACAGAGTGAAGCCAGCTGAGCTCAAGTGCATTATTACCCATGAGGCTGCACAAGAACTACTGGCCAGGCTCCTGGGTCACCCCAGAGAAACTCTTCCTTGTGTTCAAACAAGCAGTGAGAAGAAAGGGACAAACTGCCCTCTCAAGGTGCCTTTCTCTCTGTACTGGATGGGGACCCTGCAGAACCAGCTTAGGTTAGTCCCTTTGGTTTAGCTTAAATTTACATTTTTAGAGTTTATTATAAATAAGGTCTAACTGATATTTTAGTCTCTTTTTTTTTCACTTGTCTATATCAAGCCCAAAATCTTTTTCTCTGTCAACAGGATATGCAGAAATTTCAATGAATCCATTGCTTAGCTAATATTTTTTTCAATCAAGAAATCTGTTGCCCAACAGTGACTAGTCCTACTTCACAGTTTTCCACCAATTCCATAAATTGCATCAAAGTTTCATCATATCCTAATTTAGGTTTTCTCAGAAATATGACTCATCACTGAAGAATGTTGTGGTCATTAAAAAGATTAGGACATAATATTTTCTTACATTTTTGTGGCTGTTTTCTCTTTTGAAGAGAAAATATTATAGGAAAGGAAGCTTCCCTGCTGATTGCAGTTGCTCAGCTTTCCTGTATTTCTCCTTTTTTCTTCTAAAGTTACTTCAATTCAAAATTTAAACCAAGTTTCTTTACAGAAAACCTTGATGCTGCAAAAATATTTTTCTAAGAAATACCATTGGAAAACTGAAAGGATAAGTCTTCCTTTGTCCTTCTTCTACTCAAAGTCAAACAGAGGCCAGAGGATAATAGAAAGTTGTGAGTAATGCTCTCTGTGACTTTTGAAACACAAACATGCTCTCATCTGAGCCACTGCTGACCACAAAAAAAAGCAGAAGTGACAGCAGGGACTGTTCACACTTGCCTACAGCAGCTGGGTGGCAGACTCAAGAACTGTTAGACAGCTTACTTTTCTGAGCACACTGTGGAGCTCACCATCGGACATTTCTTTCTTCTGCAACTTGCGTTGCTAGTCTTTTCCTCAATAATTCTTTGCCCTCTTTAAAAAGGAATGTGATTTATTATCAGAGGATCCCTAACAGCACAAAAATCTCCCCTCAAGCTTTCACTCCCTTCATGCCAAGTTCTTAGCCTTGCTCCTTTTTCTCCCGCTTCTTTCACTGGCTCTCCTCCCATGCCTTGCAGCCAGCACCTTTGAAGGAATACTCAGCCTCCTCCACCTCGCCCCTTCCCCTGGCTGTTCCTCCTGCTACATAATGGTGCCCATGCACTGAGAGCTGCTCTCCTTCAGTGAACTCTGCTTGTCCTCACATATCCTCAGTACCCTGGGCTGCCATTCAGTCATCTTTTTCCAGCTGCAACTTTTTCTCCATGCAAGGAACATGGGTTCAGTTGGTGTATGTAGGTTCCACCAAGTCTGGATGCAAGGCAGGGTGTGATGGAGTATGGACACTGGCTGTGCAGCTTCCATAGACCTGAAGTAGCCTGTCCAGCCATAGCCCTTTCATCAGAATCACTGGTGTTCCATGTGTGACACTCTGGTTCTGTAATGCTGTTGTCCAGGCTCACCACACTGCCTTCTGGGACTCCTGCAAGCCCTTTCCTGCTTTATCACAAATGTCTTTTTCAATCTCCCATCCCTTGCCTCTACTCCACAGAGGACTCACTCCCTCCCTCCCTCATTGTCACACAGGTTTCCCATATGTGTTCTTACCTATTCCACTATCTCCTGCTTTCCCTAATGCCCATTTTCACTCAGAGTGACAGGGGCCTTTATGTGTTCCTAATGTTACACCTGCTCCAGCCAGACATGGTAGGGGTTCTGTCTCCTCTCACAGTTGTCTCCTATTTCCACTCCCATGTTTCTGTGCAGTTTCTATCCTGTATTCCACTTACAGTCACTTCTCCAGATGAACTTAACACAGCAGAGTTGTGCCCAACCCTATGCTCCTCATTCCCTTCTATGTCAGTCCTGAAGTGACCTCATATAATGTTCACCTTTGTTTCTAAGACCCTCTATCTCCAAATCCAACCTGCCACCCCTCTCTGATACTGCTACAATTTTGGTCATTTTCTGGGAGTCCAATTTTCATACACAGTTCCTGGGCAGTTTGTAACATGATAAGTGCTTACTTGTGCTTCAGAAAGAGAGAAAAAAATCTTCATTCAACTAATGACATAAGGAAAGATGGGACCTTCATTTTTCTCTCTATCAGGTTTTCCAGGGTTCTGATTTGTATCCATTTTGACAAGGTTGTTCCTATGGATGCTAAAGAATCTCTTGACATTTTCAAATGGAAAATTACTGTGCTAAAGCCCAGTGAGTTATCTATTTTTATGCAGCATCTTAGACATCTGAGTGAGAAGCAAAAGAGCACTTGGCACCTCAGTGGCTGTTTAGATGGAAGATATATGAGTCCCCCCTTCAGTTACTAAAAGGCAAAGGAAGACATGCTTTTGTCCTCAAGTGCATTGGATAGCAATGGTACCAGTTTTCTGACTGCATGACCAGAAGACACCTTCCCACCCTGGGGATAATACCATTGCTAAAACATTTTAGCACCAGAAATCTCAACAGCAGAGCTCAGCCGTTGCCATCACCTTCATTCAGAAACAAATGAAGAAGAGGACGTGTTGCTCCCCAGTTGCACAATGTCTTCAATGATCCTTGTGGGCCCCTTCCAACTCAGGATATTCTATGATTCTATGATTCTTTTTTGCTTTCCAAAGAGAGGACCCCTGGCACTCATCCCTTGGGGCCTTAGTGTGGGCTTCCATGGATCTTCCATACCCATTTTTCTCATGTGCCACAGCTGTATGCCAAGTTTTAAATCCTTAAGATTAGGGATATCGTCACTACTACTGCCAAATGGTAAAAACTCAAGATCAAGGGCTCATTCAACAGTTTAACTGAAAAATTAAAGCACTTCCAAGAACTCCAGGTGTGTTGGCTTCACATTTTCAACAGAGACTTTTTTCAAAAATATTTTGTTCCTGGAGCTGAAAGTCTACAACATTCTTCTAACTTTATTTCTGGTGAGAGTTTTTGCCCAAAAGTTTCTCTTTGAAAGGATAAAATTAATCTGGGAAGGACCTCAAGTGTCAGACCACTCTTCTTTGTCTTAGTGCAAGGTCACCTTTAGCCAGGTTGAAAGTGTGTATCTTTCACCCAGGCTGAGGTATGTACAACAAGGATGTCTACATCTAAGCTGATCCCTCTTTGGTTTAGGAACTCTAATCTCTATGGCAAATAAAATCTAGAGAAAAACTGGTACACCCCAACCCCATGTTTGTCTTAGGATGCAATGGATGCACTGTGAGGATCCACTGACTGTGCTTACTGAATTTCCACAGACCAGAGTGGAATTTGAAGACAAACAAAATAAACAAGCGAACAAAAAAAATAGGTGCAGATACAACCTTGTAGTGTTTAAAACCAGAGAAACCAAATCCCATTCCATCTGTTTGGGTGTATGTAAACTACTTATTCCAGTGCAGCTGGTGGAGCCTTGGCTGGCAGAGTTTAGGATGCAGTTTGTCCAGTCAGATGTGGACACCCGTGTGCTGGTGAGATGGACCACACCCTAATCTCCAATGACCAACCAGTTCTCCAAGGCTCTGTAGGGTGTATTCTCCAACGTCAAAGCCAACATCATTCCCAAAATCTTTCTTTGCTGGTAAAGGTCTTCACATTCACCCTATATAATTCATGTCATCTCTTTGTACCTTTTACCTCAGAGATCTGGTTGTTTTATGCCACAGACTGCAATTCTCCAATGAAAACCCATCAGTCCATTCCTATCCATTATGGATACAGAAAACAGAATATATCCTCCAATCATGTAGCAGTCTTTTTCATATTTGAAAACTGTGCAATCAAAATTATAATTTGACAGAAATTGGGCTATTTTAAAAATTAGTCACTTAAACACATGCATCTTCACCTAATAAAAAACTGCTAGATCTGCTCTGGAATTTTTTTTGTAGTTGGTCTGTGAATATTTTAATTCCAATATGATAAAAATATTTTTTTTTCAACTGAAAATTATGAGAAGCTATTTCCAGCTTCAAAGTGTTATACAATGTCTGCTATACTGGAAAAAAGTATTTTAAAAAATCCTATATTTCTGTCCTGAAAACATTTTATAAGAAAATTATGAGCAACCCAAAAGTCTGTTCAATGACATTTCTAGTAGAGAAGCCAGTACCACAAAGTTGTTGTCAGCAACAGCTTCTGTTCCTTTTAACTTCTTCCTGGTTGAGATGTTCTGAAGCCTCATACCTTGGACTACGCTATAACTTCTTCCCTAACTATTGTGACTTTGTGTCTCTCACAGAAGTTATATGAAGTAAATCTACATAAGACTTTGCCAGCTTCTTCAAACAGGCTTTGCTTAGCCAAGGAAAATTTAAGCTAGTGAAAGCAATGCATGTATTACTTTTTTAAACCAATGTGGTTTTGTTTCTTTAAGGGTATGTGTATATAGACACATAGAGATATTTTTACACATATACAAACAATGCATTTTCTTTTAGAGCACTGTGTACTGTGAATATAAAATATGGCCTTAAAATCCTATAGAACTTTTCTGTTATTGACTATAAGTTGCTACAATTAGACAGAAATCTTTTGTATATTTATTGATAATCAATTGGTTTGTGCTTGTCTATATTTTTGCGCTTCCCAACATTTATCTATGAATTTAGCCAGAAGTCAGTTTTATCCTGATCCCATTTAACTTCCAATAATTTTTCTTTAAATTTGCAATTTCTCAGGTCAACACTGTTTGAATTTATATCCTATAGGAAGCTATTTACCTGGATCTATCCATTTTTTTTTAATGAAAGCCATCTCTAGCAATACTAATACTGGCAAACTCCTGTATGCAAATATGTTTCTACCATCTCTGCATTTGAGGTCATATTTACCGTAAGGTACTGACCCTTTTTAAATTCAGTCCAGTTTGTTTTGGTCACTTCATTTGTTTATTTTTTCAACTTTAAAATGAATGAGATCTAGCAAACAGTATCAAAAGAAGATTTTTAAGAAGTACATACCATGTGTGACTTCTCCAGTAATGCTGCCAGTGGAAAGTCACATATAAAAATAAATGGTCTATTTCTAACTGCTAATAAATATTTGGTTCCATTTTGTGAGGAGGAATCCTACACATTGCCTGTGAAAATCAACTATGGTTCTACAAACAAAAGGTTTCCAGAATCAGGTATATATGCTCTAGACTGATACTTGGAACATTAAATAGAAACACTCCATAAATTTGACTTTAGTCTGAACAATACAGTTGGATTATGCAGTAAAATTGTGACACCACTTAAAAACTAGAATTGATCAGAATGCCTCTCTGTTTTTTGTACTACTAAAACCATTCCACTTTTTTTTTTTTCTCTAGCCTGTTATTCTGAGGCATGCTGGGCATTGTTTTTTATGGAAACTATTGGATTAGGTCTGTGTTTAGGAAAGCATTAAACACATGGCTAAATGAAAAAAAAAATGCAAGTATTCTCCTTGAAATCAATGGGCCTGCTTCTAAAATTAAAGTTAAGCATCTGCTTAAGTATTTCTTGGCCTGGGTCTGCAATCCATACACAGATGGACTAACAGTGGTAGTGAGTTTCAAGATGTCATAATGACAAAAAAGCCTCCATTAGATCGTTAATCTATCTAGATATTTATATGGCATCCATCTCCATAAAAACTGCAGTACCGATCTTAGGGCAGCCATGAGTGAGGTCATATAATTCCCCTGAATCTAGCCTAATTACTGGCTCTTCATTGCTGGTCTTCCAGGGCAGGTAGCTGTGCCACCCTGAATAATTACATGAACACTCTGCATCCACTGCTCCTGGCTGCTCAGAACAACCTCACTGGCTTTGCACTGAAGGAAAAGGAGAATTTGTCGAAGGCAAATGTGCTGCTCAGCTAAGGACAGCTTCCAGACAAGGGACAACCAGAAGCAACTGGTGACAAGACCTTCTTAAATCACTCCATCCATAAAAGTCTGTGTCATTTGTTCCTACATGCCACCTCCCCCCAAAACTGTGAACATGTTTCCTGTAAAGCTCCCCCTCTTCCTACCCTCAAACTCTATTGACTGTAAGTCATCCCATAGTTCACTGGTTAGCTGGCTTCACATTCATAACACAACAAGTACTTCCCCTCCAGCATCAAGCCATGCAGGCTCCATGGGGTACAATTCCTGAAGTAAAGCAGTGATCTTTGAGACAGAAGTTGCTTTCCACTCCACAAAGGAGAAGGGTTTGTTAATCGTGCAACTATTTAAAAGTCACTCCCAAGATGTGCACCTGAGCTCAGAGTCTGTAATTTATAATCTACCCACCCACACACGTGCACTGCAATCAGATCACTGTTCCCACAGAAAATAAACATGCTGAAACACAAGACCCAGCACCGTTCCAAGCAGTGATAAAACATTTAGAAGATACGGGATGATTTCATAACATCTCTCGGTAGCATAGGAAAGGAGCAAATGTATCCTCACCTGCTGTGGAGAGTAGGTTCAAATGTACAGGCATAAGGAGAGAGTTTCCTTTGATCTCATCTCATCTTTACAAATCAGGCCTTGATATGATGGAAGTAAAGTTCCCAATGCCAAAAGATGAGTGGTTAAAAAAACTGTCTTAGTGCAAGGATTGAGAGCTACTAAAAAAAAAAACCAAAACCAAACCCTCTTCAACATGTAATTTTCCCATCAATGTATCCTTCCCTACTGTGGGGAGGAACTGACTGCAAACAAACCAGTAAACACAGATTTTGGTAGAACACTAACAAGAAACTCAAAATAACATAGTGTATTTTAAAACAATCTCAGTGCCTACATGCAGTTGAATGACTGAAAGGCTTTGTGACAGCCATGGAACATGATCATTTATAATCATGTTATTCCACATAAACTTATTTGTCATGGAACCACACCTCCCAGGAGGCAGCAGTCACTTCCTTGGAAGACTGTGGTACATCATGTAACAGCCACTTACACAATGTTCATCTAGTTCAACTTTTTGCCTTTGTTTAGGATGAAGACAAGTGCTGATATACATGCATTTTTCAAAAGGCTATATTCCATTTTTTCAACTAATTTTAAAAAAGACAGTGCCAAATTCCTGTTGGCATTCTGGTGTGTGTCCTCACCAAAATAACCATGAACTTGAGTGTCCTTTAGTGGGGTAGGGAGCTCTAAAGGTTCCTGGCACTGGAGTACTTAAGCACATCATAAATATTAATAGAGTTATCCTTCCAACTTTTCTATGAGTCTTTATTACCCCCACTTTGCAAACTGAGAATTGAATTTCAAAGTTGCTTGCCCAAGGCAATGCAGCAATTTTGTACTGGTGCCAGGATGGAGCCCAAATTTCTGAAGTCCTCATCCAAAGTGTCTTTTTCTACCCTCTCCTGATAGACATGAAAGAAAATTTTGTACCTCAGTATTTTCCGTTGGTCTGCTTCTAAGCTATTGCCTCCTACTTGTGATCATAAAGCATGCCAAAGTGAGCTCTTATTTTTAGGTTAGGGAGAGCACCTCCATACAAGGGGACCAGGATTTAATTTGCAGTCTTGCTCTCTCCTTGGCTGTCAGGAAGCACAGCCCCTGAAGAAAAAATGAGTGCTCTGTGTTGCACAACCTGTAGCAATTGCTCTGGATGAGTAAGAAGTGGTATTAATACATTCCATGGATGAACTATCCAATCTTCCTTAGCCTGAGGGATAGAAACTAAAATCCTGGGTCTAGATGGAGAATTCAAGAGAGCTGAACAGAATCCCTGGAGAACAAAATAATTTGTTTTCCCTTACTTTGAGTACACTGACCAAATACGCAAAGACACACTGAATGTCTTGTAAATAGGAAAAATAAGCAAACCTCACCCAAAGAACCTTTCATACCTGATGTTTTCAGATTGTTCGGGTTCACATCTCTGAAATTTTGCTCTGAATTCATTGCACTCAGAGATGCACATCAAAGCCCACCCAGAACTGTTGTCCTTATTTCAAGACCAAATAGTCTGATTTTCCTACTGTACCATAACTATGGCTAGATTTGCTGAAAATTTACTCCAGAATTCAGGCGAGAACCTTAACTTACCCAGAACAAGGTTGAGATTTGTCATTCTAGGCACAACATGAGCTAGAAGAACTTACAGATCTCCAAGGTGACTTCTCCATCCTCACATTGCTGAGGGGCTGTTAAGCTTCTAATGCACAAAATAGTAAAATATTTATGTCAATATTTTAAAACACAATGATAAATTATGCATTTAAGACCCCTTAAGCTGAATATGCACATCTTAACCATAAACTGGTGGTTTAGCAAATATTGCAGCGGTTGATGCTGAGATTTAAAAGCAACATTCCACAGTTCTCACTTTGGGAAGCAGGGGGTCATGATGCAAATCAGATGCATTGGAGAGCAGAACCAGCCTAAAATAACTGCAATGATGTCTAGCCTTCATCTTGTAGATACTTATCCCCACTGTCCGCATCACATTTTTAAAAATCTTCATGGTCTTGTAACTTCCAAGTCCCTGACTTCTCCTGTCTCATCTGCACGTGAAATACCTCCTAAATTGACTATTAAGTGCTTCTGGCCTAATGAAATAGAAATTTCTTTTCCCTCATGGCTATGAAGCTGTTAAGAGGTAAGAAATTCTTTAGCATTTCATGGCTTTTTCCACCAGTACATCCAGGTATTCAGACACAAATATCTTGATACCACTTGGCTGATTCAGGAAAATGTTCTGCTCTGGGTTTCAGTGTGGCCCTTTATAGTGATGGAAACCATCTGTTAAGCTAGGGTGTAGAATGAATAATCTTCAGAATCTGGGGATACTTTTGTCCTTGGACACTATTTGGTTTCAGGTCCCCAGTCTGGTAATTTCAAATCACCCTTAGGAAAGAATAATCACTGTTAGAATTAAACTTCATACACACTTTGAACTCCTATAGTAACTGGGAATGCTCCTTCACACCAACATTAGGCAGAGTCTGCAGGGCACAATCTCCTCCGTAATGCTTAGGTCATGTGGGGATATTTCTTTGTGTACTTATTAATTAAGGTGTCATGAATTAATTAGGCACAATGCCACTAAAAAAGCTATGATAAGCAGTGCATCTTATATGCTAATAGTATGGGCGTCTCTTACATAAGTGAATCATCCCTATTTCCCAAATCAGCAATTTCACTGTGCCCTGTGGGTGAATGTCTTTCATAGAAATTATTCCCAGAACTTCTTTAAAGAACATCTGAGACAGCACTGTAACACCACTAATTTATCTTTCCACACCTATCTTGGAGCCCAATTGGCCAAGAGTCCTTTTACTCATGTCTCCACCCCAGGTGTGAGGTCGTACTCCTACCTTCCAATTGTCTTTGGGATCTTGGCCCTGTCACAGCTCCCTCCCTCTGTGTAGACTGAAACCACTGCTCCTGATGGAGGCTTTGTACCTCGGCCCAAGGGCAGTGCTCTGCTCTCAGAGCAACTTCCCTCTTTTCTGAAAGACTACCCAGGAATGGGCACAACTTTAAATGAACTGGAGTGCCTATTCTTTTCAAAGCTGAGTTTTCTGAGGAGATGAAATTGCAAGCTGTGATGATAAAAAAAACAATTCAACTTCTAAGAAAGTTATATACTGAAGAAAACCACATGCTGAAAATGTGATAAGGTTAAATAAAAAAGGTTAAACAGTCAAGTCATGCCAGATACTTCAAGGAGTATAAAAATGGCACCTGTAACTATAACATCTTGGCAGGACAAAGCATCCTCTGGTTCCAGGATATAGGTACCACCTGGGTGGCAACTGCTCAGCACCTCTGAAAATTAAGGCAGTTATTGATGCAAATACATGAGGCTGCCTCAGTCCTGAAAGGTTTGCCTTGTTTGGGATTTTGTTTGTTTATTTTCTTGTCCTTTTTTTCCCTGAGGGTTAAATGAAATGATAGTAAGTTAAAAAGTAACCATGCCTCATCTGCTGTCCTGCTACTCTGTACTGTCTCCAGGTCCAGATGAGTTGACTTACTCCTCTCTCAGGGAGAGGCAGGTTCCTTTGTGTTACCTGATGTTATGTATTATCAGCACTTCCTTTCACTGCAAGGCACCTGTGGACATCTACAGTATGAACACATGTGACCTGAGGCATTTTGGCAAGCCTATATGGAAAAAAGCAGGCACCTCTGTATTTTGAAGTACCATAGCAGTTTAAAAAACCTGTATATCACTCTGGGGATCTACCTCAAGTGGAACTTAAGCAAGTAAGTAATTTTTCGGGTCCCATCCAAAATGTTTTGCCTGAGATTGCACAGGAGAACTGCCAAAATGAACTCTAAGCAGCTCAAATCACAGATAAAACCTCTGCCACTAACGCATCCTTTCCTCATTTATAGCTAATTTAATCTCGTTATCTGGACTCTGCTCAGCTAGGATTGACAGCAGTGTAAATCAATGCAATAATGCCACTCCAGAAGCTGCACACAGTACATTTTTATTTTGCCTGGTAATATATCAAAGAAGAAAGAAGAGACTAAAGACATTATTAGGATTGACCTCACCTGTTTTGCTTAAAAAGCATCTACAGCAAAGCAAGATGGGCTGAAATGTTGAAGAAAGAGTCACATACATTGCAGTCCTCTAAACCCAGAATTAGAAGAGTCTGCAGGCATCTCTACTGATTTAAATGAGTTTTGTATCAGATCCCTATACTGCATGGTTAAGAGATTCTGGGCAGGGTGAGCTCTCAAGGAAAGGATGTAGTTAAAATTATATTTTGACAAAAAAGGGAAAACAAGATTTCCAAAGCACTGAGTGTTTTAGCTGTCACTGGGATGCTTTCTGAGCCCCACTGTTCCTGCTGTGCTTTAATTCTTTTGTCACTACAACCACAAACACCTTCCGGGCCAGGAAATCCAATGTCTCTGGAAGTTATTATCTTTACACACAATAGACACAGAAAGCATTGTCACCACCTGAGAAGCTCATATGGCTAAAAGGTTTGTGTGTAGGTATTCCTGGGTCAACAGTGGAGGGTGAAGTAGGCTAACAAAAGAGCTAAGAGAGTGAATGAGGTAGATGCTTTTATAAACAATATATTTTGTTACTTGGGGGGTTTTCATTAAATTGTAATTCTAGTATTCTAACTAAGTTAAAGATCACCTGGATCCAGCCAAGTTCACACATGGCAGCAAGACAGGGCAAGGGCAGAATCCAGGAATCCTGCCTGCTCTCTTCCAGAGTAATTAGTCAGACCCTCAATTCTTCCACATTTTCCACACCCTAGCTCTCAAAACACCATTTCAACAAAAGCCATGGAACACTTTTATAGGAGAAGAAATTAACGAAGTTATGTCAAAGATCAGTGTCAGAGTAAAATATAATCCTGAATCAGCATGTCCTCTATTTCTTCTGACTGTGCCATTTCATAGTAGCAAAAAAAAAGTAGCAAAAAATATGTATTTAAGTGCTAAGATCATAAAATTATGGAAAACACCAACATGCTAATTAGTAAATGATCCAAATCCAGTCTCTGCTTCTCAGACTACTGCTAGCCATTACCTTAAAGCTTGAAATAAGAGATCTGTCTGATAGCAAATTGGCATTCAATGGGAGCAAGTATTTTGCATCTCTGTTCAGATTGTTCCTTAACAGCATGTACATTCCTCAAATCTGAATGCCCTTTTGGTCTTTTGCACTCCTGGTCTCGTCTTCTGAAACATCAGCTGGGTCCTCAGTGGATGATTGTTAGGACATAAACCTTGTCTCCATATCCCCTTGTGCTATGAGCATGTAGGAGACAAACCTACAACCAGATAAACACATGGGTGTGCAGTGATACACATACACTGCATCAGGGGAAATATAGGTTGGATATTAGGACGAAGTTTTTCACAGAAAGAGTGATTAAATACTGGAATAGTCTGCCCGGAGAGGTGGTGGAGTCACCGTCCCTGGATGTGTTTAAAAAGAGACTGGATATGGCACTTGATACCATGATCTAGTTGAGGTGTTAGGGCTGGGTTGGACTCAATGATCTTGAAGGTCTTTTCCAACCTACACATTCTGTGATTCTGTGATTCTGTGATACACAACCAGAGGTTCAAATTCAGAGTTCTCTTTAGAAATGGAATCCTCTCAAGGAAGATGGCTGAAATTTGGCCAAAGAAAAGCATTGTTGATATAAAGACAGCAGAACCTAAATATTAGTCAAAAAACAACTGGTTAAAACAGAGGTCTGAAAGTGAGGACTCCTCTCTTACAGAGTTGAATTTTTAAGGTGCACATGTGGGGAGACAGCTTTGGTGGATGCCCTCCTTAGCTTTGGGATCTTTAAGCTCTCAGACTGCCACCAGCCTGGCAGCTTTGGGAGACCACAATCTCCTGGGACATCTGAGGGTTTGGGTGTCAGCACTACTAAAGCAAAGCAGAGGTTCTTAAAAGTAAATTTTGTTCGAAGATCTTGATGGCAACCTGACAGAGAAGACCACTCTCCAGGGCTAATAGGAAACTGGAAGCATAGAAATCCTGAAAGCATGATGGAAGTGCAGCTTACATATGTTTTTCTTTTTCTACCAAAATATTTATATTCTTTAATATATGAAAATGTTTTTGTTTTTTAACTTTATAGTCCACAAGAAATATAATAACTATACTTTTGTTTGGAAATAGCAAAAGTTTTCCTCCTCGTCAACTGTAATTCATGCCCAAGGCTATGTTAATCATAGACTCAGGGAATCATAGAACAGTTTGGGTTGAAAGGGGCTTTAAAGATCATTAAGTCCCAAACATCCTGTCATGTCCAGGGACACCTTCCAATATACCAAGCTGCTCAAAACCCATCCAGCTTGGTCTTCACATGTTCAGGAATGAGGCATCCACAACTGGTCTGGGCAACCTGTTCCAGTGTCTCATCACCCTCATAGTGAAGAATTTCTTCTTTATATCTGATCTAAATCTACCCTCTTCCAGTTTAAACCCTTTTGTTCTATTGCTACCTGCCCTTGTAAAACAATTTCCCCTCCAAGCTTTCTTGTAGCCCCCTTTAGCTACTCGAAGGCTAAGGGCTCTCCACAGCCTTTCCTTCCCCAGGCTGAAAAGCCCCAACTCTTCCAGCCTGTCTTCATAGGAAAGGTGTTCTAGCCCACTGGTCATCTTCATGACCCTCCTCTGCACTTGCTCCAGCAGGTCCAATGTTCTTATGCGGGGGACCCCAGAGCTGGCACAGTACTCCCAGAGGGGTCTCAGCAGAGCACAGGAGAAGTGAAAATCATCTGCCCACACTGGTTTTGATGCATCCCAGGACAGTGTTGGCTTTCTGGGCTGCCAGAGCACATTGCCAGGTCATGTTGGACTTCTCATCAGCCGAGACCCTCAATCCCTTCTCCTCAGGGCTAGTCTCAGTCTATTTTCCACCCAGCCTGTATTTGTGCCTGGGATTGCCCTGACCCAGGGGCAGGACCTTGCACTTGGCCTTGCTGAACTTCATGAGCTTCACAGGTCCCACCTCTCAAGCCTATCCAGGTCCCTCTGGATAGTGCCCCTTCCCTCTGACCTCTTGACTGCACCACACAGCTGGGTTACATCAACAGACTTGCTGAGGGTACACTTGATCCCCGTCTATGTCACCAACAAAGATGTTAAATAGTGCTGGTCCCAACACTGACCCCAAGGACTGTCACCTGTCTCCTCTTGGACATCAAGCCATTGGCTTGGAATTTGAGTGCTACCACCCAACCAAATCCTCATCTACTGAGTGATCCACCTGTCAAATCCATGTCCTTCCAGTTTAGAGACAAGAATGTTTTGTGAGACAGTATCAAAAGCTTTGCACAATGTTCTGCTAAGAAACTATTAATTTAGTTGATTGACCCTGTGACATCTTTCTCTTTTTTTCCCTGATAAACTAGGCAAACATGAGGTCACTGTGAGGGCTTGGAAACTGCAGCATGACAGTGGAGTGGCAAAGTGGCTGAACTACATAAAAACTTTTAGAAAATCAGGCCAAGATATTTGGCTTCAGTGCTAGTACCAGCTTTCATCTTTGAAATATGATCTACCGAGATCTACTACTAACTCAAAGAAAGCGTGAGACAAAAATCCCTGAAAGCAGATAGGATGGAGGGATCTCTGCATACTTGCCCTGTTTGTACTGTCTTCCAGCCTCAGAGACAGGATGCTGGGCTGTAGAGCCTTTTGGGCTGACCCTGTACAGCCCCTCTAATGCCCTTTCATTTATGCTATGTCTCAGAGGAAGTGATTTTCTCTTATTTCAAATCATTGTCAACAAACAGCAAACCCCTCCAAAGCCATTTTCAACGGAGTCAGCCTTAGCACTTGCATTCAAGGATTAGTCACAGGCAGCTGGAGTGAAAACAGAGCAAATGTAAACAGATAATGCTTTTGCCAGAAGTATGCAAGAACTTGTGTGGGAAAGAATATGATATAAGAGCTTGTGTGATCATACATTCTTTAATTAAAATAAAACCTTTCACAACAGTTCCTAACATGATTTTTTTTCCTCCAAGTATCACCATTCATTAAACAAAGCTTGCCTGTGCAATTATCAAGTATGTAAGACTTGTGATATCTAGTAGATCCCTCTATGGGTGTATTTCAAATTGCTGTTGTTTAATCATTAACTGACTCCATCATGTTTTCTTTCAATACTTGTTCTTTATTTCAGAAATACATCCTGCAGTATTAAATGGAAAGATTAGCTCAGTCAAGAGTCAGAGGAGTAATACAAAAATCAGTTTATGCAGGTTTTCTCACTTTCTGTTTTTTAGTTTTCCCAAATTATTGCCAATCCCAAGACAGAAAAAGGAAAGAAAATTCACTATGGAAAGTTACACTGGGCTTTGTGGCTGAAGGTAGCTCTTCACCTACCTCCTTTTCATCCCTGGCTTAGTGAGGCTGCAAGTATGAAACAAAAAGTGCTGTGGCATGAAGGTTTAAAGAAAACACCACCCTGGAACTGACTGCTACCATAGATACGGGCAAAGTTTATTCTAATTTATAGGGTGTTTTTAAGGCAGTTGTAGTACATCAGGTGACGAAAAATGCACAAGTCGGATAAATAGGAATTTCAAGGAACTGTTACATTAGGTGTCAAAAGGGACATTTGTCCTCTCATTGTTAAATCAGGCTGTTTGGGCTCAGATTAGGATGAAGAAACAAAGAGACACGGGCACTGTCCACAAAACCATCCCCATGGTGAGGGATCCTGTTTTGGCATCTCCACAGTAGGGTAACCCACTGCAGTGCACAAGGGACGTGTTCACTCTGCTCAGTTTACCTGAGTCAAAGGCTTCTTCTTTCTCAGAAGAGGTGCTGACTGAGAAGTTCACCACTTTTTCTGAAGTGGTGCTCTTTTGTGGTTAAAACATCACAAGAAGAGCTGCTGGAACTCACCAGTGTTCTTTTCCAGACAAGAGTCCTTATGGCAGGCTGTGATTCTGTCTTGAATGTAACTGTAAATGTGCATAACTGTAAAAAAATACTTAAATATTGAAATAAAGGTGAAAGCCCTTCAGTGGGGGTGGTAGATAAAGAATTAGCCCAAAATACCTATGGTCCACCACTGTTCGCCCACAAAATGAGGCATCAGGTTTAAAATCTCTGCCTTATTTGAGGTTAAAATATCTAAAACCCTTCAAAGTATCTTAAGTGAGGGCTTTACAGAAAAGAAGTAGAGATACTTTGTATGAGTCTTTTATTAGATTCCTTCACAGAATAATTCTTCCAGAAAAAGCAAAGTATTTCTACAGTCTCTGGTTGTTTTACCAAACATTAAAAAAAATCACAGGTTTAGGTAAACCTAGAATTTTGGCATATTCTTGGAGTGAAGTTTCTTGGGAGAGGACTATACCATGAAAAACTATGAGGAGTAAAATTTTCACTTTCTCTATATCTTCTGTCCCAGCAATCCAACATGCACAGGGATCCCCATGTAGCCCACACAGGTGCTGCAGCAGAAAACTTGCAGATCAAGCACTTGGATTCCAGAGCTGAGAGGTACCTCAAGGTGAACAAGGAATGGCTCTATCCAGTCTTGGGGAAACTTTCTAGGTGAGGGAGACTTTCAGCCCAAAGAAAGAAAACTTGTGCATAACTGTGCATAAAATCTTCACTTACCTATCTTAACACATGAGTTTTCTAGATGTGGAAGAAAGGCAGTTGAGAAGTTTCAGTTCCACACAGCAATGCCTCGCCATCATTGAGAGAGAATGTTTTTTCTTCAGTCTTGGAAATACTTTTTCCAGACTATCTCCCTCCTTTCTCAAAAAATTCAAATAATTTCTCACACACTGGAAGCTGCAATGTTCCCCCATTCCTTTTGCCTTATCAAGTTTCTAATTCCTAATTAAATATATATAAACTCCAAAGGTACATTTAACCATTGGCTTACCATCAGAACAAAAAGGCCTCCCTCTAAAGCAAGTTACAGGAAATCTCTTGACTCAACAAGTTAGCTAACTTTCTTCTGCCTAACCTAACATTTTAGTGTTTGGCAATGATTCAGGGCTTCCAACTAAGGAAAAAGATGCTGAGGGGACAGATTTTTGAAGGTGCTGAGCACCCACAGAACATGCTGATTTAAACTGAATTTGCATGTTCTGGGCCCCTGGATCATCCTGCCCCATGACGTCTTCAATTCACTTTCTCTTGCTGTAACAGAGTATCACTTTCACTTGGTTCTGTTCTATTTTCTGGAACAATTTAATTCCACAGAACAGTGATGTTTATCTCGTTCTGAGCTGAGCTGCAGAACAGAATTTTCATTTGAAGAATCAAGTATTTCTACGCCTACTTCTCCAAACAGAGCCATTACGGGGTTTGAGATCATGCCTGTGCTTTCCATTGATGCTTTGATTTATTCTAGCAAAAAGGAAAAATGGAAACTGGAGGAGTTTTATTTCAACTGCTGGACTGGTCCCCTGAATGGGTGATTCAGACCTTGTGCCATTCATTCCTTGTGCACTTCTCACAGATGAGCAATGTATCTATACAATGGAGATGATGTGGTTTCCTTTCTTCTGTTCTTTCACTCCTCTTAACGAGTTGGGCAATAATGCCTGCAGGAATCCTCAGCTGAGGGCTCCAGAATCTAAGGCCATAAGCTTATAGCTGTATTTTCAAAATCATCTTTAGGGAATTTAATGTTCAAAATGTTGCATGTAACATCTGTGGGGACTTGTTACAGAAATACCAACCTAAAGGCCCTGGCAGTGCAAAAGTGCCACAGGGCACTCAGTCTCATACTTCTCAAGCAGACCAGCTCTACCAGGAGAAAGAAGAGCATGTGCAGAAAAAGAGCTAGACAGAAAAAATCTGATTACTAATGGCCAAAGAGATGAATTGTCACTGAACTACTTGCTGCTCACTGGCGGCTAAATCATTGCCCCTTGTCTGGAGAAGCAGAAGCTCTCAGGACTAAAATAGTAAAAGGCTTTATTGTAATCCACCCTTCTCTTATATGTTTTATAGAAAATCCATGACAGGACTTAGTTTTCACATTATAAAGGGGATGGAAAAAAAAAAAATCATTGAAGAAGCTAAAAAGACAAAAGATAATCATTGGGAGTGTCTCACTGAAAGCCACAGGGGCGGAAGGAAACACTGAATGTTCATGTCTTCCTGTGCTTCAAAGCAGTTTTCTTTCCATTTGGCTTTAAAGAATGTCATTTTGGCTGGTTTCATGGCTTGTACATCGGGAGAAACGGTGAGCCTTTTGCAATGATTCTGTGCTGAGACACACCTGAAAGCTAGAGGGGAGCTAGAGGAAATAAAGCTTTAACTCAGAAGAAAATCAAACCAGGAATTTTTTATGATGCTCATTTTTTTCTTTTATTATTGATGGCAGGGTATGGGGGGAAAAAGTGATTGAAGTAACTGATTTTTGGAGTTAAAAAACAAATGAGCAAATGAGCTTAGCAGTCCTAGCCCATGGAAACACAAATACCTGAGAGAAAAAATATTCAACTTCATTGTTGCATACTCCTGCAGCATAATCTCTTCCTATGGCATAATAAGAAGTCACAGACAGTAATTTTCAGATAATGGTTAACAAATAGAAACTATTTCAATACTGCCGCAACATTTGACAACTCTCAGTACCATAAGAAGTGCTGGTGTGTTCACTTAGAAGTGACAATTTTAAATATCTATAATTTATAGTTTAATTAAAATGAATGTCTTAAGTGCAGGATCATAAGAATCTGGAGATATACACTCAAAATGTCCCTGGAATCCACAAAGGCACATCCATGGCTTTATCAGACTAACTACCCATTTCTCTTGTCCTATGTAAATATGTGTTTTTCATATAAGAGAAATTTGGCAGAGATTTTCTATATGTAACTCAAACCTCTGTCCCTCTGGCTTACAGTTTGCAAGTTCTTGAAGTCCTTCTTACTCACACATTGCTGAGAGATTTCCACTTGTCTACCTACAGTAAATGGGACAAATAATAAAAGTTTTAAAAATTAAAAATTGCCAACCCAAGACAAGCTAGTTGTTAATCAGATGCTGTTTTGAAATTTAAAAAAAAAAANTAAGGCGTTTGGTGCTGGAAATACTCAGAAAACTGTGGTGTGGGTCTGTCAAATGCTCATCCTCAGGTCTCCTGTGCCTCTTCTGGTCAGAGCATTTGCAGCTGAAGTTGCTACATTCAAGTTTCATTGCTACAACCAAAGTAAACCTACTTTGCTGCAAACCAGCAAGTGTGGGAAGATGGATGCACTTCCTCATGGTCTGAGACTCTGCTCCAGGAGTGACTTTCTTAGGGGCAAGGGTAAAAGA
Source organism: Illadopsis cleaveri (assembly GCA_013399915.1). NCBI lineage: Eukaryota > Metazoa > Chordata > Aves > Passeriformes > Timaliidae > Illadopsis > Illadopsis cleaveri. Next base: position 425,748 of record VXBB01004265.1, read on the forward strand.
GCACATGTCAAGTTGCTACCTGAGAAAACTGAGAAACATTTGAACTGCTTAGATTGACAGAGAGGAAAAGGCTAAAATTGGACATTGCCAATTTTTTAATATGTTTCTTTTTGTGTGTAATATCATCTTTCAGGAGTTCCTTGAGAACTGGATGCTCTGCATCCAACCTTGCAAAAGAGGCAGAGTTAGGGGGAGATCAGGCCACATCCCATCTCTCCCTACCTGGACATGAGATTACAAGGATGGCTCTAAGTCGCAAACCAACGTTTCACCTCCCTTGATGGCATTTTTTAAGACTGTAGGAAGAATTTAGGCAGTTGACACCTAATTCTGTATCATTAGAGAGGTTGTCATTCATCTCTCTTCAGTAAGATCCTCCTGAGCACACATAAGGATTCCAAGTGGGAGTTTGGGAACTCTCAGGTTAAGCAGACAGATCCCTACAGGGCTAGGCAGCCCCATTGCAGTTCACAACTTGACAGGTTTCATATAGCCCATTTGGGCTGGGTTTAAACTGACTCAGTGGTCATAAGGGACTGGGGGAATTTAGAAGATCATGCACTCCTCAGCATACAGAGAGTGTTTGGGACAGGCACAACCAATGCATGCACAGACCCGCAGACATTAATGAATGTCATTGCATGAACCAAATACTGGCTAACTCACACCAGTTTACACTTCAATTTGCATAAAACTTTGTGCTGAGATTCTGGGATGTTCCAACTTCAGACTCAAAGTGAAACCTGGGAGTGAACCAGCCTGGTTCATAACTAACTGAAGAGAAAGTTCATGCAGCATCCTGAGAGGGAGAATTGACAGGTTTCACACATTCCTATCTCTAGCACAAAAAAAAAGGAACATAATGAAAAGCTTATAAAAGGGAAATTATCAGATTACAGGACAAAAAAGTGTTCTTCAAACCCTAGTTCATGAACCTTTTGATGAACATGCTCAAAGGTATGTCTGAAGTGCAAGCACAAATTGGTACATTTTTCATTACTTCTGTCATCATCCTGCCAAATTTCCCGACAGCTTGGAAGAGCCCTCCACTTTCGTCTGGCCCAAGGATTCTCACCCTGAGGATTCCAAGCAGTTGGCAGATGACTCTCATCACCCTGCCCTGCTCTCAGGATTCATCTCCATGGATAAATCCTGTAGTAACAGGTGGGATCCATTTGGATTAGGTCATTCACCAGAGAAATCACATGCTTAGACCCTGAAGGTCTGCCTTAGAAATAGAAGGCTCAGTGCAGCCAGCAACAGGATAGAGGCAGGGAGCACCAAGCTGACTGAAGCCAGTAGTGGGGTGAAGGCATCCATAGCTATTCCTTTCCACCCTGGATCCCTGTAGGAACGTGACCCTTCTCCAACTCTCCATCTCTTACAGAATAAGCTGAGAGATCTGCCTGTCTCTGGAGCAGAAGCACATTAAAATGAGTTGGAATGTGTTCTCCAGACTTGTCCATTTCAGTGGTCTGAGTGTGCACATCCAGCAGAGGAGCAAGGGTAGTCAGATACGAAAACTATTTACTTGTCCCCATGTAAATATGCTGCTCTTGGGAGTCAAAGCCTTGAGCCAGCTAAACCTAATTTTCAAGACCACCAGGGTGCCTTTAAGGTTGTCTGCATCGCATAAGTATTTTAACATTTTTATGAATCTCTGTTCCTTGACTCTGATAGGAGATAATAACATTCCTCTCATTTACTGGGATGCTGGGGGAATAAATATTTATTTTAAAAAAATTTAATGGTGAAATTCCATAGGATGCAGCATCCTTGTAAGTACCATAAATAAATTGCTAATATATTGTGCAAAACAAAGGAGATGTTAGCTTCTACTGCCTCCAGTTTAACACAAGGAAATAAAGTTTGTTTAGCTCTCAATGCTCTACTGCATCTTGTGAAATCAGGCAATTTTTAATTTTGTGTGTGTGCATGAGGTTTCTACAAATACCATAGAGCCAAATCTTGTCATGATCTTTCATTCTGTCCTACTTCCAGTCCCAGGCAAAAGCAGGAAGTTTAGAGGAGTGGAAAAGCATTCAAATCAAAAGCAACTGAGCATTTGTGTGTCTATTCAAAGACGTTTTTAGGCACTGGCATGGAGGATATGGTTGGGACAAGGATTTGATTTCACCCTTGCTGGCTCCCACGCCCCTAATTAGAACTGAGCTCTTTATAGGTAAATAACATTTAAGTGGAACTATTTCTGACCACTGGGGTCCTGCACTCTGCTGTGCAGTGCCCTTTCATTAGGAATTAGCCGACACGATGCTGAATAAACACATTGTATGTTTTGCAAGAGTTCTGATGTGGTCTCTGTTAATTACTCTCTTTAACCTATTACAATCATGTGCTGCTTAGCCACACACACCACAGGACTGCTTGGGAAGGGGAAGATTATGGGGTATGCACCGAGAATTCTTAAAGGGACAGACAGCATAAAGAGATGCCACAATGTCTCTTTGAACTGGTGTCAGCTACAATAATAAGTGGGTAGGAATGAAAATAAATACACAGCACTTCAGGAACACCTCACATTCTCTAGGTACTATTGCATCAAGCAATATGAACGGGACTTTCTCTCTTTACCAACACCCTCTTGGCTCGGCTGAAGAGACCAGCCTTGCTTGCTTATTTGAGGGTTTTCTGTAATGCCCTTGGCAGTGGTTTGTACTTGCAGCCTCACCCTCTCCCCCTCACCCTCAAATTACATTCTATTCATGACTGCCTATTCAAAGGGTGCTTAGATGCATGCTTAATGCTTTGTTGCTAAGCTTTCCTCACAGGTGCCTAAGGGCTTTTATCCTTGGAACAATAAACTGAAAGTCCAACATTCCCCTCTTCCTCAGGTCTCTGTGCTGGAACTCCTAGCAGATTTGCAGGGAGGCAGACAGAAGTCACCACTGCAGGGGATCCTCACTGATCCAAGGATAATTGTGTGTCAGTAATCGATGCTTTACTATCATTAGCAGCCACTTTAATACAGTCTATCTTAGCCCCAAGTTAGGCTTATGACTATGGAATTTGCTCCGTCTTATCAGCTTCACTGGAGCATGTGAATGATCTCAGCCTCTGACTATTTAGGCACATACTCAGATGGGAAAGTAGGCAGAAACCTGTGGGTTTTTTGACATTAGTTATATTAGTCCAGTAAAACAACTCCTTTGTTTAGTCCTGGAGCTGTCTGTCTTCACTGGGTGTCTCCAGCAACACAATTATGCAGTAATTACCACAGCACTGATTCCCTTCATCTAAACAGGACCCAACCTTAGATATCTTTGGTCAAAAACTCAGTAGCCTTTCTGAATCTCAATTCCCACATTGATAAAGGAAGAAGCATTACTATTACCACAATTAATTATTAATATAATATTAATATGTGCAAAGCCCTAAGGCTTCCTGATGAAAGGTACTGGATAATTGTAAGGTGTTCTCCACACAGCCATGGGCTGTTAGCAACCAACTCAAATCAAAAAAGATTATCAAATACACACACTTAAAGAGATTGGGTTGAACAAGTAAAGAATTGCCATGGGATATTGGTCTCCCACCACTGCAGAAATTCCAAAGCATTAATCTCCAAAAGGTATCACAAAGGATCTGAGGCTTTTCTCTTCAAAGTGGGAGGTATTACCTTGTCACACTGTCTGAGGACTGTGATGCTGTTATGCCAAATCTCTTGCTGAAATTGTAAAGTTTCATGCAATGAATGTCTGCAATACAGAGTTGCTATTGTAGAACTTCTTCCCATCAGCCAGTCAGAAACTCTGTGGAAATGCTGACACTTTCAAACTCCTTTTTTTATTTTTTTATTTTTTTTTAATATTTCAGTCCTCGTACAGTCTGCTGGAGCTAAGTTGTTATGAATCAGTCAAGGCTATAAAGAGATGAACACAGGGTCCCCTTTGTCGGAAGTAAGTCCCAAATGGCCTTTCACTCCTGTTTTCAAGAGGTAGCTCAGATTCAGCCCTATCTAGATTGTAGGTCCTCTATAGTCAGTGGAGACAGACAGGCATTTCCAAAGGGCAGGATAGCTCAAATCTATGATGACTTGCCATCTGTAGGTACCTAAATTCCTGAACATGTATGTTTGGATCGCCAAGCCCCAAATCAAGTCAGTCTAGGTGCTTAAAGGAAGTGTTTCAGTTACGTGATGATGATGAAGTGGGATAAATTTAGCACCCACTCTCCAACCTGTCATGTGTACAGACAGACTGCAGCAAAGAAAACTTGCAGAAGATTCCACCAGTGTTTCCTTGTCAGCAAGAGCAATGTCAGGACCTGTTATGACACTGCCTTGCAGCTGAAGCAAACCTGTTGAGATGTAATGACACAATTGGTATTCAGTATAAACCTGCTCTCCAGACTTTCCATCACTTTTCTTCTGCAGTGGATTAACCTTGGCTAAGTGTGTCACTGCCCTGGCATGGGCCCTTCCCCAGGCTGCAGCTCTTCAGGGACAGCTGCTCCCACTATAATCTCCACAGCCTCATGCAGGGAATATGCCCTGGGCTGTAGGGGTGGGTCTCTGCTCCAGTCTGCAGCCCCTCCTGCCCTCCTCCTCCTCCAGCCCTCCTCAAAGTCACTGTGTTGCTGCTCTTCCGTCCTCAACTCCCTCCGTCTCTCCCACCACCACCTTTGTCCCTTTCTGGAACCTGTTTTCCCCCAGTGCTCCCAGACTGGCCAAAGGGCTCAGCTGTGCTCTGTGGAGGGGCTGCTGGAGCTGGCTGGACCCAGCTGTGTCCAGCTTAGGGCATCCCTAGCCTCTCCCCACAGAGGGCCTTGCAGCCCCACTGCAGCCCCTCAGCAGGGACCCAATACTCACTCTGCATTGCTGGCACACAAGTCACGGTCATCCTCATCCAGAGCTCTGGAGTAGCCTTAGAAATGAACAACCTGTTAACTATGGTTCTTTAGCTTGGGACCCGCTATCCCTCAACATCTCCAGAAAGTTTTGCCATAGCTCTCAGAAAAAGTTTCTACTTTCTTTAATTCAGGAATGGCAAATTTCTACCTCATCTCAGGTCACTCTAAGCACAGGTGCTGGTGCAGTCAGACTTGGCTAGGTAATGTGACTCAGGGGATGGAAAGCCCTTCAGGGATCACTCCAAGGCAATTTAGCTCCTCTTACTCCTCCAAGAAGAGACTGAGAGGACATTTTATTGTAGTCCACATCTTCCTCATAAGGGCCAGCAGAGGGGCAGGCACTGATCTCCCCTCTGGTGACCAATGACGGGACCCAAGGGAGTGGCCTGAAGTTGTGTCAGAAGAGGTTGGATATTAGGAAAAGGTTCTTTACTAACAAGGACATTGGAAGCTGGAACAGGCTCCCCAGGGAACTTGTCACAGCACCAAGTCTGGCAGAGCTCAGGAAGCATTTGGACAATGCTCTCAGGCACATGATATGCTTCTGGATACTTATGCAGTACCATGAGTTGAATTTGATGATCCTTGTGGGTCCCTTCCAACTCAGGATATTCTATGGCTCACCCTAAAAATGAGGATGCTCCCATAAAAAGCCACCTCATCTAAGCTGCTGCACGTGCCTTTGCATGGCACATTTAAATCATTTCACCTTGGTCTCTGTACACCCTCTGCTCTCATATTACAGATAAGAGAAATAACTCTCAGACTCCTGCAAGGAAGTATGGTTTTTGGAAAGAGATCAGAATGATCTGGTTGGAGTTGTATTCTATAGCAGATGACTTGCACTACCCTTATAAGTAGGGTTGGAAGGCTGCATGCATGCATCTCTGCTTTTCAGACTGGTGGAGATAATTCATTGCCCACAGCTCTAGCCTAGAAAGCCAGACAGCTGTAACCATCAAGGACTCTTCTGCCTAAATGAATTAAGTGAATGAATTAAGCAATCAGACACAAAGGAGTGGGTGTGCAACAATTGCCTATCGTTTGAAACGCAAGGAGCAAGTAATTGATTGTGCAGTTATTGTGCTACACAACGTATGTACACATTCTTTGCTCTTGTTTGCAATGTGGAAAAAATAACGGCAAGACACAGATGACAATTTGTCTTCCCCTGTGTGATAACAACATCAACAGTCATTCCTAAAGTCTTCCTTCAGAATATGCTGGACACTTCAAAAAAAAGGAATCCCTTGCCTGAAGGACTGGGAGTCTGTGCTGGATTCTGCTTCAGTCAAATAACACCTAGTTTCTAATACTGGCTGGATGGACAATGGCTTATGAGCAGCCCTGAGGGAAAGGAATTGGGGGTGCTGGTTGACAAGAAATTTAAGGTGATCTGGCAATGTACACTTGCAGCCCAGAAGGCTGACAATATCTTGGGCTAAATCAAAACAAGTGTGGCCAGCAGGTCAAGAGAGGTCTCATGAGAACTCACCTGAAGTACTGTATCCATCTCTGGAGCCCCCGACATGGGAAGGATGTTGGACCTGCTGGAGCTAGTCAAGAGGATGGTCACAAAGATGGTCAGAGAGCTAGAGCACCTCTCCTATATAGACAGGAAAGTGCTGAGAGTGTTGGGGCTTTTCAGCCTGGAGAAGAAAAAGCACCAGAGAGCAGCCTTCGAGTACCTAAAGGGGTCTTACAAGAGATCTGGAGAGGGACTTGTTATCGAAGGGCATGCAGTGATGAAACAAGAGGTAATGGCTGTAAACTTAGAGAGGGTAGGGTTAGATACAAGGAAGAAATTCTTCTCTATTGGGATTGTGAGACATTGGCACAGATTCCCCTGAGAAGTTGTGAATGCCCCATTTCCAGAAGTGTTCAAGGCCAGGTTGGATGGGGCTTTGAGCAACCTGATCTAGTGAAAACTGTCCCTGCCCATGGCTGGGGGTTTGGAATGAGATGCTTTGAGGCTCCTTCCAATCCAAACTATTCTATAATTCATCACTGGGATTTTATGTAGCAAAGTCAGACAAAAAAGAGAGAGCAGAAGTGAAAACAAGAGAAGCAGAAGGAGTACTTGGTTATTCTCTGCATGCTACCTGGTTATTTTTATAGGCTATGTCTTAAATATATTGATGCTGGCAGGTAAGGAAACACAGCAAAGCAAAAAGAAGGTGACAATTATGGTTGTGGCAATTTGGCCATTGGGATTTGATGACTGGCATTATTGACAGAGGAGATTGCAAGGGTCCCTGTAGAAAGAGACAATGGAATTCACTGAATAAATAAGACATGCTGAGAAAAAGTTATGAGACCATATATCTTGGTTTACACACAAGAACATCCAACTCAGCTCTGCTTAGGAGCTTTCCACCAGCTTTATCGAAGCTAGATGGAGACAAGGATATTTGTGCAGAGGTCAAGTTCTTTCTCATATATCATTTTTGTTTAAAAGTGGTTTCTTTCTGGAAAACAGTACCTTAAGTTTCCAATAAACAGAATTTTTTTAATGCACAGAAATAGTATTTCAATATCTACTTTGAGAGAAAAACAGACATAAGTAGGCACTGAAATTATGTCAATTTGCACATAAAGCAATTATTTTTAAGGACAGCAGACCCTTACTAGATGCCATAAAATTGCATCCTCTTACTCTTGTATTACTTCAGAAGAAAATAATTAAGAAGGATTGAGCAAACATCCAAACAGCTCTGACAGATCATTTTTCTGTCACTGAAATGTTTAGATTTTGGTTTCTCCTATACAAATGCCATTTCACTAAGTCAATCTTCAACCCTCAAAACAAGAATAGAAATGTTGAACAAAAGATAAGAAGACTATTGTTATTCCCTAAGTATTGGACTCCAAGACCCAGACAGTAATACTTAGTCATGACCAGTAGATCAATTTATGATAAAGATTGGGACTGAATCCTGCTCAGGGGAAGTCCATTTCAGTCACATTGTTTTCTTTTTTCTACCCACCTGCACCATGAGTGCCTCCATGTATTGACACACAGACATTGAAAATAGCAAGGGGAAATGACCTGGCTATTATGGCAGAGAATTTAGGTGTGAGTTGGTGTGGAGTTGCAGGATTTTGTTTNACAGAACAGTAATTTTGTGTAGGACAGAATGAATTTCTGCTCTGTGGGCCTTGTCTAGACAGGTGGGATGGGAGGGATTTGATGGCAGCAATTTGATTTTAGATAGGAAACATCCAAGTCCTTATGTGAAGATTGAGAACTTAATCTCAAAGATTTCAGGAGCCTGGGGCTTAGGTTTGGTTATGGATTTCCTTCATTTGCATTTTCTTAAACTCTTTGATACCGAGCCAAAATTAAACAAGAACTCAAACATCCTTTGCCTTGCTAAAATTTCTTATGTATGTATGTGTTTTTCTTATGTTCTTATGTATGTTCACATGTAGCTGTGGGACTTGTAATCTCAAAGATGTAAATGCCTGTGGGATGGGGAGGTCTCTGCCACAGCTGATGATCCAACATGGTTTGTCATCCACCACTGGGAGACAGTCTGGGATGAGACTGGAGCTGTTCTTGTTTTCCATAGTGTGAGAAGAAACTGCCCTGACCTGAAGCAAACAGAAAGGAAAATCACCTATTTCTTAAGACAAGGAGAGAAACTGAGTTTTCAAGCCAGATTTTGGAGTGAAAATGTGCCCACTTTGCCAGAAATCAGAAGTAAATCATTGCAATATCCTGTCTCCCAGAAATACACCCATGCTGATAACTCAGGGTGTCCTCTGGCCAGTTCAGCCTGCACAGTTGGGACCTTTGTTTTTAGTTTTCAGCCAAAAGTGGAGTAAATATTTGCAAGAGAATATTTTCCTAACAGGGACACTCTCAAAAGTACATTTTCTGGAAAAGAGCTCTGCCATCATCCTCTTTTATTGTACAATGCTGCAAGCCCAGGGCAGTCAGGGACAGAGAAATAAATCAAGTGCTCTGAACCTGCATGTTCAGCCTTTACAGTAAACCATGTAAGAGTGGTTCAAACAGGAGAGTGCCGATAAGGTGACCTGACTTCACAGAATTTTGAAGAGCAGTTCTTTGAAGTTTGAAAACTTCATTTGTAAAAGATAAGATTTACGGCCCCAAAAAGGGCAGGAAAGAGTTGACAAACTGTTGTCACCTGGGGACGCCTTCCCAATAATTTTCCTTTCTGGTTCCAAGAACAGAGCGCTTTAGAAACACAAGTGGACAATAACCTTTTGGCTGAGTCTATTTGACTTTGATTCCAGTCAAATTGACATTTTAGGCTTTACTTAAGTAACTTTGATGTGCTTTAAAGATTATGTCCTGATAGTAAAAGAACCTGTACTGTTGGTTTTGTTCATATGCTATCAAAAAAGGGAAAAACATCTAAGCACTTTTGTCACCTGCTTTGTCATTTGCTGAATAAAGCATTACTACTGTTTTGTCAATATTCATATTTTATTTGCAGCCCCTGTATCAGAACTCTCTGTGATAAGTAGTGTTTATTAATGAAAGACAGTCCAGCCTGGAATCAGCTGACCTAACTTGAGACATTCACCTGAGAAATCTAATTGAGGACCAAAATCACTTGATGCTTCTCCTATAAACAATGGGACCCTATGTAGGATGCTTCAGCCATTTGTCAGCCACTTGTCCTCTGGAGGTGATTCTCTGCCTTGGCTATACATAAATAGTGCAGACACCTGAATTGCTGAAAGATAGGTAAGATAAATCTGAGCTTTCCCTCTCATGCAAGGGAGTAAAGTAAAATAACAAAAGAGAAAAAGAGTAGAAGATGGAAATTTTTTAACCCACTGTCTACACAAGGAGTGTGAGCAACACAGCTTAGGTGATCTGCCCAGGGCCAGACAGCAGGAGACAGGCCCAGGTGTTGACCTTGATACTTTGAAAGCAGCATTTTACCTATTAAAAAAAAAGCTAACACCTCTGGCTGTGGCCTTAAGATTTTCCCTAAAATAAACAAAGACATCAGAACTGGAAAATGCTTTAAAAAAAAAGCATTCAATTTATTTATTTCTACTTTCAGAAAACATTGAAAATTACTGAATCTTAATACTTTTCACTTTTTCCACGAAAGTTCTCAGGAATATTTTCTTACATCCATAGGATATAAAGTTAATTATCACATAAAAGCTAATGCTGATGTTTGTTTTTCATCTACTGCATGTAATAGTTTAGGCCATACAAACAAAGCACCAAGACTCCAAAAACCAGTCACATCTCTGGAATGACTGAACTGGAGTTTGTGGTATACACCTGCCCTCAAACATGACAAAACCCAAAAATCTCCAAAATTTTCACAATTATTGATTTCCCTTAAAATCAGTTAATTTTCATTTACTGTAGCTTTGAAGTGGAAAACTGTGTTGCAAAGAACAGAAAGAAATGTTCCATACAGACATTGAAAATTTGTGGTGTATCAACATTTTTTCTCTAACTGTTGTAGATTCCTTAGAACAACCCAATATCACAAGTTTTAGTTCTGATTTTTCCCCTTTTCCTGGGGTATAAATATGCACAAATGAAAGAATGATTAGAGCAGATGAGAGCAAAGGTCTGCCTGATTCTATATGCAGTCCCATGTCAAGGTCTATTTTTCATTTAAAAATGCCAAGTAGATTGAACAAGAGAACTGAACAGCCAGAAACACAGTTGGCACAAGTAGCCTGTGCACAGCAAATGGATTGAAATATTCATGCATAATATATGCAACAAACAGTTCCAAAGTTGCAAGCAACTGCACAACACATAGAGATAGAATGAAACTAATGTAATTAATTATTTGCTATAAATACTTTGGATGGTTCTTATGGATAAAATTTATGCTGCAATGAAGAGAAAGAAAATTTCTGAATTATGGAAAACAGAATCCAATTGAGCATTTGACAGTAAGAGTTTGAAATTGTATCATAATAAGAAGGAGAAGTTCACAGATTAGCAAAAAAGATGAAGAAAATGTATTGCATGAGCAGTGGAGTATGAAAAGGATTTTGCCAGAGTACCCTATCTATCTTTGATGTCCACTTTAAAAAAATTTATTTAAGAAAAGCTTATGGAGATTAAAGCAGAGAACTAAAAAATCATGTGAAAATTACATAAAATGTACTGATGTGAGGCACTGAAAGATCTGCACTTGATTAGCTGGGTCCTCAAACAGAACACAAGCAGTGAAAGGCCCGACAGTGGAAAACTTAACCAACAGGAGACACTCTTAAGAGAAAATGCAGGTTGTTTATTTCTTGATTTTTATACCAAATATGTGCATTACTGAAACAGAAATTAATTAACAGTGCAGAGTTGTGTGAGAAGCCATGTCAGATTTGCAGATATTTGTGAGGAAGACTGTGTTTGTTTGCTTAATAAAAATAAAACCTAAATAATCTTCTCCTTGATCAAGGAAATCAGGGATCCAGCAGTCAGGGTGCCTAGGAGCCTGGCAGAAAGAGAATTTTATGTGGACAAGCCCATTGTTTCTGCCTGGGAGAAGGCTTGTTAAAGACTTTTGCTCCAGAGGGTTCACTGTCCTGCTGTACTGGAGTTTCTTCTCCTTCTAAACAGGCTTTAGCCATAGGTGAGTTTGCAGTAAACAGGCAGCTGATCACAGGGAACTTTGTTCTGTGTTAACATCAAAAATACTCTTTGTGCCAGTGACCTAGAGAGCAAAGAACCCTCAAAGTGGCAAAACTGCCAGATCACTCCACCACAGTCCATTAGAAAAGGCCATGTGCACACAGAATGTTCACCATCTCCAATGGTCTGTTTGTCCTTGGAGGCCAAACACATGTATTGCCCAAATAAACACAGTCCTTTAAAAACAAAAACAATCAAGTCAGGCTACTCAGTACTCCATTAAACTACTCAGGAAAAGCATTCAGTTCCCTAGAAGCTGTGATGCTTCTCATCCATCCCACCTTCCCACCAGTGCACCTCTCTGATAGGATTTGCCTTTGCCTTTCCCACATCGCATAAGATACCCTCAGGAAAAGGTTGACAGGGATCTTAACATGGTTATTCCACATACAGTTGGAAAGGAAAGTAATTAAAGTCATTAGTTCATTGGAAGGAGGAAAGAGAAAGGAGGTAAAATAGATGAGAGAAGGAATGGCACTCTGGGTCACAGATTAGTTTAGGTCAGTGAATTAGGGAAAGGGAAATGAGAATTCACTCTCCAGATCTCATTCACATTCAGGTATTTAGTACAAAGAAGAACACAAGCAACTAAAGCCACTCCAAGGTTATTAGATGAAGCATAACCATGTGCTGAGAATGATCACCAGATTGTAGATTCTAACCATCAAGAGAGACCTGCAGAAAGCACTTTGTGAGTTTTCTGGGGATAAGGCAAAGAAATTGCAGGGTTATGAGGTTCTTAGGATGCCCTTCTTCAAATCCCTATTCAAACAGCTCCTTGAGTTTTCATAGCAAAACCTCACATTAGGTACCTGGAGGCTATAGACACTTACCTACCAGGTTTGGTAGGTAACAGTGCAGGTGCCCTGAGGATCTGAATTTTAGATTTGGGTATTAAAAATGGGAGGTAGGAGGCATCTTTGATGAGTTTGATCTTTGTAGAGCTCCAACACTATCTAATGCAATGCCTCATTAAAATATTGCATTGAAGAGTTTCAACCTTTCATCCTTATCATCTTATTGAATTGTCCTTCCATTCCATCACTTCTTGTTTGGAGCTAACAGTCTGTTCTCTTATATTCCCTAATCCCTTTAATTGTCTATTTTGCTCAACTGGAATTGTTCACAATGCTCCACCTCCAGTACAAAACCACCTGGATATATTTCTTCTTCCTCTTTGTTTTCAGTATCATTTTATTTCCCCCTTTCTTACTCTTTTCAGTAAAATCTCCTTCTACACTGACCTTCTGGATAACCAAAACAATTTAAAAAGCAACTACAGCTGAAGCTAATATGTTCAAATTGTTTTGCTTGCAGTAGAAGTACACCAATAACATTCTCTTCCTACACATGTTCATCTACACCAGTAAGAAGTTATTCCTCAGCTGTGACATATCTGAAATCATAATGAAGTCACCTTGTACAAGACAAGTGGAGCTGAATAGAAAGTTTTCCATTTTTTGTGAAACCTCAAAGTTCTGATACTTGTGGCTATACAAAATAAAGATTAAAATTTTAAAATTTAAAATTGACTCCATGTGGCTCAGCAAAAGTCAGGCAGGCAGAAGAAAAGACCCCAGCATATCACGGGATACTTAAATTTTTCTGCTTCTTTGTTTCTTTCTTCCATCTTCTCTACATGCTCAAGCCAAAGATTCTTCTGTTATCTCCAGATGCAATCATGTAGAGGAGAAATAGCGATCTTATTCTTCTCTCCAGTAGGCAAGGAAGAGAGTTTCTCCTAGTTTCTTCTGAGAAGATATGTAACTTCTCTCACCTGAAGGGAGCCATCCATAATGTGGGTGTCTACATCTAAGTTCCCTAAGGTCCTTTTATAAACATGGGAAAAAACTGGCATTTACAGAGTGTGAGGTTCTTCTTTTTTAGACATTTTTCTGAATCACCGACAACTATCTGTATTTTCCTGCTGGTTGTGAAGGGGATTAATATTGGTAGTTCAGATGGATTGCCTATTGGAAATATTTACAATGAGACAACATGGAATTGCTCAGTACAATAAGGCTTTCCTTCTTGAACAAGAAAATATTAAGTAAAAAGTAGCAAAAATGAAATTCTGAATCCATGTTAGATTCAGAACCTGTATAGTTGTCTTTTACTGCTAGGAGTGTAGATTTCAGTTATGTTTTTTCTGAGTTATAGATCCACAAAATTGGAGATGAGTTTTAGATCCCTTTACTATATGCAATAGCTATTGACCATTTTCATTGGTTTGGCCACTCTGAAGGCATTAAAGTTGACTGCAGAAGCCAAATCCTAGCAGAGTTGGCTGAGAATTCACTAGTAGATTTAGAATAAAATAAAACGTACATTACAGGTGAGATGAGCTTCTCAGGGTGATTTGGATAAATGAAATACCTGTAGCTTTCAGTCTCCTCAGTGATTTGCAAATGAAAACACTCTGATTATGGCTCTGAAAATACATCAAACTTGAATTTTACATCTTGAAAAATGGCACATTAAAATTATTCTAAAATAATCTCATTGCCCTTAAGTTTTATTTAAGACAAATAAGTTAAAAATTAGGGAGTGTAATATTGGTTGGCACAGCCTGAAGGATTACTGTGTTTCTATCTAGGGAAAACACATTAAAATCTAGAACAAAGTATTCATGAAACATGCTAAGTACTCAGTCAGTTGTTACTGCCATGATCTTGAAAAATCTTGGGGACTTTCCTTGCCACTTCAAAAAGAAGCAGAATACAGGGGATAACTATTAACCTGATCATTCTCATAGTGAGAACATTGGCTAACCTCAGTCATTTGCTTCCAAGATGATGAATATATGGTCTATTTTCATCTTAAAGTCACCCTGAACTCCCACTTTTTCAGGATGAGGCCTGCAAGTCTCTCTTGAGGAACAAACCAAAGGAGAATCAAGTTCAGTTAAGAAGCCTCAGGCTCGATGTTGCAAAATTTCCTTTCCAAAATCCAGAATTGTTTAGAGCTCAATGAGCAATGGTCATTAACACCATATCTAAAGGAAATAATTATGTACATGCATTGCAGTTCCTTACCAGTCCTTACCTGTACTGCAGGCTTCGGGCTTTGCAGTCAACAAGTACAATTAAAGCCAGCACTGCATCACTGAGAGGGAATATACATTGCCAGAGACCTGCAGCTTTAGCCCAGACTGATCTGCCATCCTGACTGAGTCACCTCATCCCTTTTATCTCCCCCTTTTCATGTCTTTAGACTGTGAATGCTAAGGCAGAAGAGGGCTAGGGAACCAGCTGAAAGAATCCACACATATTTTGGGATGTTGATTAAGATGAACTTTTCTTGGGAATGGGCCAGAAGGCGTCTATAGATTAAACAATTTTTCTGGTAGTAGCAGTCTTCTCTCTGGCCATTCCAGGGTTCCTGACATGCCAGGAACACTTCTGGGCATGGGAGGGCTACAGGGCTATGGGACATGGCTACAAAAGCCACTAAGCTTCTCATTTGTAATGCATAAGGCTAATATATTGTATGTATATACAAGCCTAATATATAGTTCTATGGAGTTATTTGTTTATGTTACCAAAAATGTGTAAACATAATTAAATAAATTATAAGCTCTTAAGTTTAATATTCTGACATTGAGGGAACTGAGGAACTGTTTTGGAGGTACTGAAGTAAAATGAAAAAGTAGAAATTACTCTTTTCCCTTGTGTAGCATTTTGCTTTTAACAAAATCAACAGATTCCCATGACTTTTTATTTTTTGAAGAGTTGAGAACATTTTGTTCAATTCTGGCCTTGAAACCTTTTTTCTTTTCAGGCAATTTTTTCCTAGAAGCACAAGGTCCCTTTTGCCTGGCTTCTCTGTGCAGATAAGCCCCTAGACAAATATTAGCTAATTATTTTTGCCTAAGTCCTGTTCCATCACAAGCATTGGAAGGGCAAAGGACACCTTTTCCTCCAGCACAATGGATCTGGCAGGACATCATTATCCTGGGTAAAAATATCAAGTGAACTTGTAGCATTACAAAGCAAATTCACCATCAACACATTCTGTTAAGCTGACAAGAGAAATTCTGTGCAGCTACACTGCTCTGACGGTATTAGTCTGTTTAATCTTTTTGATGGTTGCCTGCAAACATCAACAGAAGAGGAGAGAGGTCAGCTTGGACCTACAGGAAGAAAGAGAGTTCAAATGCAATCTGTGGCTGTTGAAATGGGTTGTTCTTTGGTTACTTGAAACAAACATTTAAACCTCTGGATAGCGAGATTTATACTGTTGGATAAACACATGCAGCAACTTCACCAGAAGTGTATTTTTCTTTCCCCTTATTTAATACTGAGTAAAAATGTTGTGCACACACACGTGTATGTGAACATGCTCAGTTTTGTGCATTTTGAAAGCATGTTGGTATATGGCTAACAGGTCACACGAGCTTCTGAGGGAGTTGTTTCTTATTAACTCTCTCTTTTCATTTCCTTCCCTTTTTGATCATGGCTACAGGAGCAGATGGTGACAAATGATACATAAAAGGACAAAGCTGGAGAATTTTTGTTTATTGTCCAGAAGAAGTTAACTTTTTTCTAAGCTCAGCTGACTTAATCTGAATTAGAAATGCTCTCCTTAAAAAGGTTTCCCCAGAAAACTTAGGCAGGATGGTTTTAAAATGAGGCTAAGTTGGTCCAAGTGATGATCTGTGGCTGGTCTCCTGCCCATGACCTGGGGTATTGCCCTGGTGCTCCCCAGCACACACTGGCTCAGTGCATCGCTTCTGGCTGCTTCTATAACCAACACAGTGTGTCCACAAAGTGCAAACACTGGGCAGCTCTGAGATGAACAGATGCAATTTGACGAGTCAGGAAAATGATGTGAGGAACCCTTGTAAGGAAGAAAGGCACGGGTTTTTGTAAGAATATGATCAAGCCTTAAAGAGGTACAGCGCATGAACCATAAACTATTGTTAAATATTATGAAATACCTGGCATTTCCTTTACTGGAAAGGTTTAGAGTTAGGTCTGGTAATGGAACTATTTTCTCATCATTACAGAGGCTTATAATGCTCTTAGACTGTTCCTAACCCTGGAAAAGATCAATTGCTGCGCCTTTCACAGAGTCTTATTTCATTAACAAGTACACATGCTGCAAATTTGGCTCAGGTAATGGCAGGCAGATTAACTAAAGTACTGCCACACCTCCTGCAGCTTTAGGACACAATGGGAATTGCATTTTGGAGCTGATCTGAGCAGACTGTTTAACCTTCTGTATCACAAGAAGCACTAGAGAAAGCCTGATTTCAGATGCTAAATGGAGAGAGCAAGAAAAGCATTTTGCTATGTTCAATGGCTTTCCTCATCACAGGATAAAAAATAAATATTGGAAGACAATTTACTGGCTAAATTAAAAGTCTTTATACCTCCCTGGTAGGCAACCCTTAAAGGATGAAATCCATTCTCTTCATCCTGTGCAGACTGGGAAAATGAGGCAAAGTTGTCACTTACTCAGTAGAGATTTTTTTTAAATCCATTTTATTATCTGCTCCATGTATGGAGTCTGACTTGAAAGACAAAACTTTCTGTAGCATGAAGAGTTACAAATAATTTTGACGCCCTTTAGAAAGGAATTTCTTTAGAAAACAATGCTGGAATTTATGAATTAAAAATTGTAAGGACTGTATGGCTGTAAAAATTAAAGCACTGGGGTTTCCATTTAGCCACATGTGTTAACATTCTTCTTGGAAAAACAAGAGAAAAAGAATTTCAGGGCACAGAGATATATTGTTATTATTATGCATAACACAGGAGTATCTATGAATTCAAGACCAATGTCTACTTAAATCTAATAATCCTGTATGACATACACTGAGAGTCAGTTTGATTTTGTTGAGTTTGAAAGAAATGTACAGTCCTTACAATGTAGAATGTTCTAGCAGATCCTAATGGCAGAAGAAGACAGAGACCCTGCCTGTGGTTCACGGCTTGCTCAGCTGGGAATCTAAGATTAAGCACTGGTAAACTTCTGACCTGCCAGGACAGAGACAAATTGCAACCAAAACAAGCTCCACAGCTGCTTCCCTGGTGGGCCTAGGGTTCAAAACCTCAACTGGAAGCACACCTGGCAAGGACTTGTGAGAAATGTCAGCTTCATTTGCCCTCTGTGGGTGCGATTATGCAGGCACTGTAGTGCGCATTTGCATCTAATCTCAGACTTTAACTCTTCTCCTGATCTGTTTGGATACATAAGCACGTGTGGGTATAAGCCAAGGTCAAGAGTGCAGTAGAGCAAAAGTCAAGAGGAGAAACCTGGCAGGATTGAGCATAGAGGGCAAAGTGCACCAGGAGACCTTGTCCTTGGCTCTTCTCGAGAGCCAGGATGAAGGCTCTGAGCCTGGGCTGTAGGGTCAGAATCAGTTGCTGGGAAGACTAGCGAACAGTAATTTCATTTATCTAGTGGACACACTGTTTTTACTGCAAAATAAGTGTGGTCTTGTTGATACAAGTCCTCAGTGCAACATTTAGCGTGGGTTTACCAAGGGCAAATCAAGCCTGGTTGACTTGACTGCCTCCAGGGATGAAATGTGTTCTTGTTCTTCTTGATGATGAGCATGTATTGGATAAAGTATACTTGATTTCACTAAGACTTCTGGCTCATCTCCACAGTCCTCTCATCTGGAAGCTGAGGATTTATAGTCCACCAGATGTCATGAAAACTGCCTGCACTGTTGATCTCAAAGGCTACCAACCAATGTCTTGATTGGTATCCATCAACCAGCTGTTGGCCAGTAACAGTGTCAATGATCTGTATAATAAAATAGAATAAATCCTCAGCAATTTTGAAGATGCTAGGAATTTAGGAGTGGTTGACACTCTGAAAAACAGAGCCTCACACAAACTGGTCCTTGATAAAGCTGAAGACAGGGATAACAAAAAATGTTATGGATGTCAATGAAGTGTGATGCTCTGCACTTGGCTGGGCCAACCCCAGGCATCCAAACACTGGCTGCTGGGGAGAAGCCTGGTGAAAAGGACAAGCAGACACCAGGCTAAATAGGGGCCAACAGGAAGCTCTCCCTGTAAATACGACAAACCACATCTTGAGTAGCAGTAGGAGTATGTCCAGCAGATCAAATTGCAATCCACCTCTGCACACCTGGAATACTGTGTCCCACTGTGGATGCTCCCACTCCCAAGTTAAGAGAGAGATGCAGACCCAGAATTCTGTAACAGAGAGATACCAAAATGGTCCAGAAGATAGATGACATAACATGCAAGAAGCTCTTTTATCTGATGAAGGGGAGACAATGAAGTGAATAATGAGCAACAGTCACAAGATATGGCTGGGGAGGTTCAGTATGGACACAAGGAAAAGCTTTCCTAGGAGGGTAACAATGGAAGAGGTGCCCAGAGATGCTGCAAAATCACCATCCATGGGGATTTTCGCAACTTGCCTAGACAAAGCCACAGCTGACAGCAGGTGTTGGCAGTTGTCCTGCATAAGAGGGAGGCTGATCCAAATTAGCTCCAATCAGTTCCTCTGTAATTCTGTAAAACATATCATAATTTCTCATTCATTTTATCCTGCAATAATTACTAATAAAGAAAACCCACTGATTGCTGAGTTTATTTTGCTATTTATAGAAAATATAATTACCATATTTGTTTAGCTTTCTATTGTCTAATTATAGTTTAAGCCATTTATTTTGCTGTTCTGCATACTTCCAGTTCAACTGATAAGTGTATCTGGCTATATTTAGCAAAAGCTGTGGCTGTATTACAGCCTCATGTGCTTGACATGGTTATGTTTCACGTGAGGCAGCCCATCTTGGTCCTGATGACTCATTGTCACTGAAGATATTTCTGTTCAAACTACTTAAGCCATTTCACATGGTTACTTTATGAGCTCTCATGTCTTCTCATAAACCATCATGCACAGCTTTTGTTTTCATATGTATTGCAAGTCATACATGGAGTCTCCCTTTGAACAGAAATCTCATTAGCAGGGAGAAAAACAGGCTACAGAAATATAAAACAGAAGGAATAGAAAGGCAAAGAAACAAGGCCACGCATATGGCAGTCTGCTGCTATTTCATGATGTGTGAGCTCTCTCCACAAGGCCTTGAAACCACTGATTATGCTGATGGGAAGTAACTGCTACACTTCTTCCCTGTGCTGGCTTTCCCTCAGCATAGGATGAGGTTTCATATAGAGTCTGTTATAAGAGTTGGATTCTCTGGGAGGCAGAGTAAAACTCATTATAAAATGTGAAGCATTGACATGAGTGCTGTAGCACTTATTAATGACCTGATTCAGATCTAAAGAATCTCTCCAACAAAGGAGGCTCTTCTGCCAGTGAAGCACAATTTGAGACTCATAGCTTGTATACACAGGGAAAATTACCAGCATAATTATGCCAGTATAATTATACTAGTTTAACTATGCCAATAAAATTCTCCCTCTGTGGACACTGCTGTCCCTGTAAAAAAATATTTCTTCTCTATGGAGCCCATCTCAACATAATTTAAATCAGGACATTTATCTTGAGATAAGAAGAGAATGGGAAGTTTGACTGGCACGATATACTGGGACAGCTATACCAGTATAGTTAGCCATTTCCATATAGGCAGCTTTCAGTTGTTCACAGGAATGTGAGATTGTGTCTTCTTGATGAAAGCCTTGGGTTTAAGTGTTTTCACATTGCTTCATCTACTGAAGTCAGAATAAATAATTATAAAAGAGAATCAGCTCAGTAATAGGATCTGATAAGCATATATCTCTGCTCAGCAAATTGCTGTGCTTGCCTCATTAGGATTAACCACCCTGCAGACAAAGAAGCCAAGTCACAGCTTCTAAGGCTGCAGTGCCAGATGGAAGTTCCTATTCAAAAAATATCTCAGGAGATGTCTTGGCATCTGTTACTGAAGAATGTTATGGGTAAAACCCTAAGAACCAGCCCAGAAAAAGGGCAAACAGATGCTGGTGAAGCTTTTGTGAGGGTTTCACAAAGAAATTCTGGAAGTTCATGTTTTTTAGCTGAGCTGTTGCATCTCAAAAGTATCCATCATACAGACCCATAGCCTGATGAAGATCCTTTTACCTGGATCTTCATGAGAAAAGCCTTCAAATTATTGCCATTAAAGCTTTGACTCCACTCTTCCCTGTGGTTAGTCACAGAAACTCACTTCTCTTTAAAATCAATCACATTAAGAATTTTATCAGGAACTGGGGATCACTCCTGCAGTGCATGAAAGAAACAAGCAGGAAGACACTTACCACTGGGCTTTCTCTTGCTGCTTTTGCAAAAAACACACCAATATAAGACTGAAGGTCTCAGAACCTCCACCATTCCCTGTTTTCATCATGACTCCAGGAACAATTTTGGGCAGGGACTTGTGAGAAATGTCAACTCTGTTTGCCATTTGTGTGCACCTGTGCACCATAGTGTAGATTTGAGGCTAATCTCAAGTTCTCTCTTTGCTGGACAGCACACACAGGTGTGGACTTCAGCCAAGGTCTAGGGTGCAGTAGAGCTGGAGCCAAGAGGAAGAGCCTGGCAGAACTGAGCAGAGCAGGCAGCAGAGCATTGGGAGACACATTTTCTCAGGACTTCTCAAGGGCTCCAGTGAGGGCTCTGAGCCTGGGGTACAACAGAGATAACATCCACCAAAGAAGCAGGGAAAGGAGCAGCCCATAAGATAGAGCATACTTGAAGTCACTCAGATTAGTCCTTTGTGTAAGAGAGAGCCTGTCAGAAATGAAACAATGAAATCCAAGGTGGTGGAAGTGCTACCAAAAACTATCTCCAGCTTTTGTGAAGTGGTGTGCTTGGTCTACAGATAAGAGGTTTGATGGACCTTGCTCAAAGGCCCAGCTGACTAAGAAGGAAACACTCAGATTAAACTGGTCTGAATTCAATAAAATATCACACTTTCTTCAGCATTAACAATGTCATTCCTGACCCACAACAGTGACCATCTGTTTTCCCAGAAGATGCCCATGGATGTGAACTTTCAGAACATGCTAAATTCGTCATGAGATGAGGCATCCCCACTTCCTTATGTAATTCATGATCCAAAACTGTGTTCAGGATTGCTCAGCCACTAGATGTCCCTGCATACTACAGGGCAAAGCAGAGAGGATGAGCTCTGGGCCACATCCAAAGGAAAAGCTGGAGAGCAAACAGCATGGAAGTCTCCCTATTTGTGTGCCAGTTCTCTGCCTAGGTGGAGGTAGCAGTGCAACGATTTACACTTGCTGACAGACTGCATAGTTGTGAGCATACCTCAAGGAACATGCTCCTTGCATGTCCTGGCTTGCATTATTGAACTCCAACTTGGGAATAGTCACAGAAAAATGGGAAGAGAAATCCTTTTCTCTTAAATCTCTGAAGAGGCAAATCTGACTCTAGTTTCTCAAAAAAAAAGCTTTTCTAAACTAACCAGCTTCACTGTCCTAGCAGACTGACCCAGAGTGGAAGGAAATTCAACAGCCAAAGCTCTTATCTACTCTTTCTGTTGGATAGGTCATAAAAGGACAGCAAGTGTTCCCTTAAACGCTTTCCCTGTGTTATTTCTGCCATGTGTACTCACATGCACTCTTCTAACAATATTCTTGTGTTCAGGACGTGTATTTAGCTCATCAGCACTTTGGAGCATGTAAGGTCAAGAGCCATAAAAATAGGTTGTGCAAATCTGATGGGGTCTGCAACAAATGCCAGGCTCTGATCTGACTGCAGAGGTAGAAATCAATAGATGAGGAACGTGTTTGAGTGGCTGCAGAAATCTTTTATCTTTTATCTTTTGCCTGGCAAACAACCACTTTGACTTGTAAGTACAGGACCTGTACCATCATACAAGTGCTGGGGACACACAAACACACAAACTTAGAAGGGAAAATATTAAAAGTCTTCCTTTTTTTCCTGTGAAATGCAAACACAGGCACAACTATGGATGTCAGCTTCGAAATGCCCTTTCAAAGAGCTTAATTTTTAGGAGACAAAAAACGGATGTGTCAAACTGGGCAACCGTGGAAGGAAAGCTACATAAATCACACTTTTGACAAACTTACCAGTGAGACCTCTTTCCCATTTTACTTGCCTAATCCCAGCTTGCTTATGAGCAAGTAAGGCAGCAGCCAATGGTTCTGATCAAAAAACAATGATGCACTGCATCTGCAAACAAGAGTTCTCTGGTGGTATCAGGACCACCACAATACTTCATAGAAAGCCTTACATTTTTATATGAAGAGCTGGTAAAAAGTGAGCTGGTACATTAAAGGGTACTTCCAATAGTGTATCTTATTACTCATCATTGACTCAGTTTGATAATGTAAAGTCAGTGAGAGAAGTTGCCAGCATTCCTTTGTGTTATAATCATTAAAGAGCAACCGCCAGCATTCCCACACTTTCAACTTCTGCAAAATTATTGCTCTTTGCCCTTTACCACATCTATGTTTGCATAACCAAGTGGTGTTCAGCTTGTCAACACTTCTTTATGTTTTACCTTCCTCCCTCCAGGGCTTTGTTTATGTGTCATCAGAGCAAATCCACTTCTGAGGATTAGAACCTCCTTTTCCATAGCATACAAAAGGGATCAATAATTGCCATATTAATTCTCAAGCATGAGCTCTGAAGGAATGAAAAAGACCTATACAATGAAATCCAATTTTAGGAGAAACATTTTGGCTAATTGCCTCACACCCTGCACTGCGGGGGTTCCTTTTTGGTAATGTTCAGAGTCAGGTGAAACCACCCAGTATGTAGGTAGGCAGGAAGAAGGTACCAATGCTTGACCTGTGGCCAGGGTCACTGCAAGTCCAACACCAGTTCCCTTACCTCTGGTAGCACACGTGTTGCAGTGCCCGTGGGCTCAGGTCACAGGGTATAGGAATGTGCCACCACTCCTTGCCAGAAAATTTGGGCCACATCTGTCTTTGGTGGAATTTGGGTGCTTAGAGCCATGTTCATCACCTCCTTTGCACCCAAGCCCTTGTACTTTCTTCTCACACTGACATCTGTCAACCACTCCCTGCTCTCTGCCTTGCTTACATCCCCTGAATCACTTCACTTCTCATGAGTAGGTGCAGAGATTACAATGAATTTGGGACATCTATGAAAATAGCCTCTAGGTCCAAAATGATGGGCTGTTTCAGTATTCAGGACCATGTGATATCGAAGGTGGTGAAAAATCTATTCAGCCTCTTGTGCTCAGAGTTGTGCTCAATGTTTTCTACTACAAGGACCAGTCAGTTTTGCTTTACTAAGCACCTAAATTGTTGCTGCTCCGAGGCAGACAATGAGGCTCTAGCATGCTACCTCAGAGAGGCTGGATTTATTAAATGTGCTCACACTCTGCCTAATACTGACAGCATCAAAACAACATTTGCCATTCTGACTCCTGCATACATCAGAATGTTAAAGACTAGACTCCAAAGCCTGTCCAGGCATATAGCTTTGCCTGCTGTTTCCCAGAACCTAGCCAGATGTCCACTCAGTGTCTTTCAGAAATGAATCACACCGAAAAAAGTTCAGTAAGCTCCCTGTATTGGCAATGAAGAGCAAGAGACTCCTCTGTTGAGCACCTAAATTGCCTACTGTCCATTTGGGGAATCCTAGGTGCCCAGCTTAGGTGGCATGAGTCACTCTGATGGATTGGGTAACTGCTGCTATCATCATACTTACATTTGATGTCCACAGTAGAGCAGTTTGAACACGGATTTTATCCCTTATTCAAATTGTAGCACCTTATTTAAACACTGAAACTTCTGCATTCAGATCTTGATAAGTAAATACAGGGAAGTTGGGCTGGTTTCCTTGAACATCAGACTCTGAAATACCTTTTAGGGAAAAATTCCCTCGACAGCTAAACTGCAGCTGCTGTAGTTTGCTTGTTTCAACAGCAGGCAGACATTTTCTGGTCCTGATTTCTGAATGCTATTCCACCTCCTCTCTAAATTTCCTTTTTTGATGTTACATAGGATATTTGCATAAAACTGAGGAACTTGGCCAAATACTTCTCTTACCACTTCAAAGCTAGTGACCTCCAAGAAGCTGGACTGGTGTAAATGAGGGAAGAATCTGATGCAATAGGTTCAGTGTAATTGTATATCCACTGTCCAAAACCACCAGGAAGATGCAGTTGTGTCTGGCCAAGGCCAAGGTAAGTTTGGACTCAGCACCATGCTAACACTGTCAGACATCTTCTGGATCACAGCTGATTCTTGCCCTGCTGGTTAGAAACATAGCCAGGACTTGCTTTCATCGCTCTACAACAGAGTCCAGTAGATATTTCCTGAAGATGGAGTTTAGACAATATTTTAATACAAAGGAAGTTATGGCATGTTTCTTACACTTTTGCATCCAAGCTGTGGGGAATCCTATTTACTGTTGGTTTATGATATTACCAAAGGTTATAGTCAATCTGGGAGGTGAAGTAAATGCAGAAAACATGGGATTTACGGAACAAAACTACCCAAAAGTGGTGGTTATGTTCTGTTAATTAGGAAAACCCCTCCATTCAGTAATCAGGATAATAGGCAAGTGACTGAAGCCATTGTGTTTCCCCGTATTCCTTAAGTCTGGTCATCCTGGTTAATGTCTCAAAATTGTCACACAAGTGACATTTTGAGTTTTTGAAACAGGAGAGGCTACTTGGACTATCTCTTTTTTTACTAAATGCCCAGATCACTGCACCATAGGTAAGCTGTGACATGTGGACTGAGTCTGAAATGCTGAGTACCTCAGGTATCTTGTAGCAGAAAGTAAATTGTATACAAAATTCCTTTAGCTGGGCAACAATTACAGGATTTCACAGGACTGTACCAATTTGGTATACAGGATTCCTTGGGCTCCATTACTCTGTGCCCTCAACAATCAGCCCTTAATTCTGATCTGTGAACATACTCAGATTGATCTTAATCTGATTCATACTGTATTAATGCTCAATTCAGCAGGCATTTCAATATGCATAATAATACTAATAATAGATCTGGGCTTAAAATTGAAATAGATCTTAGTTTATGATACAGACTGCATGGCAGAAAGCCAAATGTGAAAATAGGGATGAATAAGCCAGCCTTGACAAAAATTAAAATCCAAATTTTGAAAACACATGTTCAGGAATGGTAGGATCAGGGATAGGGATATTACTGACTTGCATTCTGATACAGAACAGACATTCTGATCTGCATTTATTTTAAATTAAATTGAGATAAAATTCTGTGCATGAGGAAATGGATCAAACCCATAAGGCTTGTTCTATGTGATGTTTTTTAGGCTATGATAAACATGAATCAAAAATCTTCCCATGGACTGTGAGCCTGGAAACTCAGAATTGTGGCCAGTTGTTCACTTTACCTGAGATTTCTTGGATTGATCTCTGAAGCTCTGGGTCAGAGACCTTTTTGGCCAATAGCTCTTCACCACAGTTGCAGATCTGACCACTCAGTATATCTTTGCTTGAATGTGTTCAAATTTCATAAATACACTGCAGTTAGGA
Source organism: Illadopsis cleaveri (assembly GCA_013399915.1). Classification (NCBI taxonomy): domain Eukaryota; kingdom Metazoa; phylum Chordata; class Aves; order Passeriformes; family Timaliidae; genus Illadopsis; species Illadopsis cleaveri. The sequence continues at coordinate 451,715 of VXBB01004265.1, forward strand.
CAAACCCATATTCTTTGGCAGTTAATAGATGTTAAATTACTGCAACCTGCTTTTTTTTTTGCTGTAAGTTTAATGGTTGATTCCAACAAATAGATAAATCTATTCATTAACTGCAAAGAAATTATTTCACTTTTCCATAACATCTTGCTATTCTACCAGGCTCCCTATATCCTGTTATTTCAGGATGTGGCCATGATGTGCCATAGCGTGTATAATTCACAGAGACATTATCAGATGTACTACACCAAAATAAGGATCTGGGGAAAGGAGAGCTCACACTTTGATGACATGTAATTATTTCAGATAGCAAACTGCTGCAGGCAAAATCTGATATACCTCCATTAACCATGGGCAGGCATACCCATTCTTGAGGGAAGACATGCAGTCCAGTGGCTGGAGAAGTGGACTAACTTTGATTTTGAGCTCTCTATTGACAGTGACCTCATGCAACCCTTTTGAATTTACTCCAAAAACTGTGAGCAAAAGGCAGAGAATTACTAAGCCATCTTTCAGGGACCATTAGTAGGCTTGGCTCATTGATATCAATATTGACTGTAAAGTTATGGAATATCACAAAGGACCACATAACAACAATAGGGATGTGAGGGAGCAGAAAGAGGGGCATTGCTCCACAAAGAAGGATGAGCTAGGAGCTGGCATTAGCACAGGTTGTGCTCTCATCCACAGCTCTTGCTGCTCCTAATGACGCACTATCCTGAAGTCTCAAGGTTAGGTATGTTCTTTGTCAATCTGAATTTCTACCTATTGGCAGCTGATGGCCATTTGTTGTCGTGACAAAAATTGCCTTTTCTTGAAAAGTTTTGTTTCGAGGTTTTTGTTGTTCTCAACTCTGGTTTGTGTTTTGATGTTGCTTTGCTTATAGGGCAGGGTTTTTGTTTGTGCGTTTGTAGTTTTTTAATTTGAGAACAATAGTATCAGTTCCTCCTTATCACTACTCAAAATGCCTTATCTGCTATATGGCATTTGTTCATTTTACAGCCACATCACAACAGTCACACCTAATTAGCCCATGATTGACTAGTGCACACTATTTTGTTCTCTGTCCTTTTCACCAGATGCAAATACAGTTTGTAATGGAAATTGTTGTGATTATTCACTAAGCACATGACCTTGCACCTCATGTAGTTACACACATCCATTTCTATTAGCTCACTCATCAAAATTCTTCCTTGCCTTCCATATTCTGATTCTCTGCTGTATTGATGATACCTCTCAGCTTTGTGTCAACAGCTAATTTAATTTACATGTTCTTCCTGTTTATGTAAAGGTCACTAATGAAAAATTTGGCAACGTGTGTCAAGAGCAATCCCTGATGTTTTGTATTAGTACCCTCTTCTCACAGGGTCAGTTGATAAATTCATAGAAAATTGAGGTTAGGAGAGACTTCTAGAGGTCCATTAGTCCCTTGTACAAAGCAGCACTGATAGCAAATATGGATGAGGTTGCTCAACCCATCAAATCCCTTTTCAAGGTATCAGCAGTTGTTTCATTTCTGTCTAATTCCTTGGGGAAACCTGAATCTTTTAAAGTTTGGTGGGTTTTTTTGGTCATCTTTTCTATATTAAAAACAGTTCTCATTTGGCAACATATTTAGATGTTTACCAGTATACAACAGTCATAGGTTTGTGTTGCTTCATTTCTCTGGAGGCGATGTATTTTTATTGGCTTCCCTTTTGCTACTAATTCTGAATATCTAAAATGGGGGTTTGGCCTATCCAGTGGTATGGAGGTTTCTTTCATATTTCCATTTTCCCTAGAGATAATGAGAATTCAAGAAATGGAAAAGATGGGCCTTTGAGATCTCAAACTACTCTAATTTCTTTCCTCAATCAAATCATGTGACATAAAATTGCAATTGTAATTTCTATAATAATTATTATTCTCTCTTCCTCCTACAATGCTACAGTCATATGATCTGTCCTTAAATGAAATTTCCTGTTGCCACACAGGAGACCAGGTTTCCCATTCTTGAGATTCTTTGTAAGTCAGATGGAACTTACTAGGAACTTAACACCCACGTACAATAGTGTTATCTAAATACATAATTTCTCAAACTTCCCTGAAGTTCAATGCTTTGGCAGAATCTCAGGTACCTATTTTGGCAATACAGGATCATTTCAGAGAAAATATTGATGCTGAAGAAAAGAAAAGAAAAAGAAAAAAAGCCTTTCTGACCAGTATCCAATAGAGTCAGCGGATAATGAAGTTTCTAGTTTGTTCCGTGCTGCCTGTTGACCACTGAAGCATTTTCCAGTGCATCAGGCCAGTTCTTCCACTAGTGTAAACCTCCACGACAGATAAAGTTTATGCCTATCAGCAGCCAAACAAAGGTGCTACTAAATAAAGGCTAAACTATAATTACTGTGCACAGCTAGTGAGAGTTCAGACAGCTTGAAAGAACAGCAATGAGACCAGAAGACTTTCATCATTATGTCACTGATGCAACTAAATGTAGAATAGATCAGTGATGATCAAAGTCTTCTGAAAATGCCTCATAAGAAACTGGTGGTGCAAGCTGCACTGTTTTACTTGAAGATACAAGGGCAAAGTTACAGTGCCAGAACCTGGTCAGATTTAATCCTACTTGGTGACATCAGGAGTAAGGTTTTTTAAGATAAAGATCATAAACTATGTGCAAAGTAAGAATAATAATGTATGTTAAATGGAATGAGAACATGGCTTTCTCCTCTTAGATGTGTAGCCCAAATTTTTAAGAAATGTAGTTTGAACTTAACATCAAACATAGATTTTATGGGTCATTCATGAAACTCACATTTACTTGTATTACCCTTATTGATGTTAGAGTTCCGCTTTTGGGAGTCCAATGACAGCCTTTTGGATTTCCATTTTTCTATGAGCTGCACAGTGGATCACAATCCCTTGGAGCCACCAGAGCCAGCAGAGGTAGTTAATACCTAAATTCCACTGCAGCACAAATTTAGAAGGAGCTGAGAACTGAGAGAAACAGGAATTTTGACTCTGCCATAGGGCTGGGGCAGAGCCGAAATATTTCCCAGCACAGTAGTAGGAGGTAAGCTCGTTCCTACTTGCTAAATCACCTGCTTGCTTAATGACAAAACCAGGCAGGCAGACAAAGCACTACAAAAATGGTAGAAAGTAATATGGAAAAAAACTGCTACAAATGTGATAAAAATTATCCGTAACTGGGTGCAATCACAGACATGGAGGCAATGGAGCTTTTGATCAGACAGTATTCTTTCCTAAACAGCCAGCATCCAGGAAACAGAATTAGGTTACTGTTTTCTACACAGCTAGAGGTTCCCATGCACCAGGGGGCACAAAATGGGATCCAAGAATCTCTTTAGCCATCAGGCAGGAGTGAAAGATCATTCGAACACTGGGACTTGGGTAAGCAAACAGGTACAACGTCAAACTATGTCAAACATTTCTTCAATGGATATTTTGTTCTAAATCAAAGCATACTGCCAGCTAATAAGGTAAACACAATATAGTTCAGTTAGGAAGTAGGTTAAAGCAGCTGTTCATTTACTTTCTCAGTGTCAGGAACAGGAACTCAGCAAGTTCCTTGAACTCGGCATTCTCTTTTCTTTCAGCTTTATATACATGCCTTCACAATCTCCTGCTCCTTTTTTTTTTCCCTGCATACTGCAGGCAATAACTATGAAACTCTTTAATTTAACAGTATGTTCTTTGTCCTGCAATTGTTCCTGTTTTGCAACCACATAGATTATATGTACGGGCCTGTAGGAATAGTCAAACAGTTAATAAGGGTAGGGTTTGGCACGCTTCTCTATGTACAAATTCTACAATCAAGTCCTGACAGGAAAGCTCTGTATCTTCTGTGGTTCCCAGTCCTGACTAAAATATGCAAAATATCACTACTGGGAATGACACCTATTTCCCAGAAAGCTGCAATACCAGTTTTTTCTTATCAATGCATCATTGAAACGTGTTTTGTTTACAGTTTACATCATTTATTTTCCCAGGCATATTGGGTTTTCAGAAGTGATCCATGGCTCATTGTGCCTGTCAAAGGTACAGAGGTGCTATTTCAAATTTCATTACACCCTTAATGCAGTATAAATGAAAGAACTAAAGAGAGACCTGTACCACATAACTGTGTTAACCCCTGAGATTAAACTTCCATCCACATGATTCCTTGCATCTTATGGTTTTCTCTTCAGCCCCTTTATCTGGGGGTAGTGTACATCCTTCAGGCAGGTAGAAATGCACCGTGCAACAAGCACCACAGTCAGGATGAGATGTGCTCTGCAGAACAAATATACAAACTCAATTGCAGATCCTGCTGATGAGATGAGAACAGGAGTGAGATCCAGTTTGTTCCTCTAGAGGTATGTCAAGAGCAGCAGGAATACAAGAAGGGAAACACAGTAAACAAAAACCACTTTATTTGTATCTAATAAACTAAACAGTCATCAGTGTGAACACCTACAGAGCCCAGATCTGGAAGGTAAGGAAGTAATATCTTTGCATAATTCCTTTCTAGTCAAGAAAGGTATTTAAAACCCTTAATGTGGGCCTGGGCCTTTTACTTGAAGACTTACTGAAGCAGAATCTGAGGACAAAATTCAAATACAAATTTTCTTCTCTTTAAAAATTGCCTTTTAGAGGTAGAACCTCAAAAGACTTGGAATTCTTCCTCTGACCTCAGAAGACTTTTAAAAAAATAGTTGCTTACTTAAACCACTGGAATGCACAGGAGCAAGTTTTCTCATGAGGTTCATGGTCAGCGTGAAACCAGAAGGGAAGAAAAACCAGTCACATATTTTAGATGTCTACAAGGCAGAGATTTAAGTTTTAAAGACTTGTGAGAAACTGATTGTTTGGCTATGCTGTTGCTTATATATCAGATGGGAACCCAGTTCCAAATTCAGCAAGAGTAGGTCCCATCACACTGTCTGTCAAGGTCCATCCAACCTGCTAACCAGGGTGAACATGGCCTTTCAAAAGGGAAAAGTTTCCTATTCCTGCTTTCCTATGATGCAGTGGCCTCTAATCCTGGCCAAGCTTGGAGAAACACCCTCACTGATTTTCTCTACTACATTTAGTTAGCTTTGGAGCTCATTATATTTCCTGGCCAGTTTTCCATGTATATGGGGCCATCTGCCCTGAAAATCATATACACCATGGAGCACACTTCATTCTGCTATCAAAATAAACACTTATTCTGCTTATCAAAATAAGGACAAGCAGTGAGAAAAGAGGAGCAGCCTAGAGAAAACAGAAAAAGAGCCTTACACAGAGGTTAAAAGAGATGGGAGCAAGAGAGAGACACCTCAGCACAGAGTTCATGAGCCATCAGAAATGATGGTGCAATGCTGCTCTGCAGTCCAGCCAAGGAGAAGGATCAAAGTTCTCTTCTTTATAGCAGCAATTGGAGAGCCAAGTTCTCCCAGCTTCCTTTTGCTTTAGGGACAGTCCTGATCACCATGAAAGTCTTCTCCAGGAGCTTACCAAGTCATCACACTCTTGGCAGTTTTTCTGTAGGAGGAATAAAGAGGAAAATTCAAGGTGTTCTGTATGTTGTATTCAGCAAGTCCTCTGCCCCCTGAAATGCAAGAAGGTGGACTGTAACCAGCTCACCTCTCTCCCTGTGATTTGAGTGTGTGTGTCTGATATGGAATTTGCACAGGTGCCATGTGCTTCTGAATCTCTGCCACCTGTGGGGAGACCGTCTCCACCCCTGTGCTAAGCCCTCTCCCCTTTGGGCTTGGCAAAGGAGATGTATTTTTCTCATAACAAGTCTCCAAGAACTCAGAAAGGCAGCATCTATGAGCAGTGCCATATCTCCCAACTTCCCTAGACATGCTGCCTAATTAAACCTGCTTCACTCCTATGCCCCAGGTAGTCTAGGGTCATTAAGCCAGAGCTAGCTGCTGTTCTTGCCAAAAATGCATTCCTTTGCACCAGGGGCCATAGACAGTAGTAGAAAGTTACACCTCCTGGCTAATACAGTGTTTTATTCAGTATGGACTATTGTTCTAGCTCAGTGGTGTTTAAAAAGTTTGTTTTCTTCTCATCAAAATTTGTTTTCCTCTAGATAGATCTGTTACATAAATGAGCATATTTTCCCATAGCACCACAAGAAACAGATATTTTTGCTTTTCTCTTCATTCAAAATCACATCATCACTAGAGTTAAGCACTTTTCCCACTAGTACTTTTCTCACTGTTCACCAGGATTGTAGTGATACTCAGAATCAGACTAACACAAAATCATCCATGATTCCTTTAAAAACAATGTCCCTAGGGATTTATATGCATTTACTTTGATAACTCAAAAGTCCGAGAAATAGGAAGTAAGAAAGCACTGCCCTTAGTGTTTTTCATCTAGAAGGCAAATCAAAAGAACTCATCAAATTACAGATATAAACAGTAGACCTTATCTGCTTATATCGTTTGGCTGTGTTCCAAGTACTTAGACTTAATATTCCCAACAGTTAGAAATATTGTTATCTGTAAAGTTCCATGGACATTTATGGTGCTATATAAATGCATATTATTAATTAGTAACTACAATATTTAATGCCAACATTTTAAACATTTACATGACCAGCCTCATGAACAACTGCACTGATCATTTTCTCTCACCTCATATGACAATCAGCAACACTAGTGAACCACAGCCAAAGACCTCTCTGGACATGACACAGTCTGTGGGACAGCCTTCCCTCTTCCCACATCCCTCCCTGTCCTGTACTCCTTCAACCATCAGTCTTTGAGTCGTTGCTGCTCCTATTGTTCAAAAGCTGAGCCCCAGTCACAGGCCACAAGAGCCAGGTTACCAGGGTGTGCTTAGCCCCAAGATGTGACCCAGTTCCATCACCCACAGTTTCTCCCTGAAGCAAGTTGTGATCAATGGTGTAGGCAGTGATCAGATACTATTTATGCTAACTGCTGTTTATTTAGTACTAAGAACAAAGTGTTCAGAGACAAAAGGATTTCAGAACAAGTAGACTTAAAAATCTTTCTGTCCCTCAAGGCTACAGTGCAAAGTAGACTTCTCATTTCTTGGAACATGCTCTTTCTGCAGCTAATACTTCTCACAGCAGTCAGTCTCTTTAGAGAGTGTTCTTTGAGTGATATACTTAGAGTCTCATCCTTAAGATTCAGAGTGAAGCACTTCCATCTGAAGGTGCATCAGTGATAATCAACAAGCCATTGTATTAACACGTTAATGCATTAGTTGGTTTTGATCCTGCTTGGTGGAGTCAATAGTGAAATGCTGAACCCATGAGAATACATTATTGACTGGCTAGAAATCTGTAATGTGAAAAATGTTGCACACGGCTACAGAGCACAAATTTATCTACTAGATTGTGGACTGTTTACTTTTTCTACCATTTGCCACACTTGAGTTGTAGTGTCCAACTGCCTCTATATCGTCATCTATTTTATGAACAGAGCAGCAACAAATCGTCTGCCAATTTCTCACTCAACACCAAGTTCTGGGTGGGAGATCCTACACTAAGCAAGACAAAGAGAAAGACCATGCTGAGATGTCTTCCTTGCAAACTGAGATTCAAAATGATCTCTCTTAGTCAAGTGATTCCCCTTTGCCTAGAGACACAGAGCATAGATTTGTCCTGAGTACTGACGCTCCCTTTTTCCAGGCTCTTCATCCTGTTCACACCTCAGCTTTCCTTATAACACACATGAAATCCAGTCCCTCACTGAACAGAGCCTTTTCACAAAGAGCACTTTCAAACTCTGCAGCAGCCCACTAGGGAGCCCTCCATGGTAAGGCAGGTGGTCTAGCAAAGCCTCAGAGAAGACTGTTAACTACTATCAAGGAATTTGGCCACAGGATGAATAAATGGTGGAAGGGGAAGAGTGGAACTTGAAAAGATCAGAGAGAGACATGTAATGAAGAAAGAAAAGAGAGTCCTGAGAAGAGCAGAGGGCTCTGACCTCGGGCTAGGCTCAAAGGTCTTTTCCAACCTAGTTAATTCTGTGACTGTGATTCTGTGATTCTGTGTGATTTTGGCATAGCCTTTGGCTGCTGACTGTACCAACCCTGCAGCACCTCTGTGCAAGATAGGGAGCTTTTTCCTTCTGTTCCCAATAAGCTTTTTGGTCTTTTTGATATCCTTGCTTCCTCTCCATCACCATCTCCTTGACACTATTACTCTTGGGCTGTTTGTTTTACCCTGGTGCCTGAGGCCTCAAATTTTCCACATCATTCACAGCCTTTGTATTGGGCCTTCACAGGCACTACTTGTTTAAGTGAAGAAATGAGAGGGAAAGTAAGAGATGTATAGTAAATCACAATGAACTCACAGGATTTTAATTGTGCAAGAGGAGTGTTCAGTCAACTGAGCCTGTAAAGTCATGATATCATGGTAAATTGAAGAGAGCGGATATATCTTTTCCTAATCCCCATGTAACCTAGTTTTATCTTAGAACAAAATGTCTCCCTAGCTTTCTCAGCTCAAGGTAATATTTGTAGAGTCATGAAGTGTCATGCAGATTGCATGATGGAGTTGCATAAGGTACCTTCAATGGAGTCAGCTTTTTCTGAGGTGTAATACGTATATGTCAGATTAATTTTAGCTAGATGAAAGGTACATTTTTAAGAGCTCCTTCCTCCTGGAATGGTAAAGGTTAAAACTTAGCAGACTAATCATTAATAATATATAATTATATATAATAATGGGGTTTTAAAAATACTGCAAATAAAAAGCTGGGGAACCCAAGCCAATAGCAACCAAGAGTCCCAGAGATGTAGGCTGGTGTAGACATGGTGATAATCAAAGGGCAGTGCACAGAGAAGACTTTGGGGCAGAAGGACATTTGTCTAATTTCAAGAGATTCCCTGCAGATATTATTGTGCTTTTTTCTACCTAAAGATTTACTTTGTTCTGCATAAGAGGATTTGCGAGAAAACAGTAGGCAAAATTTTGACAGTAAATCGAGAAGAACCATGAGAAAATAAATTCTTCCAGGAGGAAACAAATAAAAATACGATGCTCAAAGAGTCAGAAAATGTGCTAAGTTCTGGACAATTTGTGTCAGTGAGCTGCATGGTGCAGACACAAGACAGAATGGCTTAAGGGGTGGTTTTGCCAGGATCTCTTAGAGTGTGTTTAAATGGCATAATGTGATTCCAACACATTTCTTAGATGCCTGAGCATATTTATCCTTTCTTCTGTATGCTAATCACCAACATATTTACTATAGGCCCTCAGCCCAAATACATAGATATGTAATGTATAGATACAACAATTCCAGCCTACACTTCTGAAAGCAGACAAGGTCCTTTTAAAATAATGTTGACACACATGGTGCCTAAGTCTGACTGTAGTCAGCAAAATGTTCTAGAGACTAGTCAGCAAGTATTCTGGAGACAGTATTCAGAAAATAAAAAAAATCCCTTTGGGTTAGTATTCAAAATTCAGCCTGAGCTTTGGAAAGAAGGCAAAGAAAACAAAGGAAACAAAGGAATAAAGGAAGTAACAAGGAAAGAAGACAAGAAAGGAAAAAAAAGAAAATAAATAGAAAGAAAAGGAAAAAAATTCTTCAAGTGGAGCAAATAAAGTGTTGTAGTCCTTTTCTGTCTCAAGGATTACTAATTTCAAAATCAGTCTCAAATTTATAGAAGCTTTGAAAACTCATTACTATTTTTGTCAGCCAATGGCTTCCAGTTTTGACTGTGCTGATCTGACAAAGGTGTGAAATTCTCTTTTGGAAGCCCCCCAGATTCCTGGTTTTCAGGGTCATTATGGCAGTAACTCAGGGCTGCATCCTTTTTAATCCCCAGTATAGTTTAATCTCTTGCGCCGTTTACCCACATATCTCAGAGATATTGTACCTCAAAAATAAATCCAGGAGGATTTGCACCCAGAGATATCTGGCACAAAATCAGATGTTGGGCAGCACAGGAGAGGAGTCTGAGAGGAGCAAGAACAAACTGAGTGAGGGAAGAGGGTCAGAGGTAGGACACCAGTGTGAGGGCAGGAGGAGGGAGAATATCTGGTACAGAGCCAATTCTGGGTAAACTTGTTTTGTTACACATCTATTATGTATGTCTGGCCAACCTAAAGAAGATCTTTTGGTTTGAATGTTTTTGTTTATCTTTACAGTTGGCCAAAATTCTACACGTGGAAATTTTTCTTGTGGCCAGTGCTGTAGTAAATACTCTCAGGTTGATGGTTTGAGGAAAGTAGGTGCATCTATGGATAGGTGTAAAGCTCTATACAGCCTTTCTACCCCTTCTTCACTGGGACAGTTGTGTTGGCAGTAGTCTGGTTGGCTATACCCTATAACCTACCCCTCAAATTCTCAAAACAAAGTGTTATTCCTACTGTGTAGTACACTTACTTTTGCTAGCTCACTCAGCTCCAGAATTTCTTCCTTGCTTAGAGCCTTTGCTTGTGAGCTCTCACTCCTCTGCCTCCAATCAAAACGTCATCTCAAGAAATGTTTACACTCCGTATACAGAGAAAATTATGTGTTGGTTACTGGTGAAACATTTCAGTATGTAAACAGTGTTCTCAAAATGTGTTGTCTTCCAAAAGCATAAATATGTGCTCTTTTCTTCCAACTCTGTCTGCTGGAATATCCACCCAGAAAAATACCTTGCTATTGTGTCAAAAATTATTATACAAATAAACACATTTTTTCTTTGTTGGCAATAGCAAATGTTCCTGTCTTATGTATCTGTACACAAGGAGAGGATTTTAGCTTTCATTTGTACCATTTATGTTCTTTTACTCTTTCTACTGCTTAATAGACTGATCTATCTATCTATCTATCTATCTATCTATCTATCTATCTATCTATTATCTACCTACCTACCTACTGACCTATCTACCTACATATCTATGTGTCCTCTTTTAGCTTTAGAAGAAAATAGATTTATGGTAAATTCCCTGACACTTGTACCCTGTAGGGAGCTTCTGCATCCCCTGAAATAAGTCTTTAGGTGTGTCCTAAGTATTTTAGTCCCTGTTTCTTCCAACAAAACACCTTCTTTGGAAAAATTAAGTGCTGGACATACTTCTAACCCAGCGCTTGTTTTCACACCATTGTTAAAAGTGTTGCAATTTAGAGATTATTATTTTTCCTACACATGAAATGCAAATACATATGGCAATAAAGATAAACACTTACTTTTCACCACAACACCTCCTGTTTTAGACCTGCCAGTCTTTTGAGCAATGCCACAGCTCATGTACTGGTGCCTAGTATAAATTTAGTTAGTGAATGGACTGTGTTAGGTAGACACCCCTGAAATGTTCTGCTGCATTGAAGTCCATGAGGAATGCCTGGGGATAATCTGTACTGAGTCAAATTCACATGTTTTCCTGCCTCTGAACTTATTTAGAGACATATTGCCTTCTCCATCAGATTCAGGCTACCAGATCACCATCTGCTCACTATAAAAGTCATGGTGGACTCAATTTCAATTGGCAAATTCAAAAAAGCCTTGTTGGGTTAATTCTGGATCTCTTATTAGTCTCTGCCAAAGTTATATTATTACTTCAATGTATCTTGGTTTCCCACAAAGTATTCCACTGAAGCTTTCTCCCAAACAGTTCTTCAGCATTAAAGTCACTCTCTGTTCTACAACTAAATTTTCTTTTGTCAGTCAAATGCTAAAAACTCTTTTTCTCTGAATTCTAATTTTGGGGTTTGAATTCTATAAAGTTAAATTTTTTATGGTGCAATTTCATACCTCTACTCCTCCACTTGAATTAACTGAAAGCATTTAAATGTAGCAAGGATACCCTAGTTTGTTTCATAGACTTCATTTTCTTTGACCATTTGCTTGCAGATAGAAAGTTAAGTATCATGTAAACCTAATTGTCTTCTGTCTTTCCAAAGTGTTTCCATTTCAGTTGCAAAATACTTGGTTTTGCCATTAGGATTATTTCCCTCACTTTGCTTGTCCTCCTTGTAGCATCTGATGTCCAGCCATCTTTACTTCTTCCTATCCAGCCATCTTTACTTCTTCCTCTGGCCCAATTCAAATTGCTCCTCATAAGAGGTGATTTATTTCTACAGAGTTTCTTCCCATGACTCCACATGTATGGGATCATACAACACTTTAAAGATAAAATTCCCAATATAGCGACGGTCACTTAAACCTGACATACATGGTATTGATGTTTGGTCATTAACGTTGAGTAATCCCACAGTAGCTCATGTCTAGAGAATATCTAGAGAACCAAGGTTAAATTCTGCAATATCGCATTGAGATTATTTCATTTGTGTCTTAAATGGGGTTTTTTAATACCTGAATTGCAACATGGTAAAAGAGGCTGCTTTGGGTAGCAGCTTTAGGAAGTAATTATGAAGCTGGCTGTCAATGAGATAAAAATAGTTGCAGACAGCTTTTTTATATGCTGGCAAAAGTCAGTTTAATTGAACAAACAGATTAAACATCACAATCTTGCACAGGCCATGAGGAGGAGCACTGTTGTTTTATCACAACAGAGACAGAGAAGAAGATGTCTTAGGAGTCAACTGATCCAAAACCACTTCAGGTAATGCATTTGAAGCCAAAATTACATGATGTCCCATTCCTGAACAGTGGTATTTTTCTGTGTTTGTTTATTTAAACAACTAATTGCCAAATTTGAGCACTGCCAGAGAGTAGCATGCAAAAAACCCTCCCTAACCCAGCTCCACAGGGCAGGCTAAATTTTGATCTATCACCATAGCCCAACAGTCAGTGATGTTCTTGTAACACACCTCCTTCCTTCTAGTCTCTGTTGATGCTTTCCAAGGTGCTCATAACATTTGGATTCTTTTTGGAACCACAGGGTGTTTAATGTACGGAACATGGGGATACCTTTTGTTATGAATTTCCCTGCCCATTTATAGAATATATATAGTGTCTCTTTTTGTAGTGTTAACAGCCTTCCTCAATAAATTAAAAAATAAATGTAGAAAAACAAAGCATTGTCCTTCAATGACTTAATAAGATTTTGCATCATCATCACCATTATTACTATTATTATTAAAGTATCCAGGCAACAGAATAATAAAATTACACTGATGTGAGCAATTCACACAGCTTTGATTAAGGGTGTGTCAGCACTTTCCTACACGCATCCTTCTTTTTGGTGGAATGAGAAGGAGTGGGAAAGAGATAAAAATCACCTGCTATAATTCTTTGTGGGCTGCTCCATAGCAGATGATGTTTTAACAGAGGAGCAGCTTTTTATTAATCTAGCTTTACAGAATAAATTAGCCTGAAACATTTATGATCCTTATTTTTAGGACTGCCTTTACATTTAATTTGTAGGCCCCAGTGACTGCCTGACAGGTCAGTTAGTTTGAGGGCTGCAGGTCTGAGGGCACGTTTACTGATGGCCTGCATGAAGTCATGGAAACCAGCATGATTTAGAGGTGATACCAGGGCTTGCCCACAGCCATGTTCATTCATATCCATCTGAATCCAGAACAGAATAAATCCATCAGAGCAGAGTTTGTCAGTTTAAAGCACTGGTGCTCTAATGCAGGCATTACAAAAACCTGTATAGGTGGAAGGTAGTCTGAAGTGGGTTCTGAATTACACCATCCATCTTCAGGTGCCTGACTTATCTCCGCTGATGTCTAAGAAGTAGGTAATTGTCTCTTGTAGAATAGCTCAGACACCTAGTCTTCTCAATACAGCAAAAACGAGATCAGACACCTCCTGAGGGCAATTCAGGGCTCCTACATGCTAAACCAGGAGTTTGCTTGAGCTCCTGGGTTGGAAATGGTTCCAGTGTGGGGAGGAGAAGGCCTTAATCCAGGCAAAAAAAACCCAAAACAGTAAAAGCTCTAGAGCATCAATGCCTCTTCTAAGAGTAGTGAAGAAAAAAAAAAATTAAAAAGAAAAACACAAAAAAAACCCCCACAAACCCCCAAAGCAATAACAAAACATCCNACACCAAAAAACCCCACAAATGCCCAAAAGAATAACAAAACATCCACTTTTTTATGGTCGTCTAATGGTTAAAGTACACTCCTAGGAATGGAGGGTCCCAGACTCTCTTCAATTTGAGGGGCTTCTGGCCTTCTTCTCACACCTCTCCAGGGCATGATCTGATCATCAGCCTCCAAAGCAAGCTGATGGCTTGCACATCTCCTGTCCACATGGCCAAGGTGGCTCATCCAAAACGGCAGCATGAAATGAGCAAACAAGAAAGACTATGACTTTGCAACCATGTGGGTGAGTTGTGGAATCCCTGGAAGTGTTAAAGGTGAGGCTGAATGGGGTTTTGAGCAACCTGGTCTAGTGGAAAATGTCCCTGCCCATCGCAGTGGGACATAGATGATCTTTTATGGTTCCTTCCAACCCAAAGCATCCTATGATTCTCTGAAGTGTGCTACTGGGAGAAGAAAAACCTGATTTGGGCTCATTATGTTCTGACCCTACTTTTTACTGGGTTGTCTGTCAATAAAACCCATGAATAATCTGCACTGTGAGTTAATCTTTTTGATTGACAAGCCCAGTTTAATGTTCATGGTGTAAAATATATTGCAAGACAAGTAAGGGTACCACTGGTCTGTCTGTTTGCATTTAGCATTTATATTAACTCCTAATGGTAACAGATAAAAAGCCTATGTCTATGCCAGTAAATTAGACAATCCCATGGAACATTGCTGGACACCAGAAGCCATCATCTCTACCATTTGATTATGGAACAACTCCTGGCACATTTCTGGCCTGTGACAAGTAAAATATTCTGAGATTTAGTAGAGCCCACTGCCTACTTCCAACAGGCAGCCTGGATGCAACCATCTCTGGAGTCTTTTAGATAGGAAAAGAGTTTAATGACAGGGAATCCATGCCAGAGAATGGTTGTAGGCAGGATTTTAGTGCTAGAGATGTTTCCAGCAGGAGTTTCAGTGTGCAAGGCACTGTACAAACAATTAGTGGGTTGTCTCTGAAGAGACAGAGACTGTTCTTAAACAGGCTCCAATTCAGCTGTGTTCTAATACTTCTTAATTTACAGATGGCTCTTCAAAATAAATTTCATGTGCTGGATTGCAGCAATTTTCTGTGCCTGTGAAACAGTCACACAGTAAAGAGAGCTGATGAAAAAAAAACCAACATTGCAACATGTCCTTTTGAAAGGAAAAGAGTGGAAATTCAAGATGATCAGATATTACTTTGGAAGGACACAATTGCAGAGGCTGCCCCACATGCAATGCTGCCAGTAAGGATGGACAGCTTAAAACCACACTGAATTACTCTTCTGTACTGAGCAGTGTGTTATTACATATGCAACGGAGTTTGTGGGCAACACTGAGGAATCATGGAAGTATTTTAAGCAGTGGTTTTCACAATTTATGGCTGTGACAAAGCTAATGAACAACACAGGGAAAGTGACCTTGTTAACTCTTCCATAGATACTTATCCAAGACCTTTTTGGCAGAGAGAGGAATCTTTTCCCTAAGCCTCTGTGAAAATTTAAGGTGAAAAATTTCTTAGGGGTGACAATAAAAAAGCATTTATTTCTACCTTGCATATAAGGAAAATATTAACACATATTTATAGTCCAGGAGTGGAGTCTCAGTAAGGAACAGAAGATGGTAGTTTCAAAAATCCAGGTACCTACACTGACTTTGGCCGGTAACTACATATCCTGATTTCAAGAGGATTTTCTCTGGCCTACAGGGCCAAAATCTGATTTATAGAGCAGATGATTTGGTCCATCACAGCTTCCCAAATGACTCTGGGGATCTCAAGGCTCAGGGACTACAAGCAGAATCACTCAGCTTAGCAGTGAAAAAATATAGTACAGCTCCTTCTGTAGAGAGCCATTGAAGACATAAATAATTGGATATACAAGTGGAAGGAGAGGATGAGCAGGAGCATAGTGTTTGGGAGCTGGCAAGGAAGGCTTTGTGAGCTATTCAGGGACTGCCACAGTGTGGGGTTACCTGACACAGATATCAGAGATGTCTCAAATCCAGCTTCTTGTATGAATCCAACCACATGTTGCGTTTCAAGAGAGTAAAATCCATAACTACTGTATTCCTCCAAGCTGCATAAAATGTGAAGCAGAAAACACACAACAATACAGCAGTTTTTTCCATTGGCTTGTAGTATTAGACATGAGTAACTAGCAGGTAAGCTTCTCACTTTTAGCACCCATTAGTAGCTTCATTATAGTATTTTCATCTGAAAAGCAGTTGTTTTCAGCAACAGACATTGGTCTGGTCTCTTTAATATCAGTAGCAAGCATAGAAAGAGTTCATGGATTTTAAACTGCCTCTCTGAATGTAGCAAACTGTGCCCAGGATACCTCCCTAAAATGAAAAAGATTAATGTCCTGAAGCACATGATACATTCATTTCCCATGCTGGGAAGATGCAATCTGCACTCAAAGAGGAAGAGGATTTTGTTTTCTTTGTTATTGTTCCAAGTGACATAGTAACATCTACCTGAAAGCAGACAGTAATTGCGACTGATACGTATCAGGGTAAGTAACATTATACAACAGGATTTGACACAGCACATAGGGAATTCAGTAATTTTGTTAAAAGCTGGGTGGTTACCAAAAATGCATACAATAATTTAGGGGCAGAATTCTTGTCTGGCTCTATGTCCTTCCAGACAACTGTGTTACTGAACAGTTAGTTGCACTCAGAACTGTGCAGACTGTGGACTTTTTAATTCTTTTTATTCAAAGGCTGAACTTTAAAGTTTTGCACACTCGTCTCACATCAATTCCAAATATATTTGCCTGTGTAGTTGCTTAATAAAATCAAATAACTAAGTATCACAGGGAAGAGGGGTGTTGTACAACTAAGATATCTTGTTCTACCTGAAACAAAACTTTTTACTTCATTTTACTAATATTTTACTTACATTTTATTTTATATTCTTAGTCTTACTTTTTTTTCCAATTTTCTCAATCTCATTTGTTTTAAACTGAAAATATCAAATGTGCCAAGCTTGTCTAAATCTCTTTGTTTTCTTGTTCAGCTGAAACTAATCCACAGATTTAATTTTCAAATTATTTCTGTAACTGCAGCAAGATATGTTTTCTGGGGAGAGATCCACAAGCCATCCTTTGCAACCCCATCCATGTCCCTGAGGGCTTTGGAGATGGCACAGCCTCACAGGGTGTGAGACAGCTGAGGGGTGGGAAGGGCTTGGGGCAGCTGATGCCTGGTCCATGAAGCAGAACCCCCAGGTCCTATCATGGTGTGCTGCAGCCCTGAGGATTTCTCTCCCTGCAGCAAGAGCAGCTGGCCAGACTCATCCCTGGTGAAGTGTTTGGGCAGATTCCTGTTTCTGAGGAAAGAGCGTGATGGTACAAGTCCCTTCCCTCTCCTGACCATTGATTTTATAAATGCCTACGTTTCGCAATGAGTTCTGAATTATCTTCTAAAATTATACATGGCATCTCTCACCTGGCTCTGATGTCAGCATGGCGCATGTTTACCACGGGAACCTGAAGAACACTCTGAACCCTGGCAAGGGGAAAATCACTTAATTTCACTGTTAGTGTCAAACCTGCAGCAGTAGCGTGGTTTCTGCAGGTGGCAGCCAGATGAAACAGCTGCCTCCCTGTCTCCTGCAAGCTTGGATACAGCTCTGCAGGATTCACCAGGACTTAATCACGTGGGGCAATCCAAGGAGGATCCAAATATCCCAAGGCTTTCTTTGTAGTCCATCACTCAGCCCACCTACTGCTTGAAACTCCCTGGGGACAGAGGAGACAAGCCCAGACCTTCCTGTGCTTCTTCCTCCCATCACTCTTCCTGAACCTGCAGGAAAATATTGTTTAAAAACTCAAATATGTTTCAATGCTCAGCTACAACAAAATTACCTCTGTTGTCACAAGCCCGGAGCAAGCTTCAAAGAGGACTTCAGTAGCCTCCACACAGAAATGACATCCTTTGAAATAAAAACATTTAAAAAACCCTTAGGTAGTAATTTTGATATTTTACAACCATTTCAGTCATCTGTTCTGCATTATTTTTTTATGTCAAGTAGCTAGAAGTAGGTAGTCCTGACAGACGGTGATGGTTCCTGAAACAAACTGGTCCCTCGAGTATTTCATGCATTGGTCTGTGATTCTGCCTGACTTCTGGAACATTCAAAAGACTTAAATGAATGAGGAAAATGCTGTTTTGACATTTGCTTCTAACCTATTTCCTTGAAACAATAATTTCTTTTTAAAGGTGGGGACCCTTTGTCCTCCGTTTATGCAGCACCTGTTTCAGTGCTGCTGTATACATGAGGTGGCTCCACTTACCACTGGTCTCATTTACTATTTGAGTTTGTGTTTGATGGCAATTTTCAGTGCATTTAACATGCCTTGATATGGACCCCACTGTTCTATTATCATTTACTACTCCACCCATGCAGTAATAGCATACCATCTCATTCAAATAGGACTCTCTCAACAAAAAGGTGCCAAAATTTTAATGCAGGAATAGGAGATTAACCACATGAGGGAGAAAACAAGGTTTAAAGCACCAAAAGATCATTATAGATAATTTTAGGACTGCCAGAACTGAAGAACTTCATAATAATAGTAGGTAGAGACACTCACACTTTCATGTTGTGCTGTCACTCATGTACAAACAAAGAATATGTAACTAAATATAGTAAATAAACCTTGAGTAGGTTCCCAATCCTGACAGCTGACAAACACCTCTAGCTCCTTACACAAGTTAAATGGTTTTGTTCTTTACCAGAACAGACATGTTAATGTCATAATCTTGGGGAAAAAAAGAAGAAAATAATGAAACAAAATTCTAGGTTTCATGCTCTGACTAATTTGTAAATTCTAGTTTTTAAAGACACAAGAGTCTTTCTGCAATCACATGAACAGACCCTTTACACACCACGGGACTTTTCTAGACTAATTTCTGCTTGATGTCCAGTTGCAGAAGCAGAGCTGTTCACAGCTGCTTTAAATCTGCTTTATCATTATTTGCAAATTACTTAAAAGTTCCCAGGAGTATTCCTCTAAATAGAAGAAAATCAGAGCTACTGCTAGATCAGCATTTTTTGTAATGTTCTTGAAGCAGCCCATTTACCTGCAGCAGTCTTTCAAATAGAAGAGGAAAAAACCAATAAGCTGTGTCAAAGAGGGTTTACAAGAAGACAGAAGAGGGACTTTTCACAAGGGCTTGCAGTGATAGGACAAGGGGCAATGTCCTCATGCTGAAGAAGGGCAGGTTTAGATTAGATATTAAGAGGAAATGCTTTACTATGAGGATGGTGAGGGACTGGAACAGGTTGCCCAGAGAGGTTATGGACTCCTCATTCTTGGAAGTGTTCAAGACCAGACTGCATGGGACTCTGAATAATCTGATTCCGTGCCCATGACAGTGGGGTTAGAACTAGATGATTTTTAAGGCTTCTTCCAACCCAAACCATTCAATTATTCTATGATTCTATATCTCCTATTTTAATTAAAGGCTTCCTAATGATGGGCTATCCACAACAATCTTAGGAAGCTTTTTCTTTTATTGAATAACTATCACTGTTAGAAATATGTCCATTTTCAATTTTAAATTTGTCTAGCTTCAGCATTTGGGCTTCAAATCCCATCAAATATTTTAATGCTGGATTGAAAAGCCCTTTGTTTTCAAATAACTGCTCCCCACGTTCATCACCACCAGTATGTGTGTGATCAACCCATAATGTAACCTTCCATGTATAAACAGATGAAATGTACAAGACATAAAATGTGCTCAATATCTACAGATCACCCATTGTTAAAAGGGGTTTAAAAAAAAAAAAAAAACTGAACACAAATCCATCCATAATTTCACTGAGTCCTGTGCTCCATCGCTTGGTAGTTTGCCAAGAATGTGTTAACATACCTGTTTCCATATGAGCAATAGCTCCTGTGATGGGAGTGTATGAAGTGTCCTGACAGGAAAGCTTGAACTGCAGCCAAAGGAAGCTTTCACTTCCAAAAGGCTGGGATTTGTGAGCTCCTGTGGTGGATTTAGTTACACATGGTGAAATGTTCAAGCTTGTCAACCCATCAGATAATGAAAGCAAATGAGGAGTCCAATCAGCACTGGGGCCGACCTCCAACATTTGGAAAAGTATCTAAACCCCTCCAAATTTCTGATGGGATTGGAGGCAGGAGGTAGGTCCACAGCAAGGGTGTCAATTGGAGGCCCATTTCTAAATTAGAGCTTTTGAAGCTACCAGGAAATGCAAATAGGCATGAAGCAAAGTACGTGATTCGTGTTACGATCAACATTTGCATAACACGGTTACGCACATCTGTGTGTATGGGTGTATAGCAAGCACAGCTAATAGTCTGTAATTATGCCTTGGAAAATACACACTCCAAGGAATTTCCAAAGAGTCTGACCTGGCAGAAAATGCACTCCCAGGAGATCTGCGGCAGTTTGCTCAGAAAATCCCAACATACAGTAGAGCTGCATGAGTAAGAACTAGGTTGGTTAGATAACTCTGATGGGACTCTGTTTTTCCCCCGATTGAACATGCATACAATAACCCCTTGGCACATGTGCAAATTTTAAATTTGGGTTCCTCAGACATGCCCATATGCAAAATTGACTTTCAAAAATGTCTCTGCCAGTAAAAATCGGCTGCTAAAGTATTCCTGGAAAGTAGAGTGTCACAATCTTTAAACAAAAAGGAATAAATTAAAAAAACCCTGAACCTGGCAATGGCCACCTTTACAAAAAAATGCTGAGATGCTCTCAAAAAAAAATCCAAATTTTATTTGGTCTCTAGAAGTTTTCTCAGCTTTACAATGTGAAAACAAAATCTAATTCTCTGCTTATATGTATCTACTTTTTGCAAGGGTATGTGGTGATACACAAGGGGTAACAGTTGCAAAGTGAAAGAGAGAAGATTTAGATTAGATATTACGGAGAAATTCTTTACCCAGAGGCGTTGGGTACTGGAACAGGCTGCACAGAGTAGTTGTGGATACCCCACCCCTGGAAGAGTTTAAGGCCAGTTTGGATGGGGTTTTCAACAACCTGGTCCAGTAGAAGAAATTGCTGCCTATGACAGGGAAGTTGGAACTAGATGATCTTTTAAATCCTTTCTAACACAAACCTATCTATGGTCCTATACTATTTCTAAAAGCATGACAATACCCATTTAATAAAGCTGTAGTAAAATATTCTGCCACAGATGTAGCTGCTCTGTAAATGCCTGTCAGCATTGACTTCTGTTTCACCTCTACACATGTCTTCGGATTATAAAATAATTTTAAAATACACAGATTTTTTCACTTTCTGCTTATAGTGAACTAGGATCTTTATTAAAATAAGAAAATAATTTCATATACCTTTAAATCTGGAGGGTTTGGGGTTTTTTTACTCCGTTCTAGAATTTTGCTGTAGAATAATTCCCAGTCTCTTTTTGTGCCTTAAGTTACCCCTACATCAATGTCTTTCTCTCGTGCATTCCAGACAGCTAGGTTTTACTTCCATCAGGACATATGATTTCTCAAGCCTTCTTCATTTTGACAAGATTTTGTTTAAATCTGTGGCCTTTTTCCTGTATATTTCATTCCAGATACGAGTGAATTTGATGTAATGCAATAGACATCTTAACAATTCTTCTATGTCTGAGAATAAGCGGCTGTTTTCGTATTTTCCACCTTGGGAATCATAGATGTTAAGATATCTTTTAGGTAGGTAAACCCAGTGACCAGGCAGAGGAAGCAAGGAGCTTGTTTTACACTTGGGTGTGTAGCAATGTTGCAGGAAAGAGAGAGAAGACACAAACACACACAAACCAGCCCACAATTTGTGATGTGCATGGAGTGCCTGATGTAGGAGGGAGAGCTCAGCTCTTTGAAGGATTGAGTGTTAAGCAGGGAGCTGGAGACCAGGAATCTGATTCACGGATCAGAAGCAGCTGTCTTCATTATCTCTGTGCTCCTGCTTTACTGCAACTGGCCCCAAGGAAGCCACAACTTCTGTACACCAAAATGACTGATGAGAAAAGACCCCATCTCCCTCTCCCCCATACAAATGGGTTGAAGCAGTTTGCAGTGTGCCATCAGCTAATGAGGAGAGAAAACTGTCTTGAACCATTAAATGACAATATTATGGCTGACTTCATAAAATCTCAGTTTTGAGGAGACAAAAGCCAAATGCAATCATCGTTGTATCAGTCCTTGTCTTGGAAATGTCACATTTTAGTTCAGTAGTAATTGACTCTGGTTTTTTTTTTTTTTCATTTTCCAGAACAGACCAAAAATATATTTTTCCAGTGCTGTAGATGATATAGACAGATTTTTCCAGATTGTCCTCACAAGAACTCCCAGGACCCTTTTGTTGTTTAATTCTGTCATCTGTATCCTTATTCTCTGCTTTTTGTTCTGCCCCAGATTTAGTGTTGCCAAACTTGTGTATGTCTGCAAAATATTCCTGTCTGATGAAGACTGAGTTACTTACATTATTTTTATGCTAATGCTCATTCAATTTGCACAGAACAGTGACCGTGGAAATAAGCATCCTTTTGTTTTATGAGTCAGCATTAGGTCTTTATATATTTAGTTGCTTTGTGTTTGAAGATAATGAAAGAAAAGTGTATCATGACAGACGATCTTGACTTCCTTAGGGATAGGGGGCTCTGAAAGATTAATTTGATACAGAGTACAACATTCATTACAGAATGAACTGCACCTTTTCAGACTTTGGCTTGGCAAAGTTGGAGGAATTAATTTATTTTTAATACTTATTACATGTCTCAGACATCTAGCACTTAATGCCGCTTCCTTCCCATGACAGCTGCACAGGAATAATTAAACATACCAGAAAATACACAGAAACACAAATCCACTGAAAACAAATGGAGTAACAGTTGTTTTTACTCTTAATATAGTCTCTTGCTTCATGATGTGATAAGGTGACATGGTGCTTCCTCACTGTGTCTCTCTCTTTGAGGAGTTAATTGTTTTTAGTATATTAACAACATCTTTAACTGATTATCCTGTAATCAAATGGAATTTGTTGTTGCTATTGCAAAGCCTACCTTTTTTACATTAGACACCTTTTCTGCAAGCTCAGGTGGACTTCAGCATGAGGAAGAGTTCCCAGAATGAAATGCAGAGCACCAGATGAGAATACACAAGGAAATTTGGGCATCTCTGGTACACGGGACACATAGAACTAGAAGAAGTCATTTGAAAAGAAGGTAGCTCATTGCCTGGAAAGGTTTGTTAGCACATTTCAAGTCAGTGTGAAATTGTGATTCACCTTCATTAGCTTGTGCCCAGAGGGGAACACAGCATTGCTGAACCACAGTGGTGTTATCCTTGTAGGGATATGTGTCTGCATTGCACAAAGGTGTGACTTGCTAGACTAGAAACCACAGGCTATGACAGGCCAAACTCTCAGGTTGTATCTCATTCTAATCAAAAGTATGATGGAAGTGCATGCAGACATACCCAGCTGAGCTTTCAACACTTCCATTTGCCGTCGGAATAAGATCCAGCCCAAATTCTGTGGGATTTGGATAGTCCTTCCCTCCAAAGTCTCAAGAGCAAGACTTTTCCTGCAAAACTTACAGTGGGAGGTGCAATGCCTCTTTCCTGGAAAGTCTCCAGCCAAAATGTGGAGACTCTAAAGATCACAGATAGGCCCATGGATGCAAATATGAACTTCTCAAAAATGTGTTACTGTTCCTAATAAGTTCAGACTCACCTCTAATTCAGATGAAAGCTTCACCTTAGGGTGTTTATCCAAATTATGTTCCAGTGACAGTTATTCAATGTCGTAAGAGTTTTAAATTTACTTTTTATATTTAAAAAAGGAGCAAATATCTCTTTTGCATATACTTTTATGTTAGAAAGAATCTTCAAGATAACACTGCTAACTATTGCAGCACTAGTTCAAAGCCCAGCTGACAGCCTACATACAAACAGAAAAGCTACAGAAAAGCTGCAGCCTTTTGAAAATAAATGGCAATGTAAACAGACAAGGCAAACACGGTTGTGGGAGTAGAGCATAGCAAAGGTATGACCTGCAGGGCCATGTTGGACAGGAACAGAAAGGGTGACACTCTAGGAACAAAGTCCATTGAAGTCAGAGTGTTTGGACACAGCGTTCCACAAAGTTAGGATTATAGCTCAGAGGGATCTAGAAAAAATAGGGTGTCCAATATTTACTCCACTCTTCCAAAGCTGAGAAGTATAATGGCTTTAGAATTTCTTTGTTCTTCATTTGTTCTGTTTAGGCAAACCAGAAGGTATGTCAGCAGACGACAGTAAAAGAGACAGCGAGCCAGTTGTTGTACACCAGTGGGTGCAAGTCAATGTATTTCTGTTGATTTCTACTTTGTTACCCAAAACTGTGTGTCCCAAGATTCTCAGTCAGCAAGTCCATAACACCAGCAAATCAAGTGTTATGAACTTTCAGGTTTCAGTATTACCAGCTGAAAATGATAACTCCTTCAACTCCAAGAGCATTTAGGGGCCTTTTACCTTGCTACTTACATTTGAAGTTTTAGGATTGATTTGAACTCTATTGTCAAGCTCCTTTCCATAGAAAACCCCAAACCAAAAACCTGAACCATATTTAGAAATGTGAGATTCTTACCTCCTGTAGAATTTCAGCATCCTGGCCTTGAAGAGAAAATTGAAATGGCACAAAGTGGACAAATGGCAGCTGCCCTGATGAGGCAGAGGAGTACAGTGAAGCAGTAACAACAGTGGAAGGTTCTACATTGGGTAGAAATAGAGCAGGAAGATCCCAGGTTTGATTTTGGCACCAGAAGCTGTTTGGGAGTTCTCTGATATCCTAAGGCTGAATCAGCTGCCCATGTGAGTAACCAAGTCCATCTTCCCAAACACCTTCCTTAATCCTCTTCTTTTGTTGAAACACTTGATTTGGTGCAAGTTTTTCAAGAAAAATGGAGAAAACTTCATGTACAATTTAGAGATTTTTACTTTTCCTGTTTTTTTGCTGGGAAACAAGGTTTATGCTAACTTTTTGAATGCATTTTGATGACAATTCTATGATTCTACAATTTTGTCCATCTTCACCCAAATCTGATAGTAGGGTAGAGTTCTTAATGGAAAGGACTTTTAACAAGAGGCCTGTATATTGAGGTTGCATGTGGCTTGGAAAGCCACTTTTTCAGTCCACCACCTTCAGAGGAACATAGAATTTACTTCAGCTTGTTTTTTCAAGAGTTGACTGCTCAGTCACCCATGCAGATCTTGATGATTTGTAGCATCTGTTGTCTTTTCCAGAAAAAAAAATGAAATTAGGAAAAAAGTATCATGGCTCAAAGGCCACTTCATTGTTCTGCTACTTGTGGAACTTTGAACTACCATTTCCACATATTACAATCAGCACAATACTAAAATATCCAGCTGTGAGACACACGAATTTTCTCCTAACTGCTTGAGTTCTCTTGCAGAATGAAAGGGCAAAATTAGCATCTTCGTGAGCCTTCTGAGACCTAAGATATATAGACAATAAAAAAGATCATTGCATGGTAACAGAAACGAAACATTTGTCTACTCAGAGATCACAGTATTGTTCAGTGCAGCAATTTCACTCAGGATCAGGTGCCTCAGGCCATGTGGTTGCTGTGTAAAAAGCAACTCCACGCCTTATGAAAGCATGTAACCTTATATGACAAATGGGAAATTATTACACAATAATTATATGCTCTTGCATATAATTGCTGGTACCTGAGCTGATTGCTGGTACCCATCATCCCAAAGTATATCTTCTAAGATTGCTATCAGGTGGCTCACACTGTAACAGTCCCTCCAGTAGTGCCCTCCCTTTAAAACCTGTGATGTGAGGATTTTCACTGGCCCTCCTCCATAGACTCCCTTTGAAGGATCTCAAAGCACCTGCAGAAGACCCTAATGCCTGCAAGCTGACTATGAACTGAGTGCAAAGGACACAATTGAGGTTTCAAAGATCTATCTCCATATCTTCTCTTTCCTCTCTAACATCGGGAAAAAACAATTACATTTGGGCTTTCTCAGCTAGGTCTGTCCTCCAGGACAGAGAATTATCTTTTATTACATGACAGTTCTAGTACCTAGAACGACACTGTCCTAAACTCAAATATAACATAATTCTGATTGTGCCATGGAAAAGGAATAGTAACAAACTCACTGCTATTTGGAGCTGCACCTATTTATGTTAGAGAGGTTCATCATCACTATCCGATTAAAGTGAGTTGCTGTTAATCAGAAGCAGTGAAGTTGTTGAGGGAGTAGTGCTGACATGGGGAAAGAAAGAGATTAAATATCATTAGCCATTCTATTATCATATCAGAACAGGTTCTCTGCCTAAGTCAGGTCAACTCCCACTTTCCCATTGATGTACTGGAGGATATTTTCTGAAGGGTTCAGCCATATGGCTTTCATTCACTACAACTCTTCCTGCTTGTGTGAGCACTTTTCTTACCAATGTGATATATCTAGTCAAGACATGCAGAAGCAACTGGCACATTTTTCACATGCACAATCTATTTCAAAATACTTCAAAGTATTTTGAATTCTTATTAATTTCATGAGGGAGGTTTTGATTTTTTTTTCATTTAATGAGCTGGGCTTAGTCTGATCTTCCAAAGGTCAAGGCAGGAGTGACATTTGAGGCATTTGCCCTTATTACATCCTAGCATTTTATTAGAGACATCCTCTAAGAAACAAGGACTTCAGCATAAAGGATCCAGCTAGGGTCAGGGCCCCATTGTGCTAGACACCATATACACAGAGTAATTACAATTCCGATCCTTCAGAAATTCTAATGGAGTATAAAAAAATAAACAGTCATGGAAGAGAAGAGGTTCAACACAGTAAGGAGTATTGGAGTATTTTGTAGTTATATAGCACTTCAGAGGCCTAATCCAAACCAATTCAATGTTTTGAATGAAAGAGATCTCCCCACGTGCCACAATGGGGTGTTTTTTCTCAAACCTAAACCAATTCTGTGCCACTTGTCAGTGGCAGAGCAGGGAGCAGCTGGATGCCACTGTTGGTACTGTCTTTGCAGAAGGGCTCGAGGGCAAATCAGTCTTCTTCAGACTTATCCATTACATCTGTGCTTCTTGTTCTTGGTAGTTAAACAACACATAATCCAATTATTTTATACATAAACACCTGAGTGTGTACATATACTATGTATTTAATGGAATAGGTGTTACGTTTAACAGTCACATGTGATCCTTAACTTCCTATTTGCTCAGTTGCTACATTATTCCTTTCTTTGCAGTCTGTATTGGATCTTATGTTAAAAGAGCATGATGGGAGCAATAAAATTCACCAGGAGATCAAGCTGGCAATAAATAAGAAGCCAAGATATGGGCTGAAGACAGTGATTAATTTTGTCAATGTAATGAAATAGCATTGAATTGAAGGAGCCTGTAAACACATTCTGAGTTTTCCAGCCTCCATACTTTGGAATTTCATTTCTAATTTTTCAGAACACTTTCTAAATGCTGAGGTGTATCCTACAAGTGTTTGTGTCCTCTCATCTTTTGTTGCCTGAGGTCCAGCAGGGATTTTTTACTGTTATTCATCAGATATTGGCATCTAATGAATACTGTGAACACAAATGGACAAATCTTCACTGAAATCAAGTTAACTTTATAGGAAAGCCAGAGAAGTTCTGATGATTTACTTCAGCTGATAATCAGAGACTTTGAGTTCCAATGTATTTCATGTCATCAGGAAGCTGTGGCAATCCTTTCTGGATACATGCCTGGTCCAATGTGGTCATGTAACAGTGTGGTGCAATGCTGTTTTCCTCACACACAGCAAGTGGCTTTACAGAACACAAATTTTCCCTATTCACCCTTCAAGAACTGGATTGCATGAGAGATAAAAATATATTAAGAGCTAAAACCCCTCACATTTCTCTTTTGTAGGGTAAGAGCCCACTCTTACACAAGAATGAGATGTGTAAGGATACCAAAATTAAATCCAGAGCAGCATAATTATTCTTTCACTGCACCCCATTCTGTGCCAGGCAGCACCATTTTATTTTTAACATTTTTAGGCAAAAGAGAAATCTAATAATAGATTCTACAAGAAGTGCTGGAATGTGGACTCTGTACAATCTCCACTTTTGTGCTCTGTCTCAGCCATGATGCCTTTAAAACCCTCTGCCCCAGTAGGCAGAGATTGACTTATTACTCCTACAAATTGTACACATACTTTAGCATACGTGAAAACATGCCCTTGCCACTGTTAATTCATTGGCCCTCCATGTTCCACTCCTGCATCACCCACTCACTTCTCAGATTAATAGTGCTTTGGGGGAAGAGCAAATATTATCTCTCAGGGGCAGATTGATGGGGGAAGGAGCCAAAGGATGCTGCAGCCTCACCCCAGACTGCCTGGGGGAAGGACCATGTCTGTTCTAGCCTTGCGGCTGAAAACTACTCCCACCTTCCTTATCTAAGCCTTCTGTTTTATATGTCTGTATGGCCTGTTCTCATGATGGAGACCTGGCATCAGAATGTTAACACTTATAATTACTCCTTTTTAAAAAACATTTTCTCTTTGAGGGGAAGGGTATTTAGTAGCCAGAAATAATTACAGTGCTGGTTCTGAAAATATTTATAGTTCTAGCTATGGCCTATGCTGTCACAGTGGATTTTTTATGACACTTCCTTGGCTAAACCAAAGGCTGTGAAGCAATTAGGGCTCTTGACCAAGCAGATAACATCCTGGATTTGTGGGGTTTTTTGTTCCATATTGTTGGGAGTCATCGCTTACAATAGTAAGGAGATACAAAGGTTAGAGCAGTGATGATGATATTTTTAGGTAAAACAGTAGTCATTTCAAAAGTGTCAGTGTTGGAAGAAAAACACAAAATCTCTGAAAATCTTTTCATATATTTTCAGCAGCTGGAATTCCTTAAAATGCAGCATGGGGGCTTGGGTCAGTATCTTTCATCAGTGCCGCTGTGCCATCAGACATGGGATCCTTCTCACAAGGATTAGGAGGATCATGACCTGCCATCCAGACAGGAAATATGCTCATGGAGAGCATTGAAACAGACTGACGAGATCAGACCTGACATTCTATCAGCAATGATCAGCACCAAAGATGCTTTAGAAATTATTTCGTGCCCTGGTCCCGCCACGAGCACTTTGGTATACCAAGAAAATAATTGAAACTGTTTTCTGTAGACAGAGCCAAGATGGCACAGAACTGCTGTGAAATATATGCCACATAACATAAAATTCCAATAAAATTTCTTATCTCCTAATTCTATACAAGTTTGGCATTCAGACATTGTTTCCCAACAGTTACAGTAAAACCTTCACAGCTTTTAAAAACATTCCTACTTACTGCCCAGCACTATTGATTCGTGCTGGAATTTCCATAGATTTGGATTTTTCTTCTCGAGTGAAATTTGGAGCTTTTGATTTAGTTTGGCAGCACAAAAATGAGTACTTGGGTTAAATAAACCCCCCAATATGCAAATTCAGAATCAAGTCAACATAGCATAATAAGTTCCCAAATGTCAGTTGAACTACAGTGACTGCCCACATATTCAATCACAGCCTTGGGCAAAGGTGCAGCAACTTGTTAAAACAGAAGTTTAAGTGTATAATCTGAGCCCACAAAAACCTTCAGAAGAAAAGAACAGAGTGAGACAGGACTACCAACACAAACCTCTGAGTGATTAGTCAGTGGAGGTAACATGATTTTAACAGAGAAATCACATCCCCTCCAGACTTTGTCATTGTTTTTCCCAGAAGGGAATTACTTTAGGGTGGGTTGAAGAATGGGACATAGAACCATAAATGTTATTTTTACCATCAACTTTATTATTATCTTATAGTTGTCTACACCTATACTGCTGTGTATGCTCTACACAAACAAGCAGGAAAAAAACAACCCAAACCCGCAGTCCTTCCTCTGAACCACACACAGCTTAATGTGAAGAACAGCAACCAATACCAAAATGCATCCTTTCTGGCAAGCAGTGGGGAAAGATGCAACAGAAAAAAAGGAAGAGGAAAACAGAAATCATGAATAGAGATGCCAAATTCCAGTGCCAGACTCCTTTCTGTATTTGTGACCCTCCTGATCAAGGCAGACCATCTGCAAACAGGCACAGCAGAGATGGCTTTCTGGATGGTTTGGAGGAAGATATTTAGCTCAAGGCTGATGGAGACGTGAGGATAGGAAGTTTGTATTACCACATCTTGTTTACTCAGAACATCTGCTGACACTGGAGGATATCATGTCCTGTGGGATGCAGAGCAGAGAGAAAGATGAAGGGGTGCCTGGGACTGCTACCATTGGAGTTTGGAAAGCAATTTAGAAATAAAGGGTCTTACTTAGTCATGCCTACTTTGTCAATTTTTATCACACCACCTCTCCTCCTCTGTCTTTCATTGAACTGGAATGACAATTCAGAGCGACTCCTGGGCACCAAAGCTGGAAGAAGTGGTCACTGAGCAAATGAAGCATGTTCAAATAGAATTCATGACCAAAAGTGAGGTTTTAGTGATGTTCACGTTGAAACAGAATAATTGGCATGCCTTCAACGACTTGTCTGATAGAAACTCAGAACCAATCCAGGTCCAGACTCAGTCTTAGAAGAGTCTTCCTCAGTGCTGTTCTCCATAGATGCTGTGTAGTGTTCAAGACAGTTCAGTGTCCACATGTCCTCTTGCCTCAACAGTTCCTCAGTTACTCATATCTACTTTTTCCTACTCTATGAAGTAGATTAATAAATCCATCTAAGATATCTGTTGTATTTTAATGCACCCATTGCTGGAGGATTTATTCCAGATGATATAGCTGCCTGTCTCTAATAATCTGATCTAACATCTGGACACAAAAGTTTTATCATTCTGAATATAGCCAAGACTGAACACAGTTTGGTTTAACTCAACTCGCTCTTTTTTTTCTGGGATGTGTTCATGGTGATATTTCCCTTCTGATTGCCATCTTCAAGGAAAGCCCTATTGTTTAAACAATAGCTGTAAAAAAATATTACAGTATAATAATTGAATGTCACCCCAGGACTATATGCATGTGGAAAAAAGGTTGTGGCCTTTGTAAACCAAACTTCCAATACTGACCATCATCATACAGTCCCTGCATCCTTGGACACAGAGGAAGATAACTTGCCTCAATTTGATTTCTGGTTTTGACTTCTGATTTGTGCAAGCTGATGAGACTTCAGAGGCATCTAAATGTCACTCCACGCCCTAGTAAAATAAACTCTTCTCTGGCTCTCTTGTAGGCCCCTTTAGGTACTTCAAAGTGCTATAAGGTCTCCTCAGAGCCTTCTCTTCTCCAGGCTGAACAGTCCCAACTGTTTCAGTCTGTCTTCACAGGAGAGATGTTTCAGCCCCCTGATCATCTTTGTGGCCCACTTTCTCATCAACCAGCACTCTAGAATCCTTCTTCTCAGGACTACTCTCAGTCCTTACTCCACCCAGCCTGTATTTGTGCTTGGGATTGCCCTGAGCAGGGGGCAAAACCTTGCACTTGGCCTTACTGAACTTCATGAGCTTCATGAATCCCACCTCTCAAGCCTGTCCAGGTCCCTCTGGATGAGGGGTGGCATCCCTTTCATCCAGTGAGTCCTCTGCCTCACACAACTTGGTGTCATCAGCAAACTTGTTGAGGATGCACTTGATTCCACTGTCCCTGTCACCAACAGAGATATTTAACAGCACTAGGCCAAATACTGACCCCAGAAGAGCACTACTCATCACTGGTCTCCATTTGGGCATTGGGCCATTGACCACAACACTTCAACTGCATCCATCCATACCATTCTTTATCCACCAAGTGGTCCGTCTGTCAAATCCATATCTCTCCATTTTAGAGGCAAGAATGTTGTGCAGGACAGTGCCAAGTGCTTTGCACAAGTCCAAGCAGATGATGTCTGTTCCATCATCTACCACTACTGTAAACCTGTGACAGAAAGCCAGCAAATTTGTGAGGCACAATTTGGCTGTCACCAATCTCCTCTTTATTTTCCATGTGCCTTTCCATAGTTTTCAGGAGGATTGCTCCATGATCTTTTATAAGCATTTAGGTGAGACTGACTGGCCTGTAATTCCCTGGGTCTTACTTATTTCCTTTTCTAAAACTGGGGATTATAACTTATATACCTATATAACTTCAATGACAAGCAGTCATTCATAAAACTTTCCATTGTTGGCCTTGCACCCACACAGACTTCTTCATTGTTCTGAAATCTGTAGATCAAGATTGCCTTCTCCTTATCAAACACATAAGGCATTTCCACTCCCTGCTTTTGAGACCTCCAGCAAAACCAAAAGAATTCATCTGGAGAGAGCAGATGGGATGGTAAATACCGTTTCACCAAAAGAGCTCACCAAAGAGGATTTAAGGTGTGGAATCAGAGGCTGAAGTTAACATTATTTACACAAATGATTCTGTGAGGAGTCCAGTATATTGCTACTGAAGAACAGCTGTGTTCAGCTCTTTAATGTCTAAGTGGTAACTGGGACATGTTTGCACAAAATTGCAGTATTAACCAAATAAACTCTCTGCCTTGTCTTCTTACTACTTCTGTAAGAAGACAAGCCTAAGCTGGTGCAAATTCCTCCTGGAATTCATGACAAAAACAAAGCCATACTAAGTTTGAAATTTCTAGTATTTATGTGACTCTTTTATTGGAAAATCATTAGGCAAATCATGACAGGACATCAGGGATCACTCTTAGCCTAGCAGGGATTTCTTCTTACATATTCAGTTCCTTTTTCAGGACTTTAAATACTTCCATCAATCCAACCATGATACTAAAACAATCTTAAAACTTATTACACACCAACCTTAGATTTTTGTTTTGAGTTGCTGTCAGTTTATGCAAGAGGGAGATGCAAGGCACTTGTACCCTAAACCACTTATCATGGTATCTAACAAAACCAAGGTGTATCACAGTATCCTACAAAACCAAGGTGCACTCACCCACAGATTCTGAGAACCTCTTGTTTAGTCTTTTAGCACTGAATCTAAGCTTTGTCTGCTTTTTTGTTCAATTCAAAATCATGAGAGGGAGGTTTCAATGTGATTGTTTTTGATGGAGTTCAAAAATTTTACAGAGTTCACATCAAAGTCTTTGGCAAAGACCAGATCACACAACCAGATTAAATGATATAAAGGTCTCTTCTGGCTTTAAAATCTGCATTTGCCAGAAGTTGTCAAATGTAAGTTAAATATGACAAAACTGTTCAGGTGAAAGCTAAAAGGGATCTTCTAGGTCAGCAAGATAGACAAGTCAGGGAGTTATAGAAATGAACACCAAAAGGTGACCCAACTGCATGACCTGTGAGACAACAATGTGCTGGCCCATTGCTCTTTCTGTCTAAGAGGGAATTTTACCCAAAAAGCAGTCCTCCAGTGTGAATATTGTGTAAAATAAGCAAGTAGTAGCATGGTGCTTATGGTTAACAGAAATATACAAACACACAAGGAAGCAATTCCAGGCTAAAGAATGAAAGGAAATACATAAAAATTTCTGCCCTGTTACTTTGAGTCGAACTAAATTTAAAACAAGTGGTGACACCATTCACCACCAGGAAGAATCAGGAGATGGGCTCATGGAGGAAATTAATGTCCATAAGGCAAAGGCCAGTAGTTTCCTTTTTCTTAAGCGCAGCTGAGAAAATATCATGATAATGTTATCTTTCATACAAGCAAACAGCTCCAAAAGCGGCCAATACTTTCTTCAGAAACCAGCTGCCCATGGAAGCTGTCTGTCTGCACGTTTTCTGTGCAGGCTTTCACCATAGCACTTCAGCACTTCCCAGTGCAAATTAAGGATGCTTGAGTCAATAATAATACTGATATTATCACAAACAGAGACAAAACTATATTTTCAACTAAATAAATTAAACCTGCATTGTAACAGCTATGCTATTTTATTTGTAGGAATTAGAACAAACCACAGCTCTGTGTTGTGCTTTTGCTAAGTCTTGTGAGAGGCACGTTTACCCAACTGAGAAAAAGGCAGGTTTCCTTGAGTTAGTCTCACACTCAAAGGATAAAGATGACAAAATAAGCCCTGCCAGAAGCAGCCGCAGCTGTCACAGGAGTAAAGGAGACATACAACAGTTGCTACAAAGGCTCTGTTTTTGCCTAAAGATTTTAGGCACAGGAGGATAATCTTGGAAGAAAATATCTCTCTTGTAAATAAACAGTCAAAACAAAGATAGCCATGAGAATAAAAATGCCTTTCACTGGGATAATTTGCAATTGCTGGGAAAGACAAATCTATTTTCAGGAAAACGAGGTGACAAAAGAAAGGCATGGAAAACCTTTCATGTGAAAAGAGATTGAAATGAGAAGGGAAAAGAATAAAGGGCACTCAACTAAATTAAAAGGTAGGATACTCAAAACCACCTAGGGAACACCTCTTTTCACACCATGGGCAGTCAAACTGTGAGATCCAAGTCTGCAGGTCTGCCGTGAGACCTAAAATGCAAAAGCCCCACTTACTTGGACATTTATATGACTAACAATAATAATTGGAATTTCATAAAATTAAGGAGTAGCAAATTTTGGAAAGACTATTGAATGGCCTGGTTTTAAGATGAAGCTAATTTCTTTAAGAGCTGAGAAGTCCTTTGTGTCTTCATTTTTGTAGCACAGGGCTGAGAGTGCAGATTATTGCACATCAGCCTATTGCAAGGGTTTTCCACAGCTTCCTTGAGAATAAACCATCTTGGTCTGATCACTACCACTCTGCAAATATTTTTTAGTTCACTAGCACTTCTAAAGCCAACACAGAAGTAATTTTTTCCTGGCTATCTTCCAACCCAAATTCATTCTGGTAGCAAGCAACTTTTCTAATAAAATTTAAGAACAATTCTTAATGAGAAATCATTGCAATTCAAGAGAAATAAGAGCATTTTGAAAATGTAACCCAGAACATGTTATTTAAAAAGTCACGTTTTCTTAGTTAATTATCTTCTGCAAGTCAGAAAAGTTGAAGAAAGTTGGGGAACAGTTTGACACTTCCGAAATCATGGGGTTTTTTTCCCCAACTCCTTGATAGCTGGTGAAACAGAAAACCTTGCATGTGATCCCAGATGTGAACAACTGCATCTCAGTCCATTGTGTACAGAACCTTTGAAGAGCCACATGAGCTCAAAAATACAGAAGGAATGCACAAATGAGGAACAACACAGATCTCTGTCCTGTGTCTATACCAGCAGCCAAAAATACAATCTGCTGACCCTAAAATTGGATAATTCATTATCTACTCTCCTATCCACACTTATCCACTGAAGAACATTCCTGTGCCATACACAGCCTTTCCAGACTGCCTTGGAGATGACATCTTGATGTGGTCGTGACTTGGATGTCAAAGTTTAGATCATTGGGATCCTGTAATGTCAGAGGGAGTCATTGGTTGGTTGGTTGGTTGGTTGGTTGGTTTTTTCAGCTGGGATCATTGCATGGTTCTAGGAAAAGTAGACCAAAAAGGAGGGATTTGGACTGTACAAAGTTAGGGCACATCTTTAGAACTAGCATCTTCTGTGCCCAGTGATACTCGCCGTGCATTATCAAGTCCATTAAACTGTAAGGAAGCAAACAGAAGAGTATATCTACAAATATAGCATGTA
Organism: Illadopsis cleaveri; assembly: GCA_013399915.1. NCBI lineage: Eukaryota > Metazoa > Chordata > Aves > Passeriformes > Timaliidae > Illadopsis > Illadopsis cleaveri. Next base: position 487,256 of record VXBB01004265.1, read on the forward strand.
GTCCTACAATCTTCTCTCTCATTGTTTGAATTTTCTTAGTGCAGAAGACAGAGTAGTCTCTCCATGCCTAAAATGTTAAGCAGAACCCAAAATCCTTGAGCCTATGCATCAAAATTCTCTTCACAATTCTTCATTTCCTTTAAGGTCCAGTGACCATTTGCAAGAACATTTTTAACCAGTTCCTTTCATATCAAAGACATACAACAAAACTAACAGACCTGTTAGTGCTGCTTGATTTCATCAGTTTTTTGGATCTTTATTGCCTAAACTGAATACATGTGAGTAGAATTCCACTGTTGATTTTTTCTGCTTCATTTTTCACCCTGATTTAGTATTGAGTTTTGGTATCCAGTAGAATACTATCTAACAATATCCACAAAAAATAAGGCCTATTAATTTCACTATTCAAAATAAAAAAAAAGTTATTATTTCCTTTAATGAGATGTTACAATGTATATGAATTTGTACATCTATACAAACACAGGCTTACACACAGATTTGTGTAACAACCTTCCGTCCCAAAAAATTTACCACTATCGGTGATAAACAAAAATTAATCAAACTACTTAGTCATTACCTATTTGATGGGCAAGGCCTGGTTCCTACTGCTGCTCCTCTGCTGAAAATGTGCACATTACCAATTCTCAGGTTGTAAATGGGTGGGTTTGCTTTTCCACATGCCAGCTCACTTGACTACCCCAACAGAATGTATGCAGCAGCTGATCATGTTGCCGCCAACGGTGAAAAGGACTTTGTTTGCTCTTACTTAGCCAGAAACTCTGTGAGTCCTTCCTACAGCAGCTGAGCCCATCCCTGACCCCACTGAGGATGCTGGCAGTGCTGCAGTTTCAGGAGGGGAGCCAAGGCCTGAGCAGAAGGGAACTGAACAGACACGTGGTGAGCTGGGCTAGCACAGACTGATGCCTATAGGACCCTCCCCTGACTTTTAGTTGCCCATTTTGGTCATGCGTCCTTTGAGGTAGGCAGGAATGATTTTGCATGAGATCAGGGAATGTTTGAGGGACCTGATGAATAATAGTAACAATAGAGTAATTTTGGAAAACTTGCAAATTCAGAATTTTTTCCCCCCAGATTTACTTTCTTTCCTAAAAACAGATTTGTAAGACTAGTCCTAGGTTTGGTCTCTCTATATTATTCAAGAAAACGTACCTCTGGTGATTGCTTCTAGGTAATTCTTACAATTCTCTGAACATCAAATACCTTTGCTCAACCTCAATAAAATTCAATTCAACATGTATCACCAGAATATACCTTTGAAAATAAACAACAGGGTTGAAGATTTAATGTACTCTTAACAGCAGTGAATACTAGTGCTTTAGAGATTTAACTAGTGGTTTGAACATCTTAAAAACAGAAGTGGTATCCTTGGAGTGAGAAGGGAAAAAGCAACTATTTTCTTTTTGGAATCACACCTGAAAATCTATGAAGTTTTGGCTTTCAAAGGTCAAAGATGTTTTTAGAAATGGCTGATCTCATGGCAGAAATCTCAGCTTGGGAAAAGGCTGGAGCTCTTCAAGGTGTGAAAGTCCAATCTGCTCATGACCCCATGTAGTGAGAGCTGTGACCCCACAGCAGAGCCAGCAGAGGCTGAGGGGTGAATGTCACCCTCATCCAGCAGATTCCTTGAATCACCTGGCAGCAGCTCCCACTGAAACAACCACATGCTCATCAGAGCAAGGAGTGCGTATGAACTAGGCTGGATGCAGAAAGCTGCAGTCGTCTCCAACCACATCAAATAAGGGCCTGCTGGGATGTTTTGCTGTGCCCCACATCAGTCACCTGGTTCTGAAAAGGATGTCCTAATGGCTCCTAGAAAATGGATTAAGGTGCTTCTCGATAGCATCACTTCCCCCATTTCAGCTCCAGCCTGGAGGCATGAGTACAATTAATTATGTGTGCCATGTTTTTGCTCTGTTATAAGAAGCAGTTGTGCAACCAAACTTCTGCTTTGTTGTTTGGAAGAAGCATTTGGCTGCTGTCAGTAGGTTACAGCCAGGTTGTGTGTGGTGAGGGCAGTAAAAGTATGATATTAATGTGGTGGAAAGGCATGATGCAGAAAGGAATCTCTTTTGCAGCCTTCTACAGGTGCTAACAACATGTGATTTTAAATATGGCACTCATGCTTTATTCCCTTCTACTTGTGTATTTGCATTAGTTTCACTAAATACATGTCCTTAAGGCCACAATTGTGCTTGGTGGTGTCAGTTAAAGCATTAGTGTGTCATTGGTTCTAAATTTGTCTTTTATCAATTAGGTATCAGGTGTACTGGGCCAATTTGAGGCCAGTTCCTAGAGCCCTGCCTGTCCTCCTCACAGATCAGGAGCTGGATATGTACTGTCAGATGGGCCCTATATCACACTCAGCACCAAAATCAAATGTAGCATTAAGAACAATGCCAAAAAGGAGATTCTTTATCAGGAGATATATAAATCATGATTCCCAGATAATGCCCTTATTGGCAGTTATTTCTGCAAGGCTGAAGCTGAAAGAGAGCAGAGCAATTTTTGCAGGTACAAGAGAGGAAGAGAAAGAAAATCAAACTAAACCAGCATTAGAGATGATGTTTGCCAGGCCTGTGAAGAACTTTTGAGAAGTCTGGATGCCTCACACCAAAGGGATCTGTGTCTGCTTGATGGCACTCACAGCCCTGTTTATCCTAAGGCCCAAGCTGGCCTAGAGTTACTTCTAGTGGCAGCTAAAAAGTAAAACAACCCATCTTGTGTAGCTGGTGGACATTCATACTCCCTTCCCATGGATCAGGCACATGGTCTGGGAAAGACTGATGAGCAGCTGGATGGCTGCCCTACTGTTATCAGGAACAGCCATTTTTCCAAGGGACATCTGATGATGCTGCTTGTTCGTATCTCTGTACTCCAGTACGTCTGTGATGACTGTCAGGCACAGCAGTCATGAATGGTCATTCCTTACCCATCACCCTTGAAATGCATATTTTTCTTTAAAAACTAATTCAAGCTATTTAGGAAACACTTTGGCACATTTATTTTATATCGTTTCTTTGGGGATAGGTTTAAGTAGTTTAAATTATATGCTAATTTGAATTTATTTTCTGTAAGAATTTGTGTTATATTGTTACTTGTTTTCTTCATCAATTAGGCTTGAGGTGAGGAAAAATACAGACTTACTAAATTTCTCAGTACTCAGCTACATCTGAACTGCGTGATCAACAAAGGCAGCATTCAGGTCCTCTGGTATTTAAAGGATATTTTAACTGTCAATGAAGGAAGAAAGGGAAAAAGGAATAGTATCTTAATTTTTAAAAAGCTGTATTTTCCTCACTCCACGATTCATCACCTAGGTATATGTGCTTAATAAGGAGACTATTTCCTTTAGAAAGCAGAAGCAGCATTGCTATATTTTTGTCAAAACACAGTGACTTTTTAATTACTATTTACGTAGGATTCAGCTGCCCATTTGAAACATCACTGCAGAGAACAGATATCTGCTATAATTCACCATAACACCAGGTAATTCCTATCAGAACATGTGATTTATAGCTGAGACACCTGACAGCCTGTTGGACTAGGAAGAAGTCAAACCAGACTCAGCAGAGTGTGTGCAAATTGTTAACTTTTGGGACCATATGAGTCCTCTACTCTGCCCATTTTAGTTATTGCTGCTTTTTTGTTGTTGTTGTTGTTACGGTGACTTTCCCTCTTTCTTAGTGTAAGCTCCTTAAATCTGGGATTAAGATTTCCTAGAAGTCAACACAGTCCTGACCCATCAACACCCAGGCTCCCATGAGTCTATTCAGTGCTACCAAAATCATGGGGCTGTAATACCACCCTCTGCCATGCCAGAAGTGTATGTTATTAAAAGTGTTCAAAATGCTTTAAAAAGGAACAACCAATGTTACTGAGGGGAGGAATGGGCGCAGAAACCTGCGAAGACTGCCCAGTGATAGAGCTGGGCTTAGAACATGCTGCTGCTCTAGTGTGCAACAGCTACTGAGCTCTTTTCCTCCTGTGAGAAGATAAAGGCTGTGGTTCATCCTGAAGACAGCGTGCAAGAGCCACTCCACAGGAAGTCCACAAACACAAAAGTAATTTGTTTCAGCTGCCTGCCATGACTGCTTTTGCTAGAACAAGGGCATGTTCTCCACTTCTACAACTACCTCTGACTCATCATAGGTATCAAAACACACTGAATAACATTTTTAAAAAAAAGGTCTACATTTACATATATTGCAGTCACTGAACTGTGCTCACTTATTTGTGCACTGACCAATCTCTTTTTCCTGCAGTAGTCAGGGCCAGAGGGACCAGATAGGAGAGAAGGGCAGATCAGAGCTAGGTCCAGCAGGGCAGTGCTCCAGCAGATGCTTTGAATGCAGTGAAAATGAAAACTTCACAAAATCGGGCTAATTTACCCGAACATTCTTTTTTTAGTAGACTAGAAAATAAGGTGTTCCAAGGACTGTGCTTTTTAAAAATTTGTATAATGTGGGAAGTTCTTCTTTGTCTTCTTCTGATGCTTTCAGTCAGGTTCATAATGCCTCATTTGGGGGGCAACCAAGCTACAACTGAAAGTATTTTAATGGACCTAAAAGGAAACCTTTGCAAAATTCCGCTGAGAAAATTTCAAAATACTCAGCTTTACTCCTATTTGGGATGAAACAATTCCTGTAGGTCACTCCTGAAAAAAATCCCCTTTCTCAGCCGTAGTGCCAGGCACAGTGTACATCGCTGCAGTTATACAGGGGTCACTTCATTCAGGACATGAATTCACATTTTGGCTTTCTGCATCCCTTTCTGCCATGAGCAGAATTACAGCCATATACGCACACAATGCCAGGCAATTGTTCAGAAGGGGGAAAAAAATACTGGTGCTTAACAGAAGAAATAAAATTGATGGACTATCAGAAGCCAGCTATACTTGCTTTGGATTAGTATCTCTGCTTTCTCTCTAATTGCCATTAGCAATGGCACTTGGTCCAAACCCCAGTTCTTTATCTCTTTGTAAGGTGGCACTTCCAGCAAGATGCCAGATTTTCCTCTTCTATAATGCTGGAAAACTGGGATGCAGGCAGTCCTCAGGCTCTCCAATTGAGCAGAAACAAAGCTTGCATCTTTGACTGGATTATGACAGCCAGACAGTGACTTTTTTTTCTTGTATGTTATTTTTTGATCCTGGCAAATTAGCTACATGCAATAGGGAATAACAGTATCAGGCAATCATTTGATTTTGGCTACTATAAGGTGTGGAAGTCACACAGTAAGTTCAAAGCTGAACATTGAAAATGATCATTAGAATTATTTTAAACAGATTAAGCTATTGCAAATCACTCATTCTCTCAGAATTGAACAAAGCTTTAGTAACTCTTTGAAAGAGCAAAGGACTTCAAAGTCCCCCATCTTTTCCTCGAGTAACTTAAATGAAATCTGAGCTGGAAGGTAAGGATGTTGCAAAAAGACACCTCTTCGTATAAGCAGAAAAGACTTGAATGGGTTAAGCCATATCTGGCTGAGTCCCAACAGACATAAAAATCACCTGTGCCTGCTCTGAAATAAATCAGTGTCCTTTTCTGCTGCTGCCGTTGTCTGGAAATAATGCAAATGCAATGGGCCTGCAGTGACATTGTGCCGCACTCGAAGGAGACACATAATAAATTGTCCCCTAATACTGTTAAAGAGACATTTTCGTCTTACTCAGTAGCTTTTGAGGTTGAACTGTGCTACATACTCATTGAGGATTGTGATATGGTGTCATGTCATTCTGCTTTATTATTTGCTTAGCCTCTTATTGCTTATATGCACATTCGCTTCTTGAGTTTAAAAATGCATATTGCTGCTTATACTCAATGATAACGTGTTTGCTGGCTTGGAGGGAAAAAAGCAGGGAGTTTTCTTTCCACTTTGTTTCTGTTGTTTTAATCATTTCCTTCCAATAGCAGCTGGAACAGATCGTAGATCCATATGATTTGGTTCTACTGCATTCATCACTTGGAAAAATGCACAGCTGTGTTAAAGGAAGACAGAAAGAATTTGTCTGCCCAGCAGGAAGCTATTGCTGTTCCATAATTGTTTGCTAAAAGGAAGCTGGAATAAAAATGGAGGTAAATGGATATCAGTGTCAATCCAATCCATCAAAATGAGTTTAACTGACTGGGGAGTCACAGTTAAGTAGCTGGCTGTGAAAGCTGACAAACCCAAGATGAAAGGAAATAATTAGCTGCTTTAAATATTTTGCATCTTTAAAATTATATCTGATTGCATCATCTTCTACAGACTCAAAGAAAAAAATTGTAGAACTATCAGCAAGACATTTCCTAATATCCAGGGAATAATGTTGAAGCAGAAAAAACATTTGAGGGCAGTGATAAACAAAAGTTTAACCTACAGCACATAGTTGAATTTGGTTTGGTTTTGGTTGGTTTTGTCACCGAATTCCCCAAATGCCCAGTTCTGTCCTAAAATTTCCCTCTATTTTGTACCAAGTTGAGTAGGAAAATATTTGTGTATTCTTACAGAGAAACAGCTCAGAGACTGATCTTGCCAGAAAATTACATATTAAAAGGGAGGGAGGGAAGGAAGGAAGGAAGGAAGGAAGGAAGGAAGGAAGGAAGGAAGGAAGGAAGTGTTTTCCTCTGAGNNNNAGGGAGGGAGGGAGGGAGGGAGGAAGGAAGGAAGGAAGGAAGGAAGGAAGGAAGGAAGGCTCAAATTGTTTTCCTCTGAGCTGGCTGCCCAATTCTTTTCATGCTTTTGCCAGAAGAGGATAGCATGGGGCTGAGAACAAATGCCTGTGCAGAACAGATCTGTTAATGTTGTAACCCATTGCCCACTCAGCTTTCAGGATCCAGGTTATTATAAATGAATAAAAAGCCTGTCTCTCTTGGCACCTTCCTGCCTCATTTTCATGTGTGATCACAACAGAGAAAACAGAGACAATGAAAACCACTGAACCAGAGTAGTGAAGAAGGGATTTGGCCTCAGGCACCAGTGCTGTAAAATTTGTAAGCAATATGGTTAAAACCATTAAGTCATCTCCTGCACATCAGGGTTTCACAGGGTAGGGAGCAATAGCTGAGTAAGGGCTAAAGCCTTGTTCTTTGGAGGGAGCTGTGTTTTGGCCTGACATTCCTAGATTACAATGTTAGAGGAAACATATGTTTATTACTTAGCCTGACCATTGTAGTCCATAGACCACAGGACTTGTTTGGCTGATTCCTGCTTCAAGCTCCTGATTTAGGATTGAATGGTAGTTTTTCAGTCTGTGGTCCATGGACCTTGGAGAGTTGTGTCCCTAGAAAGCATATAATTTGCCATTAGAAAAGGCTTTTAAATACACTGTACAAAGGTGTCTCATGTCCCACCCCTGCAAATGTGCAAGGCCTGGTTAGATGGGACCTTGAGAATGTGGTTTAGTGGAAGATGTCCCTGTCCATGGCAGTGGAGTTGAAACTGGATGATCTTTAAGATCCCTTTCAGTCCAAAGTGTTTTATGATTCTATTATTCCCCTTGGGAAATCCACAGGGATTCACATATCAAAGACAACCTGAGACCACATACTACAGTACAAATCTTTTTAATGTCTCCCAATATTGACCTGAAATTTTGCCCTTCTACATCAAGGAGTCACTTAATGATATCTTGGATTCAATTACCATACTTGTAGTCCAATCATACCTTGCTTCAACTGCCAGATATTCAATCTACTGTATCTTTTTCTGTCAAACTGAAGAACTCTCTGTAATCATGTTTCTGCTTTCCAAGGAGGTGCTCATAGACCAGCAAAATCGCCCTTAAAGCCCTCAATAAGTTAATCAGACTATGCTCCTTAAAACTTTCTCAATAAATCATGTTCTGTGGTTCCACAAAGTTTCTCAGTTCTCTTCTCTTAATACTTACTAATTTATCAGTCACTCCTGAAATACAGCAGTATTACTGTGGATGATGAGAGGACCATTCAAGTACAGAAGAAAATTACACTTTCCACACTGAAACATTGATATTCATATTTACATTTCTAAATTAGCATTTCTGGTAAAGTGGCTGTAGTTTGTGTCCATGGATGATCTTATATGACCCATAAGACTTTCCAAGACCTACACTTTCCCAGGACAGTTCTCATGCTGCAGAAACTACCTGCATTCATTGCTCTTCATTGTATGACACTGTACATGTTTGTCCAGACCTACCGGAAATTATGCTCTTTGCTTCCAATCTTTTTACAAAGCTGTTCTCATTAGGAACTCATCTTGACTTTAAGGTATAGTCAGAGAAACTGTACCAAAGTTAAAGCTGCACATGTGCTCTCCAGATACCTCCAACACCATTCACTTCATGCTTTCCTCTGCACTGCAAACACTTAACACATCTACAGTCTTTCGGGAAAAAATTCATGTGTTGTATTTATAAAAAATACACCACATGTCTATTTTTTATGCATATCTGCTACGCATAAGTCTGATTTAATTTTACAAAATCTCCTAATATTTGTTAAATGTGCATTCACCTTCTGAATTCCAACCAGCTTTGATTTCACCAATAAAATCTGGTAAATAAGAAAAGGAACAATGATATACATGGGTATCTAGGATTTTTTTTTCTCATACCTGTCAAGAATATTGACATTTACAGAATGACCAGACTTTGGAAATTCTTTGATATCCCACATGGCTTCACCTTTATGCTCCTGAGAGATGAAAGACAAAGGGAATCCCTTACTCTGCTCCTTGTTTTTTTTTTCCTGTATAAGGGAAGCAATAATAGCAAGGTGGTTTATGTTTCCCAAGGTCCACAAAGATACAGCCTATGGCCCACGGCATAATCTTTTGATAACATTTCATTTTCATTTTGAGACTACTGGGACATGACACATGCCACACACTTTACAGGCTTGCAAAAACATCTTTCTTATGCATTGCAATTCTGCAATGCATAATCCTTCCTTGCTTGTTCTCAGAATAGACTGGTTATTTCTGTACCTTTCCCAAGCCACAGCCTTCTACCGGACTCTTTATCTTTACACAGGACTAGAGGATTAGTGCTGTCTCATATAGAAAAGAATTACTCCCAGAAGAGCATTTTCCTGGTCAGCTTGAAACTTAGTCTCAAGATATTTTGACCAAAAGCCATTGAAAATATTTTTCTGCAGTGTTCTGCTGATTGGGATTTTTTTTTTTTTTTTTT
>VXBB01004265.1:496499-572513 GCA_013399915.1 Illadopsis cleaveri
AGTGTTGGTTTAGTTTTGGTTTGGGTTTTTTTGTCTCTCTGTTCCGGGCAAAATTACCAGGCAGATTAAAGTTCCCTTGGTAAAGTCAGTTTCTAAGTCTCACAAATACTTCTGAACATTCTTTGCCATCAGGATGTTTTCAGAAGATGATAAATTGAAAAGAGTGGATTAAACTAGGAGGTGAATCTTTGGTAATTTCAGCAGCTCTCAACAAAAGCCCCTGGAACCTAAAAGCTCTTTTAACTCTAAAACTAATTCTTACTAGCATGGACACTGAGAGATTTATATCCAAAATTACCATGAAAGTATAGGAACCTCAACTTGAGGTATATAAAGTGAACACATATTGTTCTCCCTCCAGAAGACTTTCCCATCAAGAGCCCTCCCAGGGAGCACAGCATTTGATCCTCCCCCCAATCTATTCAGGCAGATCCTGCTGCTGATGGGGTGTCCAATGATGAACCTGTGGCTTCCTCTGGGCAGAAGAAGAACCTATGTCTTCCTCCATCCCCCTGATAGTCTTCCACAACCGAGACCTCCTCGAGTTTGGAGCCTGACCTGTGAATTAAAATGCACTTCACAGAGATAATCCATCTATGATTTCCAGAGAGTAAACACAGTACTAACCACTTCAATGAGTAAGGAATGAAGTGTTGAGTGATCCAACAGATGACATATGTGACAACCATATACTTCTGTAGCCTTGGGCCTGTAAATATCAGGAAATCTCTCACCTGTGTGCCACATAAACCCCACAATATCACAGAATTTGCAGACACCTTCTTTCTGCATCATTATGGGGTAACACTATGGCACAGACAAAAGTCAGCAAAGCACATTTCCAAAGGCTGATTTAGCTTTCTACTGAAATAATCATAAAATCATAGAATGATTTGGGTTGAAAAGGACCTTGAAGACCATGTAGTGTTCCAGTCTCCAAATCTCTGCTAATGCCCTACTTTATGACAGCCCTCTAACATTTAGAGTTCTTCTAACAATTATTAGTCCTTTCTGTATGGAATCATCACATGAAATGCAATTATCAAATAATTATACCAAGGAATAATTTGGCCAACTGGATAAATAATAGATCTTGTTGTACTTTATTAATTTCAAACACATAAGCTTACAATATAATTGCCAGCTGCATTTCTGGCTTTACAGCTTTCTGAGGAAGAACAACAAGGAACCAGTATTTCAGGCTGCAAACCCATGGAGACAGCCTGAGGAGACACTATCAAGAAGCAAAAACACCACAGTCACACACACAGAGGCACAACAGAGCTGATCTTTGGTTCAAGCTGGTCCATGGCCAAGAAGATTTTGCTTTTCTAAAGGGGGTGATGAGTGTCACCTCAATTAAAAAAAAATCCTCACAATCCACCCTCATATCACAGACTTGAAAAAGGCAACACTCCATGCTCATTGTCCTCACTTTAATACACACTGTTTGAAAACCCAGTACTTGCACTACTGCAGTTGTTTGTTCACGATGCCATTTACCTTCTCAGCCTTCATTTCACCAGGTTAAGGTCCACACCACTTTCCAACACTGACCCCACACTGAGAGTTGAAGTCAGATGTGATATACAGCAACATCCACATGCATGTGCAGAAAACTTGAGACAGTTGCCCAAAAGGGGCAACTAAGGGGCAATCTAAGTTTATCTCAAATGATGTTGAATCCTGGACTCTCTCCTCTGGAAGTCCAGTTAACATCATTTTACAAAAGACTTGTACCTTGACTAATTATTTCCTAATTTTACTCCTAAATTATCACTCTCTGGAGGGAATATGACATTTCTGCTGCTTTCTCCCAAAAGCAAATTTCTCCATGGAGCAGAAAGTTCCTCAGGAAAATCATCTTGCTTTATCACCATTTCTGCAGAAGCTGGAAGAGAATAGAAAAGCTAAAAGAATACTGGGATATGCCAGAAACATCAGATACCTCTTCCTGATGCTTTGGTAAGTTTGTTGCTGACCCTTAACCTGAAGTTTTGAATCAGAAAATCAATAAGGTCACTGAAACACATGTATAATCTTTATGGTCACTGTAAGCAGTCCGTAGCAACAGCTGGACTCTCCAAAAACAATGCTTTGCCCTCAGAATCATTAAAGAATTTAAATTATTTGCCCATATTTTAAAGGATTTATTTTCCAACATACTAAAACAAGTTTTGACTCATAGAGAATAGGGAAAGTGCTTGGCTGAGCAGCATGAGGGCAACATATATTAATCTGAAGAGCTGCATCAAAACAAATGGAAGGAATAGCCACAGGTCAGATTTAGGCTAAGACTTCTCTTTGCCTGAGCTTTTATACACCATCTGAAATGATTAGTTTAAGCATTGCCTAAGACCTTGGAGTAGCTTTGTAAAACCCAGTCATCAGCTGTCTTTAAGGTGAGTTCAAACTGGCAACACAAAGTCCCAGACTGCATTCACAGATCAGGAATTGTTTCACTCTTGAACATGGAGACACCATTTAGTTTGGGGTTTAGCATTGGCCTAACTTCATTGTTTCTGAAATCAGTGGGAGCATCATGGACAGCTTTAAAAAGTTCTAGGAGACCTCAGGAAAACATTGAAGGGATAAATGTACAGCCTTCTACAGGCAGATATAAGCTTACTTTGCCAAGGTACAAGCTGACTCTTGGACAAAATAACTCAGTGCAGAGTCAATATGTGCAGACTCTCAGACGACTTAGCTCAGTTTCAGAAACATGATGAGGAGACCTACAGGGCTTCCACTTTGCTAACAGTACAGTCAGAGCAAGCTTACACTTGTCTGGAAATCCTACAGAGACTGCTCCAAGAGAGGATACAGTCACAGCTGAAAACCTATGCAGTTGCACCTGCAAACCTGTAAAACTTTATTCTTTCTCCCCAAAACATAGCTGTAGTGGCAGAAACATAATTCTGATTTGCCATGGTAAAAGCACTGGTGAACTCACAATTGATGCTAGGAGAGGTCATGAATCAGGTATCAGTCCTATAATATGCATGCATTTATGCACCACAAGTGTTCCCAGCAATTCTAACAGAAATTTCAGTGTATTTGTGGAACATCTCTGCTTCAGAACTGGGAAGAAAAGAGTCTGTCACAATGTCACGTGTAGCCATTTTTCCCTTTTATTCTTTCTTTTTTTTTTTCCTTTCGGTCTTCAATAATTTCACCAGAAGATGATGAAGTATTTTTATCATTATATTATCAATATCAAAAAAACCTAAGACAATAGAAAAAGAAAAAAACTGAAAAACCAAGTACATTTGAGGCTGAATTTCACCAAAAAGCAACAAATTTCCTGATTCAAGAAAAAAAAAAATGTGTAACAGATATTTAGGAGTAGAAGGGCCTAAGCAGGATTAAAAGCAGTGAAAACTTAGTAGAAAACTTACATGTTTTTGTTAAAAATAGTGTGAAAAATAACTCATTTTAACATGTTCTTGGTCTGAACTGGGCTCAGATTCTTTCATCAACAATTCAGTCTGAACCCAACACCTGCACATGAGCCCTTGGTTAAGGTCAAATACCTATATTACACTGCCCTTCAAGCAATATTGAATCAGTAAAGTATCTTTTCAGCTACAGTTATATTAGATATAGCTATTGACTTCCTTCTTTTTTATTGCACTATAAAACACGCTGTAGTGAAAATAAAGGTTTACTTTGCAACAGAGAATTCACAGACATCTATTACTGCTGACTTCTCAGATCCTTGGATGTGTGTCTTGCTGTCTGTGTTGATTGAGATATTCTGAAAACCAATTAACTGTCCTTCAACCAGCATCTGGCTGGTGTAATTAGTGCAGTGTGTTGCATGTATTTGTGTAGAGTAGATCCTGAAATATTTGTCTATGTCCCTTTGTGTATAACCAAACTATTAATAAAAGGTTAGGTCTCTTTCTTTCCTGTTTTCAGAAAACAGACAGAAAGCTGCCATCCTCACAGAGGCTCTGGGAGTTGGCTGCCTCTTTTTGATTTTAAAGATAATAGTGTCTCATCCTGATTCATCCCACTCTAACAACTGAAGATCCAAGTGTTCTTTTGCCAAATACTGAGGTAGCTTTGAGACTGATGTAGCATCAGGAAAGAGCAATTATATTCACTTTTATAAGCCTCAGGTGGAAGGTTTGACAAAGAAAATGCTGCAAGATCCTCAAGCAAATAATCAGTAGCAAAAACAGGTTCAGGTTTTTAAATTCCTAAAGTGTTCTACAAAAGAAATCATCTGAGACATTTTAAAGTGTTATTTTTCAAACACCTGAAAGATGTCTAAAGTGCAGAAAGATCCTTTTTACACTCAGTCATCTCATCTCTGGTTTCCCTATTCCAATACTGTAATGCAAGCTCCCATGAGAATATCTCTGGTCAAATTTTAAAAAAACCAAACCCTCCCAATTAGTAAAACTAGCATTATTACCAAGGGGATATACAAGAAAGAAAGATGTTCCATAGTATTCAGCTTCTGAAAGTGTTCAAACACAGGCAGTTTAGACAAACCCATGTTTTAACCACAGGCGTTTTGCTTGCCTGAGTGCTGCAGATCCAGGCAGCATCTCAGATTGCTTTGAAAATAGACATTTATAGTATTAGTGTTCCTAGACCACAGATGGCTTTGACTATCTACCTACCAGGAGGGAGCCTATAGGCTTTTGTGTCACATATTGATGATTCCTGTCAGGGAGCGAAGAACCAAATTTGCTTCTCTGCTGAGTCATATCTGCTGAGGTCTGTCCTCAGAGTACAAGGAGTCTCCCAGTACTCATAGTCTCTAGGGACACTGAAGAGCCCGGAATATTTATGCAGAAATCCAGGCCTCATTGCGGAAGATCTCCCAATTAAAAGGAAGCAAACAGCATGGGAAGTGGGAAACCTGAGACAAGCAGGGGCAAGGATAAGACACGCAAGCAGAGCAAATAACACAATAACAGCAAATGTCTGCTATTAGTTCCACAGCCAGATCCCAAGCTTATTTAATTTTTATCTCTTTCTTTGAGGATTAGAGGATGTCCAGAGAAATAATTGAAAAGTAAGTGAGGAGGATAAGATAGAGGAAGACTTGGAAGAAATTTCATGCTGGAACCACAAATCCAGAGTTTAGCTACCCCTTTATGATATGGCCAAGCTCATCAAGAATCACAGCAAACACCACTGAGGCTCACAGTAGTCCCAAAAGCTGCAGTGACACAGTCTGGGCAGGGAGGGAGAAGATAAGAGTGGGCCTTTTGAATTAAGAGCTAAAGGAATGCATGGGTCCAAATCTCAAATCTTCGTCTCAGCAACTTGTGAATGAATTAGGTTCACTGATTTCCCTTTCTGTCCTTCAGACTGTCTTAAATCAGACAGGCACCTCTTTTCTCTGTGTGTGTGCTGGTAAACACAGCAGCTTCTTCCACTACTCCAAAAATTATATAATTTTACCTTGTAACAAGTATGAACTTACATAGTAAACTATCAAAGTTAAACCAGGCAGAGTAAGCCATCCTTCACATGCTATCACTCATCTATTGAAGTGGTTGGGACCAGACAGGATCCGTGCCCTGGTGAGAGCCAGGTATGAGAGGTACTACTACCTGTTGCCAAGAAATTCCTCTATCCTCACAGTGGGCTGTAGATGCAAAACACTTTCCTGCTGGATTGTGCTCCAGAGAGGAAATGTTTGTCTGAGAGGGGAATCAACACTGTGAAACTAGACTGCTACTTGTGTTTTGACAAGGTTTTGAGGACCTCATTGTATGGGGAAATTATAGTCTGCTGAAACAAAAACAGTGAGGAGAGTGGAAGAGAAATGCCAAAGATGACATATACTGTGATTCTTCTGCAGGTGAGTTTGCCATTTTAGACTGTCACAATTTGCATCTACATTTGCATTTTAATTGTTCTGCAAAAACTTTTGCATTGGAACAAATCCAGAAGGAGCACACATGAAACATGCATCCACACACAGATACAGGTCTTGGATGGATGCCTAATCCTCTCCAATGGGAAGAGCTTGCTGTAGGCAAAGTCTCAAAAATGAAACCATTTCTCCATTCATCTCAGGTGAGTCAAGAGAAGCTTTGTGGTAGGAACTGCAGACGAGCACTCGTCTGTTCAGGAAACCAACCAACTGATATCTATCAAAGATATCTAAACAGGGATTTAGGGGGCCTTATTCTGCTATCCACCTTTAAAAGTACATAATTACATATTTCCAGGTGAACCATAGGAATGCCAAAAGGCCCCAGTGTAGTTCAGCAACCTCTCCTGCCAAGCACTGTATTAACAGGAGAGTCTTGCCTCAAAGAGTTGACAAGACAGGGAAAGGAAATAATCACCATCTTGTTTTTCTGGCATGAAACTGAGGCCCAAGGCCAAACAGAAGAGCTGACAATTGAAACAAGATTGCTTATTAAAAAGAAATGCCAGACCAACAACTTAAATCAAGGTACACTCCTTCACTGAACATGAACTCACTGATTATCACCTCAAATTCATGCTCAATTTCCATTCCTCATCCAAAATGCAGTTTATGCAGGTGAGATATCAGAGTTGAGGCTGGAAGTTAAAACCCTGTCTCTTTTCTCTCAGCTTCCTCCTAGAGAGGTGGTTCCTTTGCCTCTCTACCAAGAGACACTCTCCCCACAGGAAGGGCACCAAAGACACAAACCACTATGATTAAGAGATGCTTTTGCAAAAGGAAGTGCTTCAGCACATGCAGCCTGGTTGCAGTGTTCAGTCCACAGCTGTGCCACTTACTATGGGGAGCAGCATCCTGGAGATTAGTTTTGCCTCACAAGCCAGACCACAGTGGCAGTAAGTCAAGCTGGATCCACTCTGCTCAGTAGAAATTACATACAGTCTGAGTATGGGAGGATTGAGACGCAGGGAAGATAATGATTTTTGCCTCAGTGAAACACTGTAGACTTGCAGTTTCCTTAGTGGCTATCAATTTAATTGCTGTCAAACACAAAGGGATGTTTTACTAAGTCATAAACAGGTAAGAAACTCTGACTTACAGCTTCCTAATTCCCATGCTGCAAAAGAGTTTAAGGTAGGGGTAGTGTTTTAACAAAGAAAAAAAGAGGATAACCTAGTTTGTATTTGTGTCTTTATTTACCAGGATTGTCTTTTGCCATAACAAGAAATAATTCCTGGGACTCTTCACTCAGTAACAGAGATTTGTAAAATTTTCTCAATTAAGAGGAATACTCTTAAAAAAATCCCAACCCTCATTTAAAAAACAAGTAAGTCTAAGTGAGGTGGGTCTGCTTTTTAACTCAGATTTCTTACTGAATTGGGTGAGAAGTAATCAAACAAATGGTTAAACTTGCAAAACCAAACTGGAGACAGCCTTCACAAAGAGCAGGGTGGGAAGGCCCAACAGGGAGATAGCTTCATTTGGCTCAGCACTTTTCAGAGCAATTCGTCTGTTCATGCCCTCAGCAAAAGAAGTGGGAGGATTTTTTTTAAATGCCTGTGGGACCTATTTCTGAGCTTGTATTCTTAACATACTTGAAAAACACTTGAGCCATTAAAATACCGCCCAGACAGAATGAGAAAGTCAAAATAAAGTAACTATGGACAGAGAACAATATTGCCCCCAATAATCAGTCTCTTACCTTCCATTAGAAAAAGAAAGAAAGAACAGGGCAAGGGGAGAGAAATTTTGGAAAAATTAAGTTTTTATAACTCAGGTGTGCATTATCAGACAGAAAGAACTACAGAAATTAAGACACTCAGCATTGTCTTGACTCTGCTCCTTTGTGTATCCCTAAATAAGATATCTCTTTCTTGACTTCTTAATTAGCACCTCCTAATCAGTTACTCACAGAAAAACTGTGTGCCTACTGCATCTCCCTAACC
Source organism: Illadopsis cleaveri (assembly GCA_013399915.1). Lineage (NCBI taxonomy): Eukaryota > Metazoa > Chordata > Aves > Passeriformes > Timaliidae > Illadopsis > Illadopsis cleaveri. The sequence goes on from VXBB01004265.1 coordinate 504,348, forward strand.
TCCACAGCAGGAGGTAAAGGGTTAAATGATATAGGACACACTTTCCTTTTTTATATGATAACTAAGAGCTGCAATATAATTGCCTGATTGCTCTATTTCATTAAGGCTCCTTTTCCCTTCTACTTCAAAAGGTTAATGCCACTCATATTTCCTTTCTTTATTGTCTGGCTTCACATAATGCCATGGGACAAGACAAAATAAGCAGTTGCCTCAACAAACTATAATTCATCCCAGCAGAACAACGACCAGCCATAACTCAGTCTATTTTTAAATCCAACAAGTAATGAAAATCACTAAAAATAATACATTTCCTAGAGCCAAGACAATAGGTCTAAAATGTATAATAATTAGCGCTCTGGCCCAAGTGCTTCAGGCTTTAAACTGTTTTATGACTGCAAGATCTGTTCTTAGCAATCAGCCCAGTCCATTGGTACCTACTTGATATCTTTATTATTAACACACTTTTCTTGTACCATCTATGTTTAACCACAGGCTGAAAGCACCACATGACTGCAAAAAAAAAAAATCTGCCTCCCTACTTGTTCTCCCTAGTTCAGGACACTCAGAGGTAACATAAATTAATTCATTGTCTAAAAAGGGAAAGTCTGGCAGAAAAAGAAAACTGTTTTGACACAGTTTGATACATAGCCATATTTATATGTACCAAATGAAGTAGGCTATGGGTCAAAAAATATATAAAAAGCGTCCACTCAGGCCAGCTGGCTCCCCTCAGAGATATGAAGTGGCACACAGACACTGATCTCCACTCCTTCTCTTTTACAGTAGCATTCAGTTATCTTCAGCAAGACTCTCTGTGCCGCATAAGTTCAACCATGTGTGTAAGGGGATAATAAATACACAAAAAATATTCTGAATGATCCCTGACAGCCTGCCAAAAAATGTCTACTTCTTCAGCAGTCCTTTTTCTTAATCTGCATATGATTTTCCTTTAATTATTAGCTCACACTGTGCTTTGATACCTGCAAATTTTTTTTGTACCCAGTTTTGCATCTTCAAAAATGGTACTTTGAGGATGAATGCATCATTTGTAATAAACATGCTCTTAAATAAAACACACATTTTTCTTACGGCATTTAAGTGACTCTCAGTGCTACTGCAATTGACTTGGTCTAAAAATCATAGAATCATAGAATCATTTAGGTTGGAAAGCATCTTTTAAGATCAGTGAATCCAACCTTTAACCCCGCACTCCCAAGTAATCACCAAACCATGTCCCCAAGTGCAATATCTACACATTTTTTAAATCCCTCCAGGGGTAGTGACCCAGCCACTTCCCTGGGCAGCCTGTTCCAATGCTTGACATTGCTTTTGGTGAAGAAATTTTTCCTAATATCCAATCAAAACCTTCCCTGGTGCAACATGAGACATTCCTTCTTGTCCTGTCGCTTACTATTTGGGAGAAGAGACTGACCCCCATCTGGCTACAACCTCCTTTCAGGGAGTTGTAAAGAGCAATAAAGGCCCACCCTGAGCCTCCTTTTCCCCAGGCTAAACAATAGCCACTCCTCATAAGGCTTGTGTCTCTGAGTCTTCACCAGCTCTGTTGCTCTTCTCTGGACATACTCCAGCACTTCAAAATATTTCTTGTCATGAGGGACCCAAAACTAGACACAGCACTCAAGGTGTGGCCTCACCAGTGTTGAGTATAGGGGACAATCACTGCCCTGGTCCTGCTGGCCACACTGTTTGTGATACAAGTCAGGCCTTTGTGGCCACCTGGGCACAATCTGGCTCATGTTCAGCTGGTTGTCGATCAGCACTCACAGGTCCTTTTCTGCTGGGCAAAAAATACTGGTGCTGATATTGAGCCCTAGGGCACATCACTCATGGGTGACCATCAGCTGGACCATTCACCACCTGACCAGCCAGCCAGTCAACGGTGCACCTGCCCAAGCCTGGAGCAACCAAGGTCCCCAGGACAATGCCAGGGGAAATAGTCAAAGGCTTTACTAAAGTCCAGGTGGACAACATCTTTCCCCTCACCCAATAAGAAGGTCACCTTGTCATAGAAGGAGAACATGTTGATCAAGCAGGACCTGCCTTCAAGAACCCGTGTTGGCAGGACGGATCCCCTGCTTGTCCTGCACGTGGTGTGTGATGGCACCCAACCTTCCATAACCTTTTCTTGGCACCAAGGCCAGGCTGATAGGCCTGTAGTTTTCCAGATCTTCCTTCCTGCCCTTCTTGTAAGTGGATGCCACATTGGCAAACTCCAGCTTTCTGGGACCTCCCTGCTTAACCAGGACTGCTGCTAAATGAAGAGCAGCTTGTTGAGCTCTTCCAACAACCTCCTGAACTGTTTCCTCTACACTGTGCTGTATTTCCAGAAGATAACTACTAAACTGAAGGCCACCACAAGAGCCAGAGCCAGTGATTGTGAAGCTTCTCCCAGCTGCTTAAAGAATATCTTGTCTACCTCTTTATACTGGTTGGGTGATCTATAACAGACTCCTACCACGATATCTGCCTGTTTCTCTGATTTTTGTTCATAAACACTCCATCTTTTCATCACAACAGTTAAGCTCAGACAGTCAAAACATGCCCAAACAAATGGGGCTATCCCACTGCATCACTTTTCTTGCCTGCCCCTTCTCAAGAGTTAATAGCCATCCTCTGCAGCATTCCAGTTGCGTGAGTCATTGCAGCATGCTGAGGTCACTTGGCTGGTTCAGCCAAGGGAAGGGGAGACAGGGGAAACCTCATTGTGGTCTGCAGCTTCCTTACCTGATCTCTTCTCTCTGGTGACCAGTGATACGACCCAAGGGAATGGCCTGAAACTGTGTCAGGGGAGGTTTAGTTTGGTTATGGAACCCCAGGGATGTGATCACAGCACTGAGCTTGCCAGAGAAGAAGTGCTTGGATGATCTCATGCATACAGTGTGATTCTTGGGGTGTCCTGTGCAGGTGCTGGAGTTGGACTTGATGATCCTTGTGGGTCCCCTCCTAGTCAGGATATGTTATGGTTCTAAAATTCTATGTTTCTGTGATGACAGCTATGTCACAATTTTCCAGCTGTGCAATGGCTTCCAGCTCCTCCTGTTTGTCGCCCATGCTGTGTCCATTGATGTAGATGCACCTCAGTAGGGCTGTTGATCCCACAACATTTTGGAGTGGAGAAGCCCTAATTCCTACCTGACTCTTCTCAGGTGCTTCTGTGGTTATTAACATACCAATAAACCTTTTATCTTTGCTGCTGCATGGCTTTCCATCCCTTACCACCACTGAAACAGCAGGCTGAAGGACCTTGCTAGCACACTGCTCCTCAAATATTGGCCTAGTTCCCCCATGCTTATCTCTAATAAGCCTGGTTTTTTCCCTTCTCCCCTTCAAATCTAGTTTAATGCACTTTTTCATCAGCCCTGCTACCTCCTGTGCAAAAATCCTTAAAGGCAGATGCACCCCATCTGTTGCCAGCAGGCCTGATGTTGTCTAAACCAACTCACAATCAAAATGCAAATTTTGCCAGTGAAACCAGGCTTGGAGCCAAGTATTGATCTGCAGGGTCCTCCTCTTCCCTCCCTCATCATTTCCTGCAATTGGAAGGATAGAGGAGAATACTACAGGAGCTTCTGATCCTTAATCCAGTCATCCCAAGGCAATGAAGTCTCTCTTGATTGATCTTGGACTTCTTGTTGCCACTTCATTGCTTACTTGAAAAGAACAGTAATGGTCAATAATTTGAGGACTGTACCAGGGCAGGACTATTTCTGCTTCTCTTCATATCTTTAAACCATCTTCCAGGGAGGCAGCAGACTTCCCTTAGAAGTGGATCCAGTTTGCATTTTGGGCACTCTGTTCCCTTCAGAAGGGAGTCTCCTATGAAAAAGACCTGTCATTTTTCTTTATGAAATCAGTTTTGATAGGGGGTGTGGGCCAAATTAACCTTGGCAATAAATCCATGCTAGATGAACTAGCATCCCTTTTGTTTGGTTTCACAGACCATTTTATGCTAACTTTTGCTTTGTTGAGCAAACAGAATGAATTCTATTCAAACTTCATAGGCTGAATTAGTTAAGGAGAGAAAGCATTGAAAAGGCCTGACATAGGCTCAAAATCCAGCTCATTACCTGCTTTGTCATTCTAACCTGGCTATTCTTTATAGCCCAGGATAGCTGAGAGTCTCCATCCCAAGCACCTCTGTGCCCAAAACTGTGCAGAAACAGCAGAAATTATCCCTAGCCCACCCTAGAAAATCTCAAGCAGGAATTTCAACTCTATTGAAAAAACCCACACTCTTTCACACTTAAGGATTACTTTTGGCTGTCAGAATCTGTCTGAAGGCTGGTGACAGGAGCACCTTCATGCATGTGAAACACCCACTGAGGTGGAGCCTTGTCTGTGTGAGTGCATTAACATCAAGTGCATTTAGAGAATAACCTCGATACAGAAAATAAGAGCAGGGCAGAAATCAACGCGTTCTCTTTCAGTGTATCATGCCGACAACATTCATTTCAGCCCACTGGTTTGTGCCTCCCATCACACAGACTTCCACCAGTCTTATATGTGGCATGGACACCACCCTTGCTGTGACACCATGACAGCACTTCACACTGGTCAGCTTTGGTCCTCACTTCCCTCACTCCTACCCAGTGTAGAAGCAAAATAAAAATATTTCTCCCTCAAATTACAACTGCTGGCATGCTCAGGCAGATCAAAACAAGGCCCAAGAGCTCAAAGTCTCTTAAATTTTGGGCTCCCAAGTATTAGCACAGTGAGCACCAAAAGTCTTAATCTTTATGAGAATCTGGGCTTGCACCACTCACCCAAAATATTTCCTCAGCAGGACTGGACATTGAACCTGTCTCTGCTGAGCCCCAGCCAGCCCTCCAGCTACAAGCCAGACACATATTTTGAAGCTTGCATTTCTATAGAGGTGTCTATGCAGCTTAGGAGCAATTTGTATCCAGATTATTACAAAACATCCCCAAAGCTTCATACAAATGAATTAAAGGTTCTTCCTCATCTGAGCCCAACTTCAGCTGCTGGGCTTTAATGCCCAATCTTCAGGCACCAGTTGAATTCTCAACCCTTTTCAGCATACTGTCACAAAACCCTGACATTAAGGTTTTGGCCGTGTTTGGACCTCCCAGCCACTACATTGGAACTTCATCATGACAACCCTTAGAGGCCACTGAGGAAGCCTGCAAGTAAGACTGAGACAAGATATTCCCTTCTTCTCACAGCATGTTGTCTGCTATGTCCATGTGAGCTGAGAAAGGTGAGGAATCAGCTGATGCCAACTTCAGCTCTCCTACTCTTGATCTCTTCCCACCTGCTTCAGAACCAACTGTGGAAATGAGACCAAGCTTGATTCCTAGAGAACAAACAGATTACAGAAGATGGTGTGGGGATTCCCTCACTGAAGATATGCAAAACAATCTGGACACAATCCTGTGCCATGTGCTCTAGGAAGACCCTGCCTGAGCAGAGAGGTTTGAACAAATGATCCCACCAGTGGTCCTTCCCAACCTTACCCATTCTGTGATCCTGGGATTCTGTAAACCAGCTGCTGTTCTGGGAAGTACAACATGGGTGTCCTTTCTGCAGCTTCGTTGGTACAATAGAGAAAACAAGCAGCTCAGAGGCTCTGGAAGACCAAGGGCTGCCTTCAGATGGAAGATAAGTAAGTGGGCACACCCTCAGAATGCAGTAAAGAGCCCTGAAGACTTCATGGAATAGTGGGATAAAAAGAATTCAAGGAGGACAGGGCAAAGTGCTGAGTAGTTGGTCATTACCTTGATTACCTTGAACACTGAGCAAGGTAGGTCCCAGGAAAGAAATAGTTAGAGGTTTTTACTCACCTGAGGTGACTGAACTGAAACTATTTAAAGAATTCAAGAGGCTGTTAACCCAAAATGACATTGAAAATGTTCCTCTCTTCCCAAAATTCACCTACAGAAATATGACAATTCTTGGTCTATCCACAAATAAACTTTCTAGAAAAAGAAAGACTCATAATAAATATTGCTTCTATGAATACTAAATTTGTATTTCAACAAGTGTAGTATCAAGCAATTCAATGTCCAGGTGCTCTGCTTGAGCTGGACCTTTGGGACTGACACAGGAGCCTTGCTGGTTTATTACTTGTAGGTTGAAATTAAAAATGACAAGATAATAGTTTGTATTTTTCCAGATGTAAGCAGGGCTACTCAAGCACACAGTAAAAGGAGTTTTGCCATTTAGATCAGATTTGAAGTCTTTAAGACTTCATGCTTTGTGTTCTTCCTACAGCAAACCTCATCTTGATAAAAAAAGATTTTTAGACCAGTGAGTGCCAAGCCAGTGATTTCCTCTGTAAGTAGCTGCATAAACAAGATGTATGGAGTGATGAGACAGAGTTTGGGTGTCTTTAGACTGTCTGAGTACTGCTATCTGATTGTTTTTAACCTTTCAAGCTTTTGTGTTTGTTCAGTGACAAATAGTTGCCTTTCAATATTTTTGACTTTTAGATCAAAAATGCCAAGTAAACACCTTTTTTGATAGAATACATTTAGAGATGAACATAGATTGTTCTGCTTTTTTATTATTTGTCTTTGATAATCTGCAACCTTAAGAAAATAATCCTCTCCACACTTGAATCTCAGACCTGGATTTTCTCTTGTTTACAATTTAGTTAAATAGTTAACTGAGCACTGAAAAAGAAAAGACAAAGAACAAGGTGAAAAGAGAAAAATAAGCAGTAATCACAACTCTTCTTTTATGACATCCCATAACTATTTTTTCAATAGCAATGAAAAATAGAAATGATGTCATTTTTAGGAAATCTGTCCAGGAAGCTGGAAAAACAAAGCTTACTTCCTGTGTGACCTTGGCCAGTTATTTAGGGCCATGTTCAGGCCATGCACCAGAAGGGCCTCAAATTAAGCATCATGGACCTATGACATCCAAAGAGTTCAAGCCATTTGGTGTGTGCCAAGGAAGGGAAGAAGCAGTCACATCACCTGGGTTAGGCAGCTGCAGCCACAATGGGGAGCAATGGGGCAGTGCACCCACCTTGAGCACTGTGATTTCTCCTGCTGACTCTAGGCAGGAGCTGAGGTGTAGCAATGACAATGTGACACCTCCTTTCCTTCAACACAGACAAAATACTTTTCCTATCTCACTTAGGTATTATAAAAATTAACGTTCTGGTGATTTGGTGACTGGGTGCCAGTGACAAAGGTCAGGTAAACACTTGGGCTGTAAGCTGAGGCAGTATCTTTCATTAGACCAACCACAAGAGATAACAAAGGACCTGTACAGATAGCAGGTTATGGGACCATAAAGATCCCAGTGCCTCCCATACTCAGTTTGTTTTCATGTTCAGGAGGGGAATCTCAGAGCCTAGTGGATGGTGAGAAAGTGGCAAACAAAAGAAAATGTATGTTTTGCCACATGTTATCCATCTTGTGCCCCCTGCTCCTTGTGAAAACAATCTAAAATCTAATTTTAAACTAAATTTCTCAAGGGAAAGAGGAACCTATCCATCTCAGTCCTGCCAGTGAGATGCCAACACCTGTAATGGATGCCTGGAACAGTGCAAAGGCATTCCAGATACTCCAGCCAACACGCTGGCTTTATCTGGGGCCCAGCTCAGATGCCTGTACAGAAACACACGTACTATGGGGAACAAACAAGAGGAACTAGAGATTTGCACATGCCTGGGTGGATATGATATCACTTGGATCATGGAGACAAGGTGGCATGGCTCCAATGACTGGAGCACTGCAATGAAAATGTTTTAGGAAAGACAGGTAGGGATATGAGGAGAGGGGATAGCCGTCTACATCAATGACCAGCCAGAGAGTATGGAACTCTGCCTGGCGAAGGACAAAAAACTAACCAAGAGCTTGTGGGTCAAGTTAAAGGGAGGCCAAGTACAGGAGATGTCGTAGTGGGTGTCTGCTATGAGCCACCCCATCAGGAGGATGGTGTTGATGTAATCCTCTATAGGCAGTTAGGAGCAGCCTCACACCTGCAAATCCTGGTCCTCATTGGGGATTTCAGCCACGGGGATATCTGTTGGAGGGACAACATGGCAGAACATAAGCAATCTCCAAGGTTCCTTGAATGTGTCAATGACAACTTCCTTATACAAGTGATTGAGGAGCCAACAGGGGACGGTGCCATGCTGGACCTTCTGCTCACCTACAGGGAGCAGCTGATGGGGAATGTAGTGCTGTAAGGCAGCCTTGGTTGCAGTGACCACAAGATGGTGGAGTTTGAGGTCCTCAGGACAGTGAGCAAGTTGTGAGCTCATTGCCCTGGACCTCAGGAGAGCAGACCTTGGCCCCTACATGGACATACTCAGTAGAGCCCCATAGAATAGAGCCCTGAAGGGCACAGGCCCAAGATTGTTGGCTGATAATCAAGGATCACGTTCTCCAATCTCAGGCATGGTACATCCCAACAAGGAAGATATCTGGCAAAATCTCCATGGATGGATAAGGAGCTGCCAAGCAATTACAGACTGAAAAAAAGGAAGCTTTCAAAGGCAGAAAAGATGTCAGGTGACATGGGAGGAATATAGGGAAATTGTACAGGAAGTTAGAGATAAGGTCAGGGAAACCACGGCCCAGTTAGAATTGAGTCTGGTCTCCATAGAGGCCTCCATGTTTTGCAAACAAAAGGAAAGCTAGATAATGTGGATCTTCTCCAGATGGAAATGGGAGATCTGGATATGCTGGACAAAGAGAAGGCTGAGGTTCTCAGTGACTCCTGTGCCTCAGTCTTCAAATGCCCTGGACATGGGAAAGGCAAATGCAGGCACTAGGAGAATGAAGACCCTAAGCCCTCTGCAGGAGAGGATCAGGTTTAAGGTAATCTGAATCTGTGCACAAGTCCATGGGACCTGGTTGAGAGTCCTGAGGGAGATGGCAGATGAAGTTGCCAGCTGAAAAATCCTGGCAGTCAGGTGAAGTTCTCAATGACTGAAAAAATGGAAATACAAAATCTTTGTCAGCACTGTGGACAGTGGAATTGAGCTGAGTCTCAGCAGATTCACTGATGGCACCAAGCTGTGTGGGGCACTCAACATGCTGGAGGGAAGGGATGCCATCCAAGGTCCATCCAGAAGGACCTTGACAGGCTTGAGAGATGACCCCGTGCAAACCTCCTGAAGTTTGACAAAACAAAGTTCCTACACCTGGGTCATGGCAATCCTAGGCACACCTACCTGCTGCCCAGAGAAGTCATTGAGGGCAACCATATGGAGAAGGACTTGGGGGTGATGGTTGATGAAAAGCTCATCCTGAACTTGCACAGAGCTTTCACAGCCCGGAAAGCCAAACAAATCCTGAGCTGCAGCAAAAGGACCTGGGCAGTAGGCTGAGAGAGGTGATTCTCCCCCTCTACTCTGCTTTCATGAGACATCACCTTTGTGTCCCCAACATAAGAAGGACATGGAACTGTTGGACCAAGTCCAGAGGATGCCACAAAGTTGACAAGGACTGGAGCACCTCCCCTTCAAAGACAGGCTGAGAAAGTTGAATCTGTTTGACCTGGGGAAGAGAAGGTTGTGTGGAGACCTCACAGCAGCCTTCAGTATCTGAAGGGGGCCTGGAGGGAAGCTGGAGAAGGGCTCTTCATCAGGAACTGTAATGATAGGACAAGGAGTAATGGATACAAACTGAAAGAGGGGGAATTTAGGCTGAATATTAGGGAGATGTTNTAGAAAGAATCAAAGAGCCCTACAGGGCTGTGGCAAAAGGGGCAATTTAGGCTTAATATTAGGGAGATGTTCTTTACTGTGAGGGTGGTGAGACACTGGAACAGGTTGCCCGAGGAGATTGTGAATGCCCCAACCCTGGGAATGTTCAAGGTCACATTGGAGAAGGGCTTAGGGAAACTGGTCTAGTAGGAAGTCTACCTGACCATGACAAGAGGAGTTGGAACTGAATGATCTTTTAGGTCCCTTCCAAACCTGAACATTCGATTATTCTGCAATTTTATGATTCTAATCACTGGATGCTTCAAAAATTTGTTAAAAGTCTCAAGAGAAATTAGCATTGTCACCTTGTACAGTTAAAAAAGTCCTCTTCACTTTTAACTTTCTTGTTTGAAGAGTTTCTTAACCTCTCCTGTTTGAAGAGTTTCTTAACCTCAACAATTCTAGAAGAGGTGACAAGCAACAAGTCTTCTCCATTAGGTCCAAGGCCAGAACTCTCTGGAGAGCTCACCACATGCAGCTGGATCATATTGCTTGTTGGCTGGATCATTTGGTTATTAGCAATTGCTCACACTTTAGTCCTAGGCTGCCTTTTAGCTGTGTGCAGCAGCAGTATAAAGTCTCATTGTGCACTAAATCATCCCTATGACACATTTAAATGTTATGTTTGATGATGTACAGCCACAGTGATTATCCACATAATATTCAGATTTCTCCCAAGCCCTTTACCTTACTCTCCAAATCACATGTCAGAAGAGAGCTGCTCAGCCACCTTTCCCTGCATGGCCACTGAAGACCAGCAGCGTGTATAGGATAAAATCCACCCACTGACTGCAGGGCTTTGCTTCAATTTGTCCGTTGTGATCCTCTCCCACAAAAGCTGCCTCCTTAAAAATGCAATAGTGGCTGGTGTATCCAGTGGAAACATCAGCCAGGAAAAAGTCCCAGGGGAGCATTAACCCATCCTTCCTCAGGGCCAGCCGTGCTGGCTGGTACCTGCAAACTCCATGTCACAGAGTGGGGAGCAGCTGCATTCCCCCATCAGCCACACCATTCCTGGTCCTGACCCTGTGTTGCTGAGCATCTGTCTGCAGGTATTTTACTCCTCATGATTTTTCTGTGATAGCAGTTTTCTCTTAAGCTCTCATCTGAAATGCTGAGCCTCTCTCAGGGTCAAAGTTACGTCAGCATCATGCAGGATTTTGTCTGGCTGGAAAGCCTGAGATGCCCAGCATCAATCCAACAGTTGTGCCAGGCAGTGTAACAGGAAATGAGTCCTTGCCCTGATGAGGAGTCTGTTTGAATGCACAAGATAGGAAAAGGGATAAATGCAACAAGATAAAATCAACATTCCCAGATTCTACAGCAAGGCAGTAGACAAGACAGCAGCAGAGCCAGTCTCCTTCTTAGACTAAGACCTGACCCCTGGACCAGCCAACAACAGTTCATAACCTAACATGGCAAAACTGCTTTGGATCCCAAATAAGCCCGGTAAGAATGATTTGACAAGCACTAGAGAATATCGACAGGAGACATTTTTATGGAGGCACTTGTTCACTTCAATTGAGCAAACAGTTTAATTAGATTTTTCTCACACAACAGATAAATAGCATCTTGCTCTGTCCTGTTCTGTATCTTGTGAATGGTTCTTAGATGTGGTTTCCCCAAAGTCATTCCTTAAATTGGAATGATTAAACACAGCCCGCATATTTTTGCTCATAGTAAATGTCAAACTAAAGGCAAAAGTAAAATTAAAATTATAATGTCATTTTGTGCTGACTGCAAATTCAACCAGTTGGAATAATCTCAACGCCCATGAATACAACCATTTTTCTCTTCAGGCAGTCAAGGCAGATGTCTTGGTCGGCTTTCTTTGTATGCACAGAGGCAGAGGTACCTTGACAGTGTTGTACTCCATGGCTCCCAAAGCCCACAGCCTCTTCCATCGTGAGTCGTGGAGCACAGTGCTGTGAGTCCCTCGGGATATATCACTGATCAGAAAGATCAAATTGTACATAGCAGAACAAAATGAAAGAGATGTAATTCACTTCAAGTGCAGCGTTAGCTCCCTGCACTTCCTCTCTTTGTGCCTCATTGAGCCTTAGGGAGAAAGGAATGAGGAAGCAAGTAGAGCAATTGCTGAGAGATAAAAGCATCGAGGCCAAAAATTAGGGAAAGATTCAGACCTATGGAGATGACAAGCTTTTTCCCTTCATTGAATCAGGCCCTTCAGGATTGCTTAGGAGGACAAGTAATCTCTGTTTGCAGTTGCCACTTCACAGCACTGAAAGGGAGAGGGGAACACTGACTGTTTTCTCTGAGATATGCTCAGCCCTACATGGCAATATCAGATCCTATGTGTGACCAGTGAGACTGGGACAGCAGCGTGGACAGATGAACAAGAGAAAATCTCCCTCATGGGGCAGCTTGGGCGCCTAGGAGTTTAATTTGCCTTCTTTACCTACAGGATTCAAGGAAGAACAAGTAACTCTCCATTAATCATCTCCTTCCCCCATTCACACGGATTTGGATGCAGTCTTCTGGCAGTAATGCAAGTTAAGCAGCAACTCTCCAATGAACCAGAATCCATGGAAAAGGCTATGTTAGTGTCAGATTTTCTGGAAGCTGGCTTTTGATATTTCCTCTAACCCAAAAATTTAATGACAAATTACTTCTTTTATGTCAGCCTCATGTTCAGTGGTGCTAGCTGGCTGTGCAAGGCAGTGACAGATGTTTTTTATTATCTTGCCAGTACAAATTGACTCCCAGCCTGGCATTAAGAAAGTTGGGCTGAGGTTTTTAGCCATCAGATCAGTTCTCAGAGACTGGACATGGCAGCAGTATGCAAAGAGTGCATGTAAAATCCTTGAAAATAAACCATTTTTATGAATGGTTAAGTTGCAAGATTCAGAGAAGAATTTCTAAGTCCTCTAATTCTTATATTATAATAACACTGTAAGATTATAAATAACCTACAATAGTTCTTTGGGGCTGTTTATCACATTTAGAAAGCGGCGGGAGGAGGGGGGCGACATAGTATCGCAACAAAAATGTGCACAGTAATCCTGGCTTACTTGTTCTTTAAAGTTACTGTCACTTTAGCTGTTCCAAGATGTATTCCAAGATATATGTTTGCTTTTAAACTTTAGCAAAGATTATGGAGAGTTAAAATGGGGAACCAAAAAGAAGCACAGATGGTCTGGGACACAAGCACTCCTTTTAGGTTTCTTGGAGCTGATACTTAGTGTGGGCTGAAATTAAAAGGATAATATTAGAATAACCACCTACTCAATGCAAAAGAGACCTGACAATGAATTTGTATACCTGGGAGTTCGTTCAAGATTTGATTTCACAAATGTATAAGTTGGTGTAAGGACAGCACTTCCACTTAAAGGCTTTATCTCAGATACTTGGCCCATCACAACTGCAGCCATCATTTCTATTGCAATAAGAGAGGTGGCTCTGATCATTAGAACATTTCACACTTTGCATGCTGAGTAGGGGTTTTAGCCAGCAAAAGTCACACTTTTCTTTGTAACTCTTTCAAATATGTGTTCTTTTATTTTAAACAAATGTATTCTTCCTATCAGCTCCTTGATATTCAGAGACAGTTTAAGGCAGGATACTTCAAGACAGGTCAAAATCTGAACTTTTCCAGTGACATTTAAATCTTAACTATAAAATTATTTCCATTTTTCAGATGCTCTCAGCAATTCAACTCACATTCAACCCATATTTCTCTCATTACCTACTATATCATTGCATAATTTAAAATACAAATGGTTCCCCATGTTACAAATCAGTACCCCAGCAACATACCTTGTTTCACTGATGAAATGAGAAATTTTTGACACCAACACTGACTGACAGCTGGCACACAGTGATCTATCATGGAAGCTGCAGCAGAAAGAACTCAGCCCAAAATACACATTTGTGTAACCATCATCTTGAGTCAGTAAAACAAGTCAGTTTTACTCTATTGGAAAACACAGAGTCCTTACAGTATCCCTTATTCTTCAGGCAGAATTGTCAGCACCTTCCTCTTCTGAAAGTTCCCATCACTTTATAATTTAAACACCAGGAACAATATCAGTGTTAGGGAGCAATGGACCTACACACAAAATAAGGCACATTGCTTAAAAAAATATCGAATAGTCATCCACCTCAAAGCTTTTAAAATTGTTTGCTTCAATGAAATAAAGATCCCTTTCTTTGAAGACAGCCTAATGAAGACTTCAGCTCAATATGCAGCTACAGGAAAGAAAATAAAAGGATTAAAAGAAACATTGACTAGACATTGCAAGCTTGTGGAATAGCATAGAGAGTACTAGAAGACACATAATGCATAATAAACCAATTGCTTAGCCATTCTTGGAACAGGGTATGCAGCATTTGTTACAGCACTTCAAAAGAGAACTCTGGAATTGTAGGGATCAAAGGAGGATAACGAAATACAGATTTGATAAAGACAGGGATTGCTTATCTCTAGGATGGTAAATCAGAAGAGGACACGAGAAAAGTACCAAGTAATGAATAGTCTGTGAAAAGTAGACAAAGAATTTCAGCTTTTTACCAAGGGTACATTTATGCTAGAACAGTTCAGAAAGGTGGTCCTGCAGCCCTAAAATGAGCTATGGTCCTCTGCTTCATATGCTTTTGGCCTGTGAATATGGACAGATACCCATGTACCCCCGATACAAAACAAAACTCAAAGCCAGAACATATTCTTTCATGAAAAAGAGCATTCAAATGGCAAAAAACAGCACAGAATTAATCTGAGATTATATAGGAACCTCTGCTCCAAGCTGCAGGCCAACCTCTATTTGTGAGGCATCAGGATGAAAATGAAATGCTGCAAGATTATTCTGTGCCCTGTACGTTGTTAGATGTCATGTAGCATCATTCCTTTTTTCATTAAAAAGGCAAAACTGTGAAGTGCAGCCCCAGGGCCACTGTGGTGTGTATGGATCCCCTCTTTGCTCAAGAGCATCCTTCCTCAGAGCTGGGTATTCCACCACACAGGTGAGCATGTGTTCCCCTTCCCAGGAACTGAGTTCATGGTTGAAAAAAAATCCATCACCGCTCAGTGGGGGAAAGCTTCTTCCAGTTTCCCATTTTATTGGACAGAACAGAGAGGTTCCTCAGAAGCAAATGCAGAGCAAAAACCCAAATTCAGAGCTTTGAATTGATTGCTGGAGGTGATTGTTTTAAGAGGCATCTTAAGGAGATTTACCTGGGAAGCTGGATGCTACAAGGCTGGTGAGACTCCACTCAATCATCTCTGTACACTGCACCCATGCCCAGGGTAAATATTTATTTAATAACTTTCTTAAAACCTTCATAACAAGTTCTAGTTACCTTTGTACCTGAAATTGGGAATTTCAATCTGTAATTTGATAACAACTTTAAAAGCAGTACAATAAAGCTTTTACTTCAAGAAAGAAGTCTGGGTAATGATTAACAGGATTAATCCCACCAACATAAAACTAAACAACAGCATGCTATAAAGACCTGTAGATGAACTCACTTGAACAGAAATAAATAAACTGAAAACAAACTTCCATTATTTAATTCTTCCCTTTTTTACAAATGTATAACACAGAGGTAATTCAAATCAAGCCTGCAGAATAATTCAGGAGTTGAACAACCAGAGATCAAACCACAGACTACAACAATGTATGCAGAATTAAAACCAAAAGTAATATAATGACAAAGTCACGAAACCAAAAGTGGACAAGTGATGGATAAATCTTTTTGCATATATTTTTAGAGAGCAAATACTAATGGAGCACAGGAATACCACTTACAGAACTGCAGACTTCTGTCTCCCCACAAAAGACTTTATGGATTCATACGTGTTTAATGGATTTTGCCCATAACATGTACATTCATTTATTCTTTTTCTATTAAAAATCTCCAATAAACAATATCCCCTGAGCTGATGAGAGCAACCTAAAAGAAGTATGATGTCACAGATGACAGTG
This sequence comes from Illadopsis cleaveri, assembly GCA_013399915.1. Lineage (NCBI taxonomy): Eukaryota > Metazoa > Chordata > Aves > Passeriformes > Timaliidae > Illadopsis > Illadopsis cleaveri. The sequence goes on from VXBB01004265.1 coordinate 519,999, forward strand.
AGGCAGAATTGATCTAGACAGATTTATTCCCAGGTTTAGCAAGAAGTTCACAAATACTGCAAAAAGAAAGGAGAGAAAAATTACTTTTGCTTGGGGCAGTTAATGGCTGCTGCACTATCCCTTGCCTCTTAATCACTTGCTGTGGTGAAGCAACAATCAATACAGTGTAAAAGAGATCACAAGAAGACCTGAACCAGATCTCACTAAAATCAATGGTAGGAAAAAAAGCCTTCCCCAGGGGAAGTTCTCTGAGAGCAAAAGTTCAGGACCTGCAGCTCAGGAGCTGAGACCAAGGTGACTTTGAACCCCAGTTGTACTCCTCACTCAAGACTGCTTCAGAGGACTGAGACTGATCCTCAGGGAATGCATCCCAGTCAGGACAACATCCCCAAGCCACTGCAGGAGCACGATACTGCAAGTCTTGCTTCAGCCTTGCTCCATTGCATGCTTCCCTGACTGTTCTCCCTGCACCAGGCCCCAGACAGAGAGCTCAGAGGGCAATGGGCATGCTGCCATGGTGCTTCCACAGAAGGGAGGAAAAGAGACCAAAGCTGAGGCTTCTGAGACTCTGTGCTGCTGGATCTCAGGCCCAGAACAGCAGAGGTGGAGCAGACACAGAAGGCTTCACACTCTCCCAGGAGAGTGAAGAATTATAGGATGGAAGAGAGCTGATTCAGGACCACAGAGGAAGAGGACTACTCCAGAAGACCTTCAGTCATTATTTCTTTCCCATGGGTTCTCTGTATAACCTAGTCACAATCATTTTGTACCTGTGCCTCGTTTCTACAGAAAGTATACTACTGCATCACTGCCTTCAGAGTGGAGGGATGGGAGAGGGGATGACCACTAACTGTCCTAAACTCTGAGCTCCTAGGATTGTAATATGAGAAGAGTCTCAGATTCCATTAAAACTGCAGGTCAGACACATTTCAAATTTTGTCTTTATTATTTTATTGCAAAGAAAATGTTTTTTAAAAAAGAAGATTTTTTTTTTTCTAAAACTGTCACTAGACAAAACTAAAGTATGTACTCTGGCTTCTCTCCAGGGCTGATTACAAACCTGGATTTGCAATATAATTAAAAAATGAAATAATTACAAGGCTTAGACATGAAGAAAGGATTTTTAATGTTCCACACCCAGCTTTGCTCCTGATCTGTCAGTGACCTCAGGCAACAAAGCAAAACCGGCTTAAACTCCATCGAAGTTTCACCTCTGGAGGCATCAAGTCAGAAGGAGTGTTCTTGTAAAGTCAGACTAAAGGTCCATCTAATCCAATATTGCTCTTGCAAACATGGTTGGATGTCCAGGTGAAAGATGCAAGAACTCAGCAAGAATGTAAATTACATTTTTTTCTATATAGCTCAGTCTCTGCCTGCCTGTGGTCCATAAACTTGCTCAGCAATGGAAATATCTTTGCATGTAATAACCCTCCATGCATCTTTCTTTCACAAATGTAGCTAATGATTTTTAAGCCTATGTAAACATTTGGCTCCCACAACCTCTTCTACCATTAGGCTTTTTAGGTGCTGCTAAAACAGAAGCCAGTTCAGAGTTTTAATTACCCACATTGTCCAGTCTCTGCTTATTTTTTCATACTAGTCTATGGTTCTAGTGATTGGAATACCAAAAATGCATTTTATCCTCATGAAGCTGCCTACACCACACAGAATGTTTTATTCTCTATTCTCCTCCTAAATATTTATAATCTACTTCTTCGGTTTCTAGTCAACATTGAGTTGATTTTTTCATGGAGTTCTTGAGATTTTTTTCTCCCAAGTTCTCAATTATAATCCCAAGATTTCATTCCTGATGAGCAATGTCTACTGCACAGCCTTCATTTGTTCTTCATAAGTTTTTCTCCATAAGTGTTACTTTATATTTGTTCTTTCTTGTTCAGTGTCATGGGAGTTTTCCTAAATTCTTTATATTCTGATTTTACAACTTTAAATAGTTTGGTATCATGAGCAAACTTTGTCACCTTACTATTTACATCCTTTCCTAAACCAGCTATGAAAATACTGAACTGTGTTTGCTGACTGAGAATGTCTATGGGACACCAGTGGGGTTTTCCACCATTGACAAAACTGACAGCTTAATCCTCCCCTTTCTTCTTGTGCCTTTTAACCACTCTTTCATCTATGCAAGCACCTTTCCTTTTATCCTCTTAGAGCTCAGTTTCTTTAAAAGTCTTTGATGAGAAACCTTGTCAAGGGCCTTCTAGAAACCCAAGTCTTGCCTGGATCTCCCTTGTCTATGGGGTTATTGACTCTTTCAAAGGATAGATTTATGATGCACAACTCTATAAATGCCACAGGGACTCTTCCTCAAAATATCATATTTACCCACATATCTGCTAATGTTACACTTCACTATAGTTTCTATCATCTTACCTAGTGTGGGTGTTTGCTTTAATGGCCTGTAGTTCCCCAGGTTTTCCCTTACTCTTCCACTTTCCATTCCTCTGACACCACAATAGTTTTATGCCTAAGGTTCAGCTCATAACCAGACACAAGGTATCAGACAGAGTCACAGAATCACAGACTATCTATGGTTGGGATTCATAAAGATCATCAAGTTCAACTCCCTCCTCTTTGTAGTACTTAGAGCAGAGCAGATATACCTAGCCCACTTATTTCAGGTACCAAAAGCTTGGAAAAGTCTTTAAAACCTCAAAATTCTATTGAGACTAAGACATATCTAATGAATGAAGTTATTCCTCACATTCAACTCATTTTATTTCATCCGTCTCAGTAAGACAAAGACCAGGCTATTTTATGAGGAAAATCAAACACCATGGGAAGAAGACATCCTCTTTTGAGGAGCAAAATTCACATTGATTAATACAAACCCAGTTTTTAATGTGCTGAGATGAAGTAAGAGACTGCAAGCCAGAGCAGCAAGAGCATGACAGGCTCCTCTTGCTGTCCTGGGGTCAATGACATAGAGAGAAAGTGCAGATGTTGTAGGGAGGGCAATAATTTCTTAAAATGACTACAGGACTCATTTTCAGAAACCACCTTTCAGGTGGCCTAAGTGCTGAAAAAAATCAGTCTTTCCTGGCTTTTGCTGCTCAAAGGAAGATTTGGTGCCAGTCCTAATAGTGCATAAACTGCACAGTATGACCAGGGAAAAATTGTCATTGTATGGCATATACTGCACTTCCTAGAAGTGTAACAGCACCTGCAGGAGGACAAAGTCTGGCAGGTTTGGGAAAAGCAGGAGAAAGAAGTACCTGTATGAGGAACTCCATTCCCTGTGATTGTCCCTGGATTTGAAAGGGATGGCAATGCTCTATCTACACCATAAAGGCAGAAAAGACATTTCAGTCCACTTCTACTCTGAGGTGATTTGTATGCACTATTCACTGTGCTATTGCTGTTTACTTTTACTAAAATGCCACTGATGGATACCCAGGGAAAGAAGCAGTTACAGTAACAGCTTTGCCTTCCAGCAGCATTTCAGCATCATTTATAAACCATTGAAGCTCAACATAAACCAGCTATTTTTACACTTGATTTTCAGTCTCTCCATACACTGCAGGAACAGAATAGTTACTATGACTCTACAAGCTGAGACAGGTAAAACCAATGGATCAACAGAAAGTGAATTTTTTTTTCCTAATAATGGCTTTTGGGTTTCTTCACAATGAAATACCAGTCTGCAAATTTTCTTGAAAGTCCTGATCTTCAGAAAAAAATGCAGTGAGGAGTTATTTCCAAATGTGATTCACAGAACAACTGAGAATTATGAAAACTGTTTTCTAAATGGATCTACTTACAAGTACTCATGAGAAGAGAACTACAAATCCAATGCCAGCCCACTCTATTGAAAATTAGGCTGGGAGTGTATGTCTACAAGGCTGTTTCCTAGTGTGTTTAATGCATTTTGCTGCTTTCTGCTAAGACAGATAGCATACTAAACAGATCTGAGGCGTTCTTCACTGCAGCTCTGGAGCATTCTTTTTAATGGAGGGTATAATCTCATTACAAGCTCTGGTAATCATCTAGATTACAATCTTAATTGCCAAAGTAGGTAAAATAGATAAAACATATTTCATCTGTCCCCTCCACCTCCTTTTTTTTTTTTTCAAGGTTCAGCAAATGAAGACTGGAATTTTTTTTCTCTCTCATGAGCTTTTAAGCACCAGAAAGGTTTCTTTGTCTTTGTTATCCTCCACACAGATCCTCTGTGAGATTACATTTCAAATTTCAAATTTATGATTATAAAGCCAGGTTCCTGTGGCAATCTTCCATCAGGCACTGAGAGCTCCCAGCACCTCACAGGAGGTGTTCAACGCCATGTAGGATTCACTTCTCATTACCCTGAGTCCTGGAGCACACCTCTTGGTGGTTCAAAAGGACCAGTCTCCTGAATAGAAATCTCATTAACTTCACCATTCTCCTAAGCCTGTAGTAACTTACAACATAGTACATCTACATTTGCAAATGGCTGTATAAACACCCCTAAATCAGCCTCGAATCACTCTGGGAAGGAACATGATGTCTCCTTGCTAAACTTAGTTTATGTATGAGTAAATGAAGGCAATGAGATGAGAGATGAGAAAGCCTTAATGTGAAGGGATAAGGAAATCTTGGTGTCCTGGCAGTTTGCTGCTGCCATAACCCTGCTGATGTCCTTGAGAGGTCATGCATTTAAACAAGCATCCCAGGTCTTTCTCTCACCACAGCTGAGCTTCCAGCTGTGACCAGATCTGAAGCTGTGCCACATCAGCTCTGAAATGAAGTGTTCACTCAGAAAGAGAAGCTGCTGAGAAAATACAGGCTCACAAGCCCATCAAAAAGCAGCAGGAGGAGGAGGTTCTGTCTCCAGCCAAGCACTGGAGTTCTACAGTTTCTTCATGACAGTTCCTCCCAAACAGCTCAAATCCCAGAGCAAATAGCACCACTGATGATCAGCACTAAAATCTGATTTCCAAAATAAGCTCTTGGGAGACATTTAATATCTTGGTGATGGAGTTGCCCATTGCTGAGTTACTCTATCAGAAGAAAGGCCATCTGACAAGTTTTCTAAATCCTGTCATCAAACTGCTAAAAAGTGTACTTCAAATCGCATTAGCCCAGGCCATAATTTGCAGAGGATCTGGAAAGCAGTTTCCTCTTACAGTCACATGGATGGACATGGACCCTTTGAAGCATTCTGGTTAAAGAGGTGCTCAGGCAGAGAGATCTTGGGATTACATTTATTCCAGAGAAAAAAAGACACTGAAGTCAGCGACAACAACTCCTCAACATCCTTAACTTTTCTTGAGAAAATGGCTTAGCTCTGTTTTCATACATAAGGTCCAGCCATGGCCAGTGTTAAGAAACAGATCTGGGGAAAGACCCTCTTCTTTGGGTCCCATTCTCTAGAAGAATTGAGCTTCTAGAACATCCTGTCCAGGGAAAGGGAAGTGCAGGGTAACTCATCTCTCCATTACAAGAGGCATGAAAAATTTGTATTCCTTCTCCACTTCACATTTATGATAAAACACAAGTGGCTCAGCTCCATTCTCAGACTAACCCAATGTACGAACAATACTTTCATTCTGTCTGTAACTAGCTCATACAGAAACGTCTTTGCCCCTGATGTCCTACTCCAGAAGCTCTTATAAAATTGGAACTCTTCATGTTCACATTTGTATTCCTTCTGGATTCATGGGTGTATTAGCTGAAATGCTGGTGTCAGCATAGTTAGGAGATCAGAGCAAACTTGATACACTTAAATACTGCTCACCAAAAATTACATGATATATGAGATCCATTTACAGCTTTTTCACTTGTTTCTTCTTGCTGCAGCTAAAGCTGGGATTTGCACATGTAAATGACAAGCTATTCTGCTGGGAAGGTGTACCTTTACAATTATGTTTCAAAATTAAAAGGAAAAAAAAGCAATGAAATGTCTTTCAGCAGACAGGAACAATATCTCCCTTTGTAATTAAAATTTAAACAGAGGTGCTTCTAAAATGTATTTATTAAAGGGAACACTATGTTTTTCATTGGTTCAAACATCAGCATAGAAAAGTATTTAAAATCTTAATAATGAATTGTATCTCACAATTAAAGCTTGCATCACAACACCATCACAAGTTTGACAATACTCCTGCACAAGTTCAAAAGCATATATTGTGGGTGTATTTGAAGGGGAAAGAATGCATGGTTTTCACAGACAATAATTCCATTACATTTCCAAACTACAGTGGCAAGAGTTACAGAAACAGACATTTGGATGATTCTCACTTTTCTTTTAAGCTACTACATGGGTAAGACACTCTCTCTGTGGGACATTTATCATTCGTACTCTCTCATTTAGCAACAGGACAGGAAAGTTTGTATATTTTACAAGTCTGGACTTAAGGCAAATGTTTTTTTGCCAGACTACAGATAAACCAAATTTCAGAAAATTATTTCCATTTGTGATTTTTCCTTTTCACTCTGTGCTGGTTAGCCTGTCCTTCATGCAGCATATAAAGGTCATGAGAAGGTACAGGCTTTGCAGGGCTGCAGGCTCTACAAGCATGTTGTGAGTGAGAGCTCTGTGGCTCCAAAGGGCTTTCAGGGCTGAGGAGCCCATGCAGATGTGCTGTGCCATCTGCCACTTTCCTTCTTGCAGATAACTATTTACCATGTGACTTCTTATTCTCAGGGACTTGACATAGCTGAGATCTCCAAGGATTTCTGAGAACTTCCCATGTGGAGGCCAGTATCTTCTTACTTTGTGTCTTCAGCCAAGACTGGAAACTGGGCCTTAAGTTGAACTATTGTTATCCACATCTGTGTAGTAAGTTGTTCCTAATGGTCCATTTCACCCTTGAATACACATTACTAGAGTTCACTTTCAGTCTAAGGCCAAACTGTGCCTGTAAGTGATAATCCCATAAAGAGGGGACTAAATTGTCTCGCTCCAGCAAGAACTGCAGAATACCAAATGCAGATTTTCAGGAGACCACACTGTGCTCTGGTGCCAGAAAATCTGTACAGAATATATTCCCCACTTAGGAATCACATAGAAGGGTTGCAGATCTGTCCTGCTTCTCACTGACATGAGGTTCCCCCTCATACTATGCCCACAGGGTGGCCTGGATTGCAATTCTGCATCCAGGCTAGATGGAAGCTGAGCACAATGCACTGCCTCAATAGCCTGCTCTTGGAGCTGTGGATTCAAAGAGCATGCAAAGCTGGAACAGCTCTGTGAGGTGACTACTGAACTTCACAAGTTTTACAAAAAAAAAAAAATGGGGCAGGAATAGATACCTATAACAGAGACTGTGCCACCTATACACTAAAAAAAAATGCATTGCTGCCCTTTTAAATAATTAAAAGTCACCAGTCACTTAGCTTATCTACATTATCACTAGGAATGGATTAGGAGCAAGCTGGAATACATTTGTTGTGTACAACATAAAAAACCTGCACATGCACCCCAGTGCATATATGTATATGTGTGTACGCACCTGTGAATGAAGGGGAGATAAAAATTCAGCAAGAAATCTGCTTCATTTCTCATTCTGACATGATCCTCCTGAATTCAGATGCAATGCAAACAGGACTTACTGGGAAGCAGTCTCTAATAAAATGCTTGGATTAGTCTGTCAGTCAGAAGCTGCAAATCTCAGTCAGCACTAAAGATCAGTTCCTGCCAAAGGAGTTTTTTTCATACAGTAAATTCCAAAGAGATACAGCAGTCCTAAATAGATCTATTGCTTTCTAAGAATATAGTGCAGTGTGCCTGCTAGGCAACCTGCCTAGAAATTCTTTTCCAATGAAGTACTGGAAGAGACAATTTCATTTGCTCTGATCTCTGTTCCTTGAGTGGCCATAGCTCCAGTGCACTGCTTCAGTTTCCCATATGAAGGCATTGTGTATCTAGAAATTTTTTCATCTGAAGGAGACATAGAGTCCAAGGGCTGAACTCTGCCATCCATAACTCACCATAAACCATTGAAAGTGGTCTTGTAAAAGACCAAATTACACCATTATTTGTGATTTAATTCAAACCCCACAGGTATCAGTGTAAAACACTAGCAGTGATACATTTTTCTGGGGACCGTCCTGCAATGGGGAGAGAAAAGGCTATGGACCATCTTGTGCTCTTCTGTAGAGAAAGTCAGGAAGGAGAGCGCAAACATCTAGATATGTTTGAGTTAACTCCCAAAGGTTTTTTCCCAAACCACGAGGGCCAAGAGCAGAAACAAAAATTTCTTAGCATGTCACCACACAGTAGCACAGGTCAGCATTGCATGTGAGACACTCTCTGCAAGGCCTCCTGTGGATTGACTTGGGACCAGTCTCAAATCTGGACCCCAGTTTTACAGAACCCCAGACAGAAATGGTTCTGACCATCAGGAAAAGCAGCGGTTGCTCATCATGCATGTCGGGAGGTTCAGTGCTATCATGTCCTGTCTCTCCAAGCTGCACCAAGCCCCAAGGACTCACAGCACTCATCAGCCCCCTTCTTCATTGCAGCAGGCTACAAGACCCTGATGATACCTGAAACCACCCAAATCCAGTGCTTAAACCCAGAGACAACCACTATGACAATTACAGATATTCAAAGCAAGGCAGCCAAGAGAAATACCAGCCAATGAATGCTTCTGGGGGAGAAGTCACTCTCTGGGAAAGTGCTGACTGCTCCCAGGTAAGGCTGTCTGACACACACACAGTGCTTAGAGAAAAAATAAATCACAAGAAAGTGCTACTGTCAGTACCTCAGTCTTACCCTGCTGCCAAGACAGCTTCCTACCAGGACTGCAGAGTCACTTTAAAAGACTGAGAAAGAAAAAATAAAACTGGGAGTCCAACTCAGGTTTAGCAGCTTTCACACCACCCCTTTCACAAGTTTTCTCCTTTCCATTTCCCGCTAATAGGATATACCCAGGACAACAGTTCCTAGTTTGTTAAGTGGAAAATCTCAAGAAAGATGAAAGCACAGATTGCAAAACCAATTCCAACAACCCAAAGTGTCTGAGAAAAGCTCCCTGGAATGCCTGCTTAGGAATTCCCCTTCCACTCCTGGGTGGCATGGTGCCAAGTAGTGCTGGAAGCTACTGCTTCTCATCTGCCATGAGAAGGGGCTTCAGATCCCACTCAAATAGATATTTTTGCCCACAGGCAGACAGGTAAAAAGTAGAGCTGCATTCTCAGTCTCTTAATTTATTCCAGGGAATTGCCCAAGTACTTTTGTTGGTTTTTTTATGCTGAGCTACAGCCAGGACAGATATGACTGTTTGCCATGACCTTTTTCCTCCAAATAAAATTTGTGTAGTGGTGATGACTAATGGGAGGGAAGAATTGTAATTCCACTGTGGTAGCTCATAAGAATAAGACATACCAGCTGACAAGTGACAATAATTTATACAGAACATTGTCGCTGGATACCACCCAGCTTATACTTTTCTGATTCCAGTGCTAGAACCATCTTCATTTTATGCATTGTCCTGACTTGGTGGAATGTCCAGCCAAATCACTGTAATGTGATCCTGGGGAATTATTCAATGCTGTTTAAAGTTCAAAACTCAGTGCCAGAAAGTAACGCCCCATAATACCTTAAACACACCACAAGCAATGTAAAAATACTTCTCTGACTTCAAGGAGGGCTGAGCCCCACAGACTTCTGAGGATAGAAACCACAGTCATCAATTGCAAGAATCAGTCTACAATAGCAAGCAAAGATCCTTACATGTTCCCCACTGCAGACATTAGCACTGCTCAGCTGGCAGAAGGCTCATGGTAGTGGTACATCTCTGGGGGAGTAGACTTGTAGTGAAGACTTTGATTAAAAGGGCAGGCTAAGGTTTTGGGGTTTTGTGCTGCCAATCATCAGCTACCATTTAATGAGATGTTCACTTTTTATATGCAGCCCACAGCCATGCCAGCTCCTAGTGGTATATCTTACCTGGTGAACAACATCAGGACAAGAAATAGACTTGCTTTTCATTACTGTCTCCTTTTGTTGGTGGTTTGGTTTGGTCTTGTTTGTTTTGTTTTTTTCCAATGCTCAGAAAATTCCTCATAAGTTTGCAGGAATTCAAGATGCATGAGCCAGGCAGGATCAGACGGCTGCTCAGTTCATAAGGAGATGGTGAGAAAGCAGTGCTACAAAGAGGAGAATGGGCTTGTGGTCAAAATGCTGGCCTAAGAATACAGACATCTGGATCCAGCTCCTCGTCAGTGACTTCAGGCAAGTCCAGTGGGATAAGCTGACCTGTAAAAATTCATAGCCACACTTGATCTGCTCATGTCCTGGATTCTTCCTGCACCTCTCAGCTGGGCTTGTTCACTCAGCTGACACATGGTGCCCATCCAGCCACTCTGCCTTTGAAATGAAGTTGCCACATGCCCGTGCATGAAGCACCTGTTTACACCCACGTTAGTCATCACCTCCAACTCTATGTCTTTTCAATGTCTCCATACAGTCCAATTTCTCTTCCTTTCTTTACTTTGTAGTAAGATAGAAAGCTGGGAAGATGGGCAATTTTTCAGCACTTATCTGTCCCTTTAGGTGCCTAGCATTAGAGCACATGATATCCCTATAATATGGAATCCTATTCACCTGTGAGAGTCTGCCATCAGCAGCCCATCTGGTTAACTTTCCAAAATCAGGGTGTGAGTTTTTTTCATTAGTCCCAGCAGTTGAGTCTAGCCTGGAATCTCTCTAGCCATTTTAACTCTATAACCTTTCACAGCAGCTTGTTCCATTGCCTAATTGTTTGAGTAGCTGAAACACATCTCTCACATATGTAGCTGGAATTTTCCTTTCTGCAGCTTAGATCAGTTTCTGTGCTTCTTTTCTCTCTGGCTAATGAGAATAACTGGCCCCTGTTTCCTTTATCACATCATTCCATGTATTTGTAGACAGCTATTTTGCCTTTCCTTAGTCTTTGTAGACTGAACATGCCTGTCTCAGCTGCTTCTCATAAGTCTGATTTTTAAATCTTTTCCAATTTTTGTTATTGTCCTTTGAGGTTTCTTCAAATTGTTAGTGTCTTTTCTTAAAGAGCAGCATCCAAAACAGAATTCACTATGCCAGCTGAGACTTTTACCAGTGCCAAGTGGAGCAGAAAAGTGACCCTGCTTCTTTTATATTACGTGTTCCTTCTTTATGCAGTCCAGAATATCTCACTGTAAAGCACCAATGGTCTGAATGAGAACATATAGATGTGGAACAGTTAAGAGGAAAAGAATTGTCTACGAAATTTCAAAAAGTATAAACACCAAAAAAGAGGATTGTTTGGGTGTGCTTGAGAGGAAGAAGGAGGCTAAGAATAATGGGATGAAATTAAATGGGAGGTGAGATATCAGGAAAAATATCGTAACAGTTCAAACTGTGGAAAACTCTCTCCCTGGAGAAGTGGTGCAGACTTCATAAGTTGAGTCACTGAGAACTAGACTAGACAAAGCAATGCAAACTATACAGCAAGATGACTTAATATATTATTGAGATAGGGGCTAGATGGGCTGATAAACTTGGCATTTCTAAATTTCTTCTTCTACAGCACTCTCAAATAACAGAACTAACCTTTTCTTAAGTTAATATCCACTTTCTGTCCCCAGTAATACCTTCATGTGTTCTCTATCTGACACATAAGTGTCAGCAAAGCTAATTTAGAAAGGCTTTGAGAATTTCTGGAAAAGTTTGAGGGAATTTAACATTTTTCCCCTGTCTCTGTATCCATGGGCCCTATATACTTGCCAGGTTCCAGTCACAGTCAACTAAACACTAACAGATCTCATATGGTGTAAATGGAGAAAGCCAGCACATCCAGCAGAGACTGTTATCCATGCCTAAACTGACAAAACTCTACCACCACCATTAGCACCATGACCTGCCAATGCAAGGAATCACAGTGGTGCAGAAACACCAGTGGCTGGTAGCCAGTGGCAATAATCAGGGCAAATCCCTAGTCTAGACAAAGCTTTAGTTATTGTGAGCAAAACTCTCCAATCTCTGGTTGTAGTTTTCCTTTCAGTAACGCAATTTTAATATTGGTGGAACTCCACAAACTTCAACAGAGTTGCTCCCAACTCACATTCCCCAGAGAAAAGCTGAATTTCCCTTTGCTGAGAAGGGCAAAGTTAAATGATATGTCTTTAATTATCTGATGATCAGCGAACAATATAAAGTCAAACAAATTCTAAATATGATCTTTGCTGTTTTGTCTCTGGAGATCGCAAATATGAGGTCCAGTAACTTGGGGAAAACCAGTTGGAAGGTTGTGTGTCCACCACTAGATGTTCATCATCTCTTTTCTCCTGGTGTCAGAGATGCTTAGTTCTAGTCTTGTTAGCTGGATTAGACAGTTTCAGGCTCAGCTATTTTACCAAACTCAGAATAAAGGCTAGAATAAATGTAAATTTCAGGTGAAGAAATGCAAGATGCAAGAAGAAAGTTATTGATGTATACTATGTCTTAGAAGACAGCAGCTACATGCAGTTGTTCTTCATGGCCAAATAGTTAGATCATTCCTAGTAGAAGTCTAGGACATACATTCACTTTTAAAAAAATTAATTATATATTAATTTTGAATATTGCTGTATCCAAATGGCTGATGCTATTCTGGCTTTCAGACCAGGTCTTTTACAACAGGGTGGTCCAATTTTGAAAGTCAGAAGTTTTATAAAGGAATGGTTCCTGCTCCAGAGAGTCTACAGTCTAGAACTGGCAGACTAGTAAAAAGAAAACAAAGAACTATGTTATACATTAAGATGAGCAATATTATTGTAACATGGGGAATGTCTTTCCACCAACAAATGCTTCATAGTAAAGGGGAGTCTCAGGGGTGTGAACAAAGCATGACCTTGAAAAGCTCTGAAAAGCCAGCCTGAAGTTAAATGACAAATTATCACATAGAGAAGAGAGGTCTGGTGCGCTTAGTTGTGTTAGTTGGTAAGTGCTGGAACCACTGGTTTAAAATGCCAAGAAGTGGCTGTTACATTACTGAGATTACAGTAATTTAGTTGGAGCTGTTGCATAACGGGCTAAGATGCCTAAATTCAGCAAAACTCTCTTGTCTGGCAGGAAACTGTCTTCTTGTAATAGCTGACCAGCTCAGTAGCAGTAGCCCTGAATGCATTTGCTGATCTAGTGCCAGCATGTCACTGCCAAAGCTCTCTAGGAAGGAGATGCCAGTTCTTCCCCTCTTCTCTGTCAGAGCACTTGGCATCGTTCCTGGCAGGGAGCAGAGACACATCAATGAGTGGAAAGCCAGGGAAGAGAGAAATGTAGGTTATTGTGAGGACCAAAGAAGCATTGTCCCACTCTTTGCTGAGCCACCACAGCACCAAGCCACCTGAGTCAGATAGAGGACCCCTTAGCTCAAGGCTGGATGTCCTGAATTTTCTACATAAGTGAGTTTTCACTAGTATTGGAATAGACTTGGAGCATTCAGGGTCTTCCAGCATTGTAAAGAGCCTTAAGGGTTGCTTTATTTTTTCTCTATTTGTGTCCTATACAATGTGTTATTCTGCCGGTATCTTTTTGGGAGTCAAATCTACATTAAACATTCTGGGATATATTAAATAGCCAGGATAAAAGTGCAGCATTTTTTTGCTCAGTTTAAGTACTCATAATGACACTTTCCAAAGTATGAAGCATCTCATTTGCCTTCATTCTTTGTTGTCTACATGTATGTGACATGTTGTCTACATATTGTCTACATGTTGTCTACATGTATGATCTTTTTCAACCTTCTTATGTTTGCATTTTTGTAGGAGAGTTTCTCATGGATTTTCATGTCGACAAAACTAATGTTTTGTAAACTGTACATTCCTCTCTGGAGGAAGGACAACTGATGGACTTCTAGTTTGACCAGTGGGGTCAGAGAGGTGTCAACCTCATTGTCCAATCCCTGGTCAAACTCCAAAAACTATATAAATCGAAGTCCAAAAATAAACGTCTCTCTTTTACTCTGACAACCTGACTGTGTGAGTGTCATTCTTTTCGTGTCCGTCTAGCAACACATGTAGTGTTTTCCTTTTCACTACAACATCCACCTATGGAGAGACGCATTCCTCAGAAACCTGGACAGCCCAAGTCTAGCAACAAAGTAGTAACACATGCCTTGTTTATTCAGAGGCTTGCACAGATTCAGAAAAATACAATGAAGGAGCCACCTTCAGACTTTGGTCTCTTCTACTCAGTGTTTGTAGCTTGTCGTAGAACTCAAAACTGTTTTGAACTTGAACAGCTCTGACTTTTGAATTAAATACAAACAACTCAGCATTGTCTCCATTTGCAAAAGTTTGATCTTGATGACCCCAGGTGTCACTTATTTTTAGTCTAAAAGATTCTGCTCTCACTCTGAGTTAGGCAAAAGTCTCGGAGATGCTCTCAGAACTGCTAAGTCCTACATCTCATAATGATCTTTTATACCAACTAGGCAAAGCACAGAGTACTTGTAGCAAAATGTGTAAGACCCTTTGCTTCTTTTTAACACTCAAAATCATTCATATCTATGCATTAATCTTGTAACCTGTGATGTAGGTACTCATAGTCTAAAAAAAGACAGGGTCTTGAGTTACAGTCCTTTTCTTCACTCAAGGAGAGGACAAGGAGAGGTATTCCCTGACCCCAACCCTCAAAACACAAGGAAAACACACACCATTTAAAGCTTCAAGCGTTCATTATTCAAAGCGTCAAGAAAATTATCATTTCCTGGGGTTTTTTGCTTCTAGCAAGTGTTTCATCTGTGCATTCACTGCCAACATGTTGCCATCACCATCCTTCAGGTTCCTCTGTTAAGATGGCCCTTGGCTCAGGGAGAAACTTTGCCTTCATCAAAACCTTGCAAAAATCCTTGTTTTTCTTGATGTGGAAGTCACAAGTTTTGTCAGCTTGAAGGATCTGCATCAGTCCTTTATTCCATTTGAAACCATGACAAGCAAAACTGTTTAACACACACTGACAAGTTCTTATTATGTCTGCCTAAAAGATTTCAATTGAAATTCAATAACAAAAGTCTTTGTGCACTTGAATTCTATTGCCATTAATACTAGCTGATCAAGTGAAAGCAAATGAGATGCATCAAACATACCACTAAACAGAGAAAACAGCAGCACAAACTAATGGATTTGGAGTTCTGTTTTATCAAATAAAAAATAAAAATTAAGAAAAATAATCAGATTTGCTGCAAGCAAGCTGAACTAAGCATTTTGTAGTAAAACTGCAAAGTGCTGCAAGGTTTGGCAGAGCTTCTGCTCTGAAAATTCCCAGGAATTTTAGCAGAATTCAAAGTGGCTTAGGTCAGATTTTGTTCAACCTTATTACCTACTTATTAATAAATATGGACCAATAGTCTTGCCTAAGGTGATGAGAGTGGCAGTCGGTGATGAGAGTGGCAGTCGTTCTGCCTCTTGCTGCTGGAGATGTCTCCTCCCTCTTGAACGGTCAGCCCTGCTGATCTTGCACCTCTGTTTGGTGCCTTCACATGTCCTGGGGAAAGGCAGGCCAGAAGATGGCCCAGAGGAATTTCTGACATGCTTCTGTTCCTGCTCACCAGGGTGAAATTTTACTGGCTTGGAGGGATTTTCTGCCAGGGGTATTTTGCCTGTTGAAATCAGGGTCTTCTGCATTTACTTTCAGGTCTTTCACATCTACAACTATTGCTGGAAATTTGATTCTCAGCAGGTCATGTATTTAGGAAATGACTATTCCTACAATGTCTGACCATAGTCATTTAAAGTTTCCAAAGATCATGTCCACTATGGACTCTTAAGACATTAGCTTGTTTGTCAAGGAAAGAATATTGAGAGGAAAATAATTGTGTGGTGGTGTACAGAAGACATGTTCCTAACACTGTATCTTTAACACCCTGAAGCCAAGCATTTAGTCTCAACACTTAGATCTGCTCTCCTTAAAGTTGGCAGAGCACATACCCCCTAATCAATAGGGAGCTCTCCTGAAGGCCAGACATAAATCAGTCACAAATCAGGAGATGCAAGTAATGAATAAACAGCTCATTATCCTTTAACATTTGTTTATTCAATGGCCTAATGTCATATGCAACTGGGAAAACATCAGAAATTAAGGCAATTCTACTCCTCCTTAAGATATCTAGAAGGAAAATCATACTAATAGAATGAATATCCTTATGCCTCTATGGTATATGCCAGTAAATTTCCTGGTGTAAATCTTTATTCAGAAAGACATAATGATGTGTCAACAAAATCTTCAGGGCTAAGAGAAGGATTTTGTTCTACCAGACATGGGGATTTAATGTGTGGAAATATAGCCTGGCTGGCTGTATACTCTGGACATGGGGCTTGCCCCAAGTTGTCAGTGGCACCCACCTCACCTCCTTCCAACAGCCAGCATTGATTTGGCCCTTCTTACTCACCCTTCTCTTCATCTCCTTTTTATTTTGTAACCTCATATGACATTCCTGATTCCCCATGTACATTCACACAGCTGTGACTTGTCTTCCCTTCCCCATTCCTGCTCCATCAGACAAATTCATTAGCAATTAAGCTGTACATCCTGGGATGTAAACCAGCCTTAAACACAAATCTGACAGCAGTAAAAGGGCAAGTTTGGGCTCCTTCAATCCCTGCAATATCTTCTCCATCAATGAAGCATCAGAAGTGCTACCAGATCTCTCTCCCCACAAGGGAAGCTCAGTGCAGGATAACCCCACAGATGTGAAGGTTGGTGGAACACCACCCCCACTAGGAGGGCTCCAGCTGTTCCTCACAGAGCAGTGATCACCCTCCAGTTTAAGCATAACAGAACTAATAATGGCTTTAATTAAGGTACAGATGCACCCTCACAGTGCCATGCAAGTGAGGATGCCATGGTGGCATCTTTCACCACACTGCTGGGACAAAGAGCAAAGAGACTGCCTTTTCCTGGACTAATGGGGTGCCTCTATTCCTTCATTCCTGGGGAAGTGGAGGGGAGGGGTGTAGAAAGCTGTCTTGTTCAAACAAACAAGGGACAGCAGGTACAACTGCTCTGAGCCCCTACGTCAAATGGCAGAGAGGATCCCTCAGCCACTCCTGGAAAAGCCTCTGCTTCCTGTCTATCTCATGATGTCTCACAGCCAATTCACAGAGCCCTGTCACTCAGTACAACATGTCAGAGCCCCTGTCCTGTGCGGCAGTAACTTCCATCTGAAAACCCCACTTTGCTGCTTACCAGCTACAGCCTCAACTCCTCACTGGGCCATGCCCAGTGTCTGGACAGACATAAGGGCTTATCCCATGGAAAACCTTCAGTGAGCTTCCTCCCACACCAGCAGTGACCTGACCCTGTGGTTCTTCCTGGGAAGAGGTAAGTGAAGAACTACTGTGATTTCTGTGTCACTACAGGGATAGGCTGCAGGGATTGTCCCAGTGTGCAGCACTGCACAGTCAGTTCCTCCTCCAAAACACTGAGATTTCTATTAGATAGAGTCTGCAAATCAGTCTCTTCTACTGACCTGGCTTGTAACAGCAGCAAACATGGGAAATCTCCTTTCTATTTCAAATTCACTTTGAGACCCTCTTTTAGTACATTGGCCACTTGGAGGGCAAAAGCTGGGGCACAAAGGACCAAGGGGAAAGCAAAGTTCATTATTGTACTAGACAGCCAAAAGCTGCAGTGCTCTGCCAATCGCACAAGGGTGTCATTATGGTCTCTGGATGCTGCACCACCACTTCACCCTCAGGTTGTTCATGCCTGTTGTGGTGCCATGTTACACTCATGCATGAGTTCAGCAAGCCATCACTCACACAGTGCATCCTCATAAAACACACAGCACCCCATGGCAATCCCCTCTGCTGCATATTCAGCCAGGGCTCTTCAAAGCCAGACTGGACTGTTCCATTTTTAGCTTCACCTTATGGTAGGGAAAGTAATCCAGTGGAAACTCTGCTTGGGGTCTCTGCATTCTCCATTTGTCAAGTCTTTTTCATTTTCAGGTCTTTGAGGAGCTCCAGATGCAATTATACAGGACTCTCACTCTGTTTCCAATGCCTTCTGCATCAGAGGAATTTGCTTTTAAAATAGCCTTAGTCACTGCCAGCTTTCCTGCATTCCTTTATCCCTGAGATTATTTTTCTCAGAGACCTTTCTTACCAGTTCCCCAAGTCTGCTGAAGTCTACTTTTTTTGGAGTCATTATGCATATTCCGCTGGTCTAGCTTTTTCCCTTGGAATAATGGACTTTATCATTTCATGCTTGCATTCATCCAAATTACCACCCAATCTTTAGATGGTCAAGCTGTTCTTCTCTGTTAGTCAAAAGAGTAGCTACTCCCTTGCCCATTTCCTCCCACCTTCTGAAACAGCATCATGTTCACCACATCCAGGAACATAACACCTCATCTATATCTAGCTGTGTCACTCTTGGTGGAGGTATCAAAGCAATTATCACATCTTACTGCTAGGAAAGAGTTGTAAAACTGATGTTTCTTCCTGTTATTTGGGGGGGAAAAAAAAAAAAGCCACTTCTGGTCCCAATGAATTGATTATTGATCAGTAATAAAAATTCCTGATAATTGTCCCTGATTTTCTTCCTTTACCAGAAATGTTCAACTGATCTCTCTTCTATTCTTTCCCAAACACCAGGGCTTGGTGCTCAGTGTCCTCAGTTGTACCTCCTGGACAAATCTTCCACATCATTCCTCAGCTCCCACGGTGTGCCCTGCAAGACTGCTATTAAGGTTATAGTTCTGCCTCCATGTTATACAATGTATTATATTCCTTTGATTATTTTCTTTTAGGAATGAAATGGATAAAACTTTATAGATTAAATTATGTAAAAAATTTTGGTAAGACAGAGAATCACAGAATATACTGCATTGGAAGGGACTCACAAAGATCATTGAGTCTAGCTCTTGAAAGGGTGTAGGAAGGGCTTGCTCTACAAGAAGTTGCATGTGGGTATAAATGGAAAACACATAGCCAAAAAAAAAAAAAACCCACCCCAAAATAACCACAACAACAACAACAACAACAAAACCCCAACATCCTCGGTTTTGGCATGCAGGTTGCTGAAAAGCTGGAAATCCTGCAACAGGTAAACAAAGAGACTATATAATTTCTTGGATGGACCCCACATACAGGTTTCTCCTGGGTTAGCACCAACACGACTGTGCAATCCCCTTGTATATTAGAGAGAAGGAGCAAGCTAAAGGGCTGCAGCTCCTCATTGACCATATGAGGAAAACCTCATTTTTTCATAACACATTTTTTCCCATGAAAGGGAAGAATGAAAGCTAACAGATGCTTTCTTCATGAAAACTCGATTTCCTTAGTGTTTCTTTTCAAAGTCAAGCGTGCAATTCCTTCTGGCCAGACAGACCTTTCATGTGCAGTATAAATCTCCTGCATCTCTTGGAAGAGGATTTGGAAGCCTTCCTGGCAGGGAAAATATCTACAGCAGTTCCCACTGGATTGAAATCACTTCTATTCTTCACTTCAATAGATTAAGGTGATCCACGCAGTCTGTACCTTTTATAGGTGCTCTAGATGCCACTGCTTTCTTGGCCTTTTAGATATGCTCCCTTTTTCCTGTGAGCATTTTTGGCCCTGTGTCTTTAGACATATTTGATCTTCCTCTCCTGTGCTCCACCCCAGAAATGGCTGCATTGAGCAGGGTGCTGACTGGTGTGAACTACTTGATCTCTTAGGATAAAAGGTGTTATTTGAATGCAAAACACTCTGAAAGCTTCCCACTTCTAATGATTTTGCTTTCCCACGCCAGAAAATATCTCGGATGTTCATTTCAATTTTTATTTTGTTTCCACTTTTGTGGTCCTTACTAAACTGAGGAGTGCATATCATCTGTGAGGGGAAGGGCTATCTGAGCCTCAATCCAGACTCTTATGTGATAGATAACTTCTGGTCTGAGTAATGGTACCTACCAAAGTCTAAATTCTGAATGAACCTGGCCTTAGAGGGTCATTTAAAAATTGCCATTCAAACTTTGTAGTGTGCAGGGCTAGAAGAAATATCTACAAGTTGACTGGTCCAACCCCTTAACCTCAGGAAAAATTAACCCTCTCTATGACTATTGTTTCCATCTGTTTTCTACCCATCAGCATTCTTTAACTGGGTTTATAGATCACTAGGAGATGATAACCAAGATAGCCAAGTCCATATTCACAGCACTCTGCCCTTTGCACACACTGCTTGAGTCTGCTACAGACATTTGGTACTCTGGGATGACTTAGCAAATACCCAGACAAATCACTCAGAGTGCAGAAAGAGCCATACTATCTTGGAATTTAGGAATGGTATTCTCCAATTGAGTGTTCCCACTGAAATCACTCCAAACCATACCCCTCTTGCTCACTCCCCCCTCTCATGTGGCAGGCTTGAGAGGAGACTTGGAGATACAAAAGGTAAAGATCACGGGTTGAGACAAGAACAATTTACTGGAAACAGCAATGAGATAAGAAAATAAATAGTAAGATCAACAGTACTGTTGTGTACAAGAAATGAATTATTCACTCCTGATTTGTCACCCTCAACAACACCCAAGCTCTCACTCACCAGTCTACCCCAAACACAAAGGGACCCTTTCCCCCATTCCTGGAAAATTATGTGGTGTGGTACAGAATAGCCCAGGTTCCCTGACTACTCCCCCTGCCTGGCTACTGCAAAAATTGACCGTGTCCTGACTGGAACCAGGACAGGTTGGCAATGCCACCCTCAAGGAGACATGGCAGCAGGCACCACTGTCATTTGGAAAGGAGCCTTGCAGATGCCCAGCAATTGAAACAGCCTGTATAAAACAGCTCTGCTACCACGGGGGCACTGATAGGATCTCCCTGTGCCGCCCCAAACCACGTTGGTGTGCCAGCAGAGACACGTGTGCCAGCTTCTCACCAAGCATGGCCATGCCCAGCACCGTCTGTCCCTGTGCCTGCAGTGGACTCACCCCGCTCCCTCTGCTCAGGAGCATTCTCAGCAGCCAGGTTTGGGATTCTGTCTCGGATTGCTTGGTGCATAATGATCTTTAATCACAATCAGCCAAAGCCACTCTCAGATTATTTCATTTGCCTGCCTGTAGCTCCACAGTAAAATACATGTGTTATGATCATCGTTTTCTCATTTTGTTCCATTGCAAGAGTCTCAGATGGGGCTGGGTTCTCTGGGCTTTGATGTGTGTTTTTTTAAACTGCATGAGAACTATATTTAGTTTCAGTTCACTTGCAGTGTCAGGCTTCCCTGTCATGGCCCTCTGCCTTTACCTTGGCAGTGTTACAAGATCCAATTATGGCTTAAAAATCTGGCTGTGGAGAAGGAAAACTGCTGGCTTTTTCTTCATTACTAAACAAGGACCTTCTGTTGTCCACAACACGTGCCTGACGTGAAACCATTTAGAGGCCCTTGAAGAGGCAGTTCTGCTGCTGTCTTGCCTTCATGATCTCTTGAAGTCCTCAAAGTCTTAAAGACTTTCCTGCTATAAAAGCCCACACAGCCTTTGGTGTAAAAACAGAGCTCAGTCCCCCTTTGCTGATCTCTTCTTTCACTTCCAGTCTGACCTGTCAGACAGAAATCCTACTTTACTTAAAAAAAAAAAAAAAAGCATGGAAGTGGGAACACTCATTTGAAGCCAAATGACCTATTACAGACGCATCCACTTACCCCATGGGCTGAATTGTACTGCTCTGCCTTAAAGCCAACACAATGAACCAACATTTCTCAGGGAATACGAAAGCAGGAGGTTTTATTCCCTTGGTTTTCCAGTACCATTTACAGTAGCTTTTATGTTACCCTGGTTAACAGTCAGCTTCTGGCTAACACATACTAGATTCATTCACAAAACAAAACATTTTCTTTTCTGACATTGGATGTGAAGAATATGTTTGTATTAAAGTGACTGTCTCGTTAATATGTTTCATTGAATTATGCACCCTATAAAGAAATATTGTCCCATTATTAATATATATTATAGCAATATCCAAGAAAAACTTCTGGAGGAAATAATACAGTGAAAAGCCAGCTCTGTCTGTACTTTACATATTTATTCTTTTTTTTCTTGAGCAATGCTTTATGTTTCCTTGAACATAAAGGACATATTGTCAGCCCATGATTTTAAGAATTTTATTTTCCAAGTCAAAAGAAAAACAAGAGAATTTGTGCTACTTTCTCCTCAAAAATGGGTTTGGGGTACTTTAAGTTATATTTCTCTGGTTGAAATCCACTACCTATGTCTTGCAATAAAAACTTTTATTGTTCACTTGACACATAATTGTCATGGAAGAAACTCTCAAGTGACACTGACCTCTAATGATTGCACAAAGTCACACATTAAGAGCCCTGGACCAAGACCTAAACAAGGCAGCCAAGATCCTGATGTCATCTTCCTCAAGGTGGCATTCCCCAAGTCACCTCCACCAGGTACATGGACCA
This sequence comes from Illadopsis cleaveri, assembly GCA_013399915.1. Taxonomy (NCBI): domain Eukaryota; kingdom Metazoa; phylum Chordata; class Aves; order Passeriformes; family Timaliidae; genus Illadopsis; species Illadopsis cleaveri. The sequence goes on from VXBB01004265.1 coordinate 542,334, forward strand.
GCACTCCCTGGTCACTTCACTATCAGAGGACACAGGGACACTGGGGATATCAGGATACCCCCCCCCAGCTCACCCAGGCCTGGTCTACATTCAGAAATTACCTGCCCTTAATGCTTAAATTGGTTGATGAGTGCTTTATGCTGATTTAGCTTAATTTGGGAACAAACTCAATTAAGCTGAATCAATGTTAGCTACTAAAGGGGTTGTACTGACTAAACTAAATTAATTCAGAAACCTATTTAGTTAAATTGTAACAATTTGTGTATGCAGACAGACCTCCATTTAGCATACACTCTCATTGCCTTCATTTGAAAAAGTAAAACCCCTTGCAGAAGACGCTTCTTTCTACACTTGCATAAGACACTGCATCTCAAAGGCAGATGTGTGTACATGTATAGGGTTGTATGTGCACACATGCACACATTGTTTCTTACAGACTCCTCCCTCAGTCAAATTTTCCCACATTTTAACTAATATCCAGCAAAGGTGACTCAGCCCAAGTCCTTGACATTTTAAAAAAATATACGTGGTTAAACTTACATTTATGCTCGTGAACGCTGAGTCGTTTTGAGTGCCACTTCACAAGTAAGGCATCAGCAGCCTGGAGAAGGGGAGACTGAGGGAAGATCTCAGCTGTCTACAGCTTCCTCATGGGGGAAAGGAGAGGGGCAGACACTGATCTCTTCTCTGTGGTGGACAGTGACAGGATCCCAGGGAATGGCATGAAGAGGTTTCAGGGGAACTTTAGGTTGCACATTAGGAAAAGCACTGGACAACACTCTCAGGCACATAGTGTTGTTCTTGGGGTTGTCGTGAGCAGAGCCAGAAGTTGGACTCAATTATTTTTATGGTTCCCTTCAAATTCTGGACATTTTATTATTCTATGTTTCTATGATTTTCAGAAGACCTGTATTCTCTTCTTTTCACATCTCTTTTCCTCCAGCACAGTTGAAGGCACATGTACACCATAATGAGCCTGTGGAGGCTGTGATCCCCCAGCTGCTCTGCTCTATGATGAAGCATGCCCCAGTGGGCACAAGGCAGGACAGGGACCTCAGCCCCCTCAGCACCTCAGGACAGGACAAGGAACAGCCAAGGCCAAATATGCTTTGATTAGTCCTTGCTGTACTGGCTCTGACTGCCACTTTATGCCTCTTATCTATTTGAGATGGGGTCAGGATCTGCTCTTCACCTCTTCTCAGCCTCTGGTTACAGGTGAGGATAAGGAACAACAGTGTGCTCTCCCCCATGAGATGGGGATAGTGGGGAAGAGGAGGAGCAGCATTCTATCAGCTCTAGCAGCATTTCAAGGACAGATCTGGAGGCTGACAAGATCAGCAAGTGCATTTCTATTGTCATGAAACCACAGGAGGTTCAGCTCTCATTCTGCATTCGCCATTCACACAAACACAGCAGATCTCAAGACCCCTTTAAATGGATGAATTTTCTCCTCCCTGCCATGCCTATGCCAAATACACAGGGCATTGCAGAACCCATCTACCTGTACTATGAAGTCACAGCAGTTTCCTAAGGCAGAAAATTGTTCTGGTGGCATAGTGGTCAATGCATCATCCCTTCATCTTCCTCAGCAGATCTCTCCCTGAAGAAGTTCTAACCAAGTAGGTTTAAATTTAAGTTCCAGGCTTTCTTTTTCTTTCCTCTTTTATAGCACTGGGAAACTAAAATATAACACTGGAAACATGGTCCAGGCTCTCTTTGTATCCTGCTGAAGCAGAAGTCTGGGCAAGCATCCCTGCATCACTCGTGCTGCCTCCCATGTTGCACCTGCACACTTTGATACTGAGTGCTGATAAAATTGCAGTTTGCAGAGGCAATATTCCTGTCCCTTTCTCTGTGATTTCGGCTTCCCAAGGATTAAAGTGGTTTCTCTGACGGAACCTCAGTACATATCGCAACACCAAAGCTCAGCAAGGACAGAAACTTCCTTTGTTGTGCAAAGTTATGACAGGAAATAACACTGGGTTGGACTGATAAGCCTTTCACATTCACCTGCTGCATATCAAATGTTTGAGAAAGGTGTGTAGCAGGACATTCGAAGTCAGCTATTCACTGCCAAGGCTTTATAGCAGCTTTGTAGATGGCAAGCTTCTGGATGCAAATAAATTTATATCTCTTCCACAAAGAAAGTTTGAAAAGTGTATTGATAATGCCTGTGTAACATGACTGCCTGACTGGCGTTAGTGTTACAATTGCTTCCATTGCTGCCAAAAACAAGCCTATGATGAAGCAAACACCACTTTATTTTTAATACCATGGCAGTTCTGTGTTGAAATATTTTTTCAGATTGCCAGACACCAGCACTTGTGATCAGATCCTGTTGGATCACAGAGGTTTCTAAGTTGCCCGTCAGTGTTTACACAGTGTGAGCGTCTGTTGTATTTCGTATGGGATTAAGTATAATCAAAATTCATGTTACTCTTTGCAAGCTAGCATCAGAGGAAGGCATGTATATTTAAGCTAATTAATTAACAGGATGAATGTGTTAACGTGAGCCTCTTGAGACTCGGCTTAATAACCCACTAAGGGTCATATTTGCAAGTGGCAAAGCTTCTGTGGCTATATAGTGAGCCATAAATTATGGGTGAGGCCCTTTTCTTTCCCAGTCCTGACTATCTAGATTCAGGGGGTTGTTGTGACTCTGCTTTCACAGAGGGGCGAGGTTTGTTATTTTTCTTTGTTTTTCTCCTAACTCTTTCTGTGTAACTCATTAAAACCCTCTGACTGGCGCTGATGGCAGTGTGAGGAAACACAAGGTTCTCTTTCCACCCACCCACAGGAGGCATGGAGGCTGTGTTGCCTTCATTATCTAATGCTTCCCTGGTGTTTCTAAGGCAGGGACTTAAATTAATTTGTAAGCATACACCAGCCAAGCCCATGTCACTGCAAAGAAACAGCAAAATGATGTGCTGTGCAGAGCCATTCCCTTTGCAGAGGCTTGTTACCAGCTGATGATCAACCCTGTTGTAGGTCACCTTCCCACCTCTGCTGCAGTGAGTCTATAAGCACATTAACCTACAGAGATGGGAACAGTCTAGCCTGTTGCATGATGAAGGTCTCTCCCCACATCTCCTACAAGATAAGCTGTGGAAGGGGAACAAGCTGAGCTGAAGGAACCCACCTTAGCATTCCTGGACCCACTTTCCAGATGGGCACACTGAACCTAAACCCAAAAATTAGATTCAGCTACGAAATTCAGATGAGAAGCTGAGAACCGCTGCATCACCTCTCCACACTCTCCATTCTGTAGAGTATTTTGCAGATCTTCAAGACTTTGTAAAGCCCCTGCTAGCCAAAATTTTGTGTGTCTCTAAAGAGAAGCTGGTGAAAGCCAAGCATGAGATCACAGCAGACTCCACTCTGCTTTCCTTCACGCAGCCCACAGCACGAATACATGGAAAAAAGCCAAGTCCTTCTGCAAAAAGCAGAGAGCCTGCACATCCTTTCTAACACATTTTAATTACAAAAGTGGCACAAAATAAATCTTGACAGGGCAACATGCAGATGACAGAGATGGGGAGCTGGCTTTACTTGGCAGTGCTATGTGACCAGTTGGATCCAATGACCTTGGAGATCTTTTCCAGCCTTGATGATTCCATGACTTTATTATCCTGCCCCCAAGTTCTCGGGGGTGTCTGTCACAGATGAGGTGCACAGGTTGCCCACAGAGCTATGAGCCCCCACAGAGTGCCCCCCGTCCCTCCCCCCCACATAAGGGCAGAGGGTGAGGGAAGGCCAGAGGGTGAGGGAAGGCCAGAGCAGCTGAGAGAAGGGTATCAGGACTTTTGTAGGGAATCTGGCTCATAAGTTGTCTTCAAGGATGTGAAAAGCTGTAAAATGGAAGAAATGGATGGGGATTGTAGTGCTGCCCTCCTCTCCCCAAATAGCATGGTAGACACAGAGCTGAGCCATGAGCTTGAGCCACATTCCTCTCTGGACTGACGGGCTTGAGGTCACAGCTGCACTGGCAGTTTGTCCTGCAGTGGGGTTGGAAGGGCCAGGCATGCTCCCCACTGGGCTGGCTCATGGGCAGTGATCTCGGGCAGGGATCAGTGAAACTCTCTGCTGAAGGAATCTTGCAGCTTCACACCAGCTGGGCTGTGAAACAGGACTGCCTTATCACCACATCCCTCTGCAGAAATCCTCCAGGCTCACACACACCCTGGCTGTGTGGGAGATGGAGTATTTGGGATGTCGAGTTTCTCAGGCTTCTCACTCCTCCAGCCCAGGTCTTTCCACCAGAAAGTCTTCATTATTTAGGAAGTTGCAAATCCATGGTGTAACCTCTTCAATGACAACACAGGGGGAGGGAATAGCCTCTAATAAAACAGGAAGCTCCAACATATAATCTGAGGTGTTCATTTCAATTAGGGATGAGCTTCATTACTCCTCAAGTTTTATAGCTACTGTAGTTCTCAGCTCCTATGAAGGATGAGACTACACAGGGATATCTGAAAAGTCTGATGGAACGAGTGGGTGAAATTGCAAAATGCACTCACCAAGGAAGTGCCCAAGGTCAGGGTTTATTTGAGCAGGTCTCTGGCTATATCCAAGAGGTTTATGGATCTTGCCCTGAGGAATAGAGCAAGTTAAAACGCCACTGTACACATCTTTCCCACTGCATTTAATTCCTTCTTAGTCCTGTTTGGAGTTGGTGGGTTAATGGCCTAATCACTTGTAACACTTGTCCCAGCTTAAGCACCAGGGAGAGTGGGAAATCATCACTGCTGAGCTGGCATTTCTCTGTATAAATAGGAGCATGTCGGGTTACAAAGACATGCCTGAGTTGAAAATTGAGAAAAATCAGAGCTTAGCCTCTCATTTATCTACACTTGAGCTAGAAGAGCAAAGATGCTTATCTGCCACTCAGTGGCACACGGATACACATCTGCCCTGTGAGATGTGTTCCACAGGCCACAGACAACTCCCCATTGTTCTCTAGGAGAGTGGGGAGTCTGAAGATACAGAGTATTGGTAAGCAAACCAATTCAAATGTTGTAATTAAACCCCATGGTTACTATTCCTCTCTTTCATGCTCATCATCACTTGCAGGACAGTTCATATTTGCAATTCACTGGATCAGCTGTCTGCCAAGCCACTCTCATCTGTCATGGGGAGAGGACCCAGGCAGGGTCCAGCAGTAGATGCATGTCCTCATCCGGCCAGAATCCCATCAGACCTCAAAGAAACAAGCACTGTTGAGGCACCCCTCCAATGAAGCATGCTCAAGAGCTTTAACCAAACAACTTCACATGGTTCCAAATGGAGATTGTATTTCCAGTTGCAGCCTGGAAAAGCTACAAACTCCTGACTAGTTTCTCAAAAGGCTGAATTTAGTTATCCCTACCTCACTGAACACTTTAATAGGTTGCTGGGCATCCAGAAGCCTTAGTAGGGAGGTCATCAACTCATCATCAGTCTCTTCCCATATCCTGAAGTTGCCACCCCTTCAGATCTAGCAGTGGAACTGTATCAGAGTTACTCCCTTACAGTTCCCAGGGTGGCCTCATCTTCTCACATCTGCAGGCATTTGCTGTTAGCAGATGGTTTTATTCTTTTGTCTCTGCCCCAGCTGCACAGTCCAGTCCTTCCCTTCACCAGTTGTAGTGTTCTCCTTAGCCTTCTGGAGAGCTGAGTTGGTTCATTCAATTAGCAAAAGATTAATGCACGTATATGATCAGCACCTGAGCCTACCACAAGAGAAACAGCAGGAGTGTCTGGTCATGTTAGTGGTGAAAGTGGGTCTGTCTTTACTTGGGGAGTGTAAATTGGTGTAATTGCTCTCACCAACCCACTGGTATAGACCAACCTTAAAGCACCTCTTCCAAAAACACATCGTTCAGAAAACTATTCAATCAAGAGATAAATAAATAAATGTTGCTTACATTATTAAGTTTAAACACTCTCCGCATTTGGTGAGGAGAGAAGCTTAGGGTGGGAAGGACCACATAAGCCGTTATTTCAGGAGGTATAGGGATGGGAGTAGCCAGAGTAGTAAGGAGAATCATGACAAGCAGACAGCCTCTTACCCTGGCTCAATTCTATCTGGAATACCATGCCTGATCACAGCCTGAGACCACAAATGAAGAGCTAGAGGTATGTGTTTACCTACCCCACACATCAGTCATCACACCCAGCCACACTCTGCTGCAAGAACACCTCTGATAAACCATTATAGCCATGCTGCTGCTGTGGTTTTGTAGGCTTGAATTTGTAATTGCAGGCTCAGCATTCACTCTGAAAATGACCTGTTGTATCTAATTTCAAACAGTGCCCTGCCTAACAGTCACAAGCGAGGTGCCAGGGAAAGCTACGCAGTGAGGTTATTGTTAGAGTGGAGAACAAGGGGTGTCGCAAAGAAAAGACCTTGGCAGCCCCGCTGGAGGGCTACAGAGGCACACAAGGGCACGCACAGTCTGCAAATAATCACACTTGCTACAATTGCCCAGTTTCACTGCGCTGCCACTGCACTGGAAGAGGCTTTACAAGTGAGTCAGACCTTTGTCACACTTGCAAGTCAGCACAGAAATTATGCTCCTCTTTTGGCTATATTTTTCCACTTGTTGCCATGATGAGGAAGAATCTCAGACTTCCACCACCAACTGATTAAAGGAGGGCACAAGGACAGTTTCCACCTCCTCTGCTTATCAGTTAATTAGCACAAAGGAATGTGCTGTCAATAAAGAGGTTTTTTTTTGATTGGGCTCTCAAAAGTAGGTTCTGAACATACATTTCTTACCTGAAAGAAATTATAAAGTACAGCCACAAGTGCCCCATGTCACAGAGTACCTGTTTGCATGTGATGGAGGAATAGAAGGGCTATCTCTGCCTCACTTGAATTTCCAGACACAAGAGTGATGAAGAAGGCCAGAAAAAGGAAACCTTCCACTCTTTCATAGTTGTCTGTGAAAAGTGAGCACCATGCTAATGGCCAGTATAGCTTCAATGGTGCAAGGTTCCAGAGATCCCAAATGCTTTTAGAAAGAACCAAGCATGTGATTCAGTAGCTCTGGCAAAACTCCAGGCACATAATTTCCATCTGACCCTCCACTATCTTTGTGTCATCAGCTTGATAAGACACACAGAGCTGTCTTGAAGTGCCGCAGAGGAATATGTGAAAGCCACTTTCTTTTAACCTGTAAATAAAACATTTTTGCAACTAGTGATGGCATTTTATTTATAAATAAATAAATAATTGTGCCACCACCCTTTACCTAGACGTGTGTCCTGCTGCCTGGATGGGCCCTTGCTGTCATTAATGGAATTCTGTGCACCCATGAAAGACTTCCTGCACTGATTGGATTCCTTGACAAGAGCCTAAATGTAACATAAACTCTGTGCAGATGTAAGGCTCAACATTTGTAAAGCTGCCTGAAAGGGCAATGCATCATACTACAGTCTAATTCTGGTTCTCTCCATCAGTGCACTTTCCTTAATGCCACTGGAGTTAAATCACTGTGAATATGTTCAACTTTTTTTTACCTAGTTAAACCTGATCAACAGACTTGGGTGTCCATCACTAAACTTAATGGACATTTTTATGCTTCCAAAATATGCAAGAGATACCCAGTCATAGATGTGTATACATGTTGTTGAGCTCTAACTCCAGCCAGTAACTACGTACCACACAGCCACACACTTACTCCTACCCCTTCCTCCCACCCGCAGTGAGACAGGGAGGAGAACATGAAAGAGGTAAAATCCATGAGTTGAGATAAGAACAGTTTAATAAGTGAAATAAAGTTGTCAGTAACAATAATAATGAAAATGATAATGATGATTATGATGATGATGATAATAATAGTAATTGTAAATAAAAGCAAAAAGAGAGAGGAATAAAATCCAAGAAAGGCAAGTGATCACAATACAATTGCTCTTTACCCACTGACTGATGTTCAGCCCAACCCAAAGCAGCAATGAACCCTTCCTGACAAATTCCTCCATTTTATACATGGAGCATGACATTCTAGGGTGTGGAATATCCCTTTGGCCAGTTCAGGTCACCTGTCCTAGCCATGTTCCCTCCTGGCTTCTGTTGCACTTCCTTCACTGGCAGAGCACAGGACACTGAGAAGTCCTTGGCTCAGGGTAAGTACTGCTTAGCAACAACCAAAACATCAGCATGTTATCAACTTTATTCTCATAGAGGACCCAAAACACACCAGCTACTAAGAATAAAATTAACTCTATCCCAGCTGAAACCAGGATACATGCCATGAAATGCAAGCTTGGTTATTATCAAGGTAACATCTGCAGGTTTTTTGCCTCAGAGTCCTCTTAAGCTGTGTAAGGCACAACCAAGAATCAGTTCCCACACTGAACAGCTAATGTAATATTAACTTTAAATGGACAGAGGACAGATTCATCAGATATAGAAAATACCAAGAGACAATTAAACAAATAGTGGTCTGAGGGATAGTAGACCTAGCTCATCAGCTGTTTAATGCTCCCAGGATTAACAAACGTCAAAAAATGAATGTCTTCAGAGGGATAATTGTCCCACCCTACCCGTGGTCTGTGCATCCATAAGTAAGTAAAGTCATCCATAAGTAATTCAAACATAGGAGCAATGATGCTTAATGGCAAGTGTCACCTGTTAAGTCAGAAAATCCAGGTGGGCATGGCCAGAGCTCGAAGAAGAGATACAGCTGCACAAACAGTTGGCCAGGTGGAGCCTACAGATCTCTGCAGAAGGATTATGCAATCTTGCTGCAAATGTTTTGGAAACACTGTTTGTTCTTTTTTCTGTTCACTCAGCAGGGATTACTGGCATAGTACCTTCATCTATCATTTGCACAAGGAGATAAGAGCAAGGAAGGTGTAGGGCAGATCAAGCATCACTCCTTTCCCCGTTCTCACACTTCCTCCACTGCAAATTTAAAAGGTGTACAGTGCACCTCATGTGAGTGCCTCTTATCTAGTTAATACGAGGTAGGAGAATGTTGAACCAGTTTATTGCTTCCTGCAGCTGTAGCACCTGAAGCTGTGATCTATCTCATCAAATACAATAAATGGCTGTAACGATGGACAGACGTGGTCCTGCAGAAAGGCACCTAGAGAACATAAAACAAGCATGGGGGGTCTCCATATTTGGGGGTCTCAGTAGATGGAGGCATTCTGCTGCCACCTTTCAGATGTCACAAGATCAAACATCCAACAAGGACACTAGGCACATATTCTGGGTTTCATCAGAAGAACTGTGCTCAGCAGCTTGAGGGAGGTGTTTCTCTCCCCCTGCTTTGCACTTGTGAGAGCCTGCCTGGAGTACTGTGACCATCTCTGGGGCCTCCAGCATAAGGAGATGATGGAGCAGTTGGAGTAAACCCAGAGGAGGCCGCACAGGTGATCAGAGCCCTGGAGCACCTCTCCTAAAGAGTCTGGGAGAGGTGGGGCTGTTCAGCCTGGAGGAGAGAAGGTCACAAGGAATCCCCATTGTGGCTTTCCAGTACCAAAAGGGGGCTGCAAGAGAACTGGAGACAATGTGTAATGATAAGGAGGAAAGGCTTCACACTGAAAGAGGGGAGATTTAGATTAGATATAAGGAAGAAATTCCTTCCTTTGAGGGTGGTGAGGGGGTGAGGTATCAGAACAGGCTACCCAGAGAAGCTGGGGATGCTTCATCCCTGGAAATGTTCAAGGCCAGATTGGATGAGGCTTTGAGCAACCTGGTCTAGTGGAAGGTGTTCCTGCCCAGGGCAGGGTGTTGGAATGAGATGTTCTTTAAGGTCCCTTCCAATCCAAACCATTCTATGATTCATAAGCAGACTGCTCATTACAAAAATGTTTTAGTGAGTTTGGCCCATATATGACCAACTAAGGCTGTTGGAGTCCAGGGCACAGGGAAAAGTAGGGAAGATTTTGACATTTATTCAAGGAAAATTTTTGTAGAAATACATATCAGGCCTTTGAGTGTCTTCACTTGCCCTGATAAATATTTATTTCTTCTTAGTTGGACAGAGCAAAGAGGAGACCTGCAATGTATATTAGGACCCTAACTTTACCTAACTTTCAATTACCTAATTAACCAATTCCTAAATTCACTACATAGTCAAGGAAGAGAAGGGTTCTAGAGGGAGATACTGCTAACCAAAATTTCCCATTTGGCTTTGTGCCCTGATGTAATTTGATTAAACCAACATCTTCCCCAGGCTCTGAGACGTGAGGGGCCTTTACTTTGGAGAAGGTGACTGTGTTCATCTCAAATTTCCAATTTGTGAGAGTGTCAATTCTAGTAAAGGCCACTGCAACTCATGATGTTATATGCAATACAATTGTAAATTATTATAAATGCAAAGTGTAATTAGTTGTCTAATTGCTTATTGGAAAACCTCTAAACCTTCCACAGTGATGAAAAAAGCATACGGTGAAGAGCATTTTCAAAAAACCCAGCTATATTTTCTTGAACAGCACTTTGTTCACACATTATGTGATTGATACCCTCCCCCATCCCCAGAGGCTCTTTTTTGAGAGTGTTGAGGAACCCAGAGGGTATGAACCACTGACAATATTTACCGAGAGTCTGGTAGCAATCAAGCGACCTATATGTCTGCTTCTTGTTATTAAATATTCCAGACTTTTATTGAGATTATTAGAACCTATTTAATGGCTCATTGAACTTAGAAACCATACAATTTTCCTATTAGCCATTTCCATCTAAATATTTATGATACCAGTTCATATGAGAAATAACAAAAGACACAAAAAATGAGGACAAGGATGGGATTTCCTCAGATGCCTGGGAGCAAGATCTCTCTGTAACTCTAGCATAAACCAGTGGTGCAACTTAAAGGAAGCTGAGAGACACAAAGCAAATCTGATGATGATGAAAGGAGAACTTGGTCATGTCTTTAAGGGAGTCTGCATAAATTTGGATACAAGGCTCTTTTCCATGATTAAAGAGAATATTTGTAATTACTCATTTCATTTCTTTTGGGTGTGGTAAGGAGCTTTCCAGTCAAATCACTGCCTGGTATAAACTGACGTATCTATTTTAAACTAGAATATAAGTCAAAATTCCAACACATTTTCCATCAGCATACTAAAAGCACAGCTGTGGCAGAGGAAAAAATCATTATGATTTCTTCTTTGGATGGAGTATTGATGGAATTTTGAGAAGGACATAAGTTGTGATAGCTTGGGAACAAATCAATGCAACCTGTATCTTCAGATCCTCTAAACCTCTTATATTTCTTTATACTCTGGGGTCTGAATTATCAACAACAAGTGAAGAAACAAAGACAGGACTGTTCTTTTTATCTAATTATCAGAAAGGACAATCCTACTGCCAGAATTCTTCAATCCAGGTTGTTTGAATGTATGTCTGTACCAGTCAGAAAGCACAAGCAAAATCAGTGCAGGGCAGAACCCTCAGAAGAAAGTGAGGAATACACAGGCAGCCGGGGCAGACACCACCTTCTTGCTTCTGCTCTGTGCGTGTTCCATGTAAACAGATACATTTGAGTCCAGTTGCAACAACGTGGCACTGAGCCTGAGTTAGATGCCTTGTCACTAGAGAGGAATTTTTGGCCCAGGCTAATACTACAATGCACAGCTTCTAGACAGGATCTGGCTTGCATCCAGCTGGCTTGCAGTACTGCGAAGAAGACACAAAAACTTTCTGACCCATCCACAAAGAAGCACTGATGTTCAAGGGCATAATCTTCAAAATTGCTGCCTCATTGTACAAACACCTCTAGTTTTCAGCTTAAGGTTGTGTAGGCTTCTAATGTTCTGCTTGAGGGCTCTGTAGGAATATTGCATAATACCAAGAAGAGTGAAACTTGGCACCTAGCTGACTCCTAAACCTGATCAGGAATGTCAATAGCCAGCTGGTTTTCATTTTGGATGAGAGAGAAGGTGATAGTGTGCACAATCTACCACTATCAGAAAGGTGAATCAACAACAAATAAAAATAATGTATGTTTCAGGGTTCTCTTGTCTTTTTTTTTTTTTTTTGCCTTCAAGGATAAAAGGCTTGAGCAGAATAGAGAGCAATTCCACCCAGACTGCTGTGAAAGCTGATGTGGGACTGGTTTTGTGCAATATACATAAGTATGACTGGGAATCTAAATATAGGAGTGACAAATCACTAGGCCTGGGAATTCTCCACTGATGTAGCCATTGTGATGCTAAAGCAGAGCATGGCTCCAGCTAAATTAGGTCATGAGATATTAGCACCTTTCTCTTTACATTCCTTTTTCATAAGGAAATAAAATAACACAGGACCCACAGATAATAAGATTATAAAGCCAGTAATTCGAAACACAAATAATGGAAGAACTGAAGTCACGTAAGTGCCTCCTCATACCATCCACACATACATATTAAGAGACACTCCTTTTCCAGGAAGTTTAATCCCCAAAATTATTTCTGAGGAATCCTGTCATGGCTATGCAAGAAACAAAAAATATCCAACTGTCTTCTTCTCCCTTCTGATGGAATTTGCTTCTCACACTGGAAAATGCACTTGTTTACACGTAAAACGTAGCAGCCTTGGTGGAAGCTGTTTTAAGCCAAAATGCCAAGTGTTGCAGAAAAAAGGCAAGATACGAGCACTCATTTACTGCTGCTAATTCTCACTAAGCTGGCGAGGTGTAAAGATGTCTAGTGACAGTCAGCAGGACGAGTGACTCTGGGGTACACCGTGATGCATCTGCACTTGTCTGAGTGCCCCATGTGAGTAAGATTCTGGGCATGAGGAAACCTGATCTTTTCAGAGAGGAGCCTCAGGCAGGGGAAGGTGGACTAGTAAACTAAGGTACAGTGTGTTCCCTGACCTATACTCTGCATTAATATTGCCTGCTAAAGAACATCAACAATTAGCTGCCTAAAAGCTCCAAAATGATTTGCTGCATGCATGCAGCAATGGAAGAAAGAGCCCATCCCACTTCCCCACTTGACATCAGCTCTCTGATACCATAGGACGGCACTCTGCTAGCTCAGCTGAGCCAGAACCACCCTAGTTATTCCCCCTGTGGGCAAGTGTCCCAGAGTCTGCACTGTGGGAGGGTAGTGGTTTCAAGCTTGAGTGTGGAACTTGGGCTGTGCTCAAAAGCAAGCACATAGATCCTGCACTGACTGGTCTTTCAGAAAGAGTGCAGTGTCAGAAAACAAAGTGTCTTCTCTTTTCCACTCAAAATTCTCAATTCCATAATCAGGATGACATCACATTAACTCAGGATAGGGCCCGTTTCTGTAAGGCTCCCCTCTGTCCATCATGCGTTGCCTAATTGCCCTTTTTTTCAATCAGCTCAATAATGAAGAATTTGCCATCATCTACTTTCTTTTTAAAATACAGCAAAGCTGAAGCAAGAACTTTATCTTTCCTGTTCTATGACAAATGACAAATTCAAGTGATAAGCTATAGTATAAATGAAAGCAGGGTAGCATAAGCAGCATACTGATTAACTACTTGTTTTCAGGCTATCCCTTTATCAGATAGTAAATTAGATATAAAGCCATTTAGTTGAAAGATAATAAGGTTTATGCAACTAATAAGTAAGTCTTGTAAGGAATATTGCTGACTTCATTGTCTATGTTAAGTCAATATCTACTTGTTAAACCCCTGACCCTCCCCTGGGTCTCCTTCTGTAACCTAGGAAGAATGACTGGACTTTAAAGTACCTCCTTCTCTCCAGTACATTTTGAAAACAGAGGGACTTAACAAAACACAAGTACATAAGAACAGCTATGCGAGGTCAGACCTGAAGTCTGTGGAGTCCTAGATTCAGCTCTTGGCAGGGGCTAAGAACAGGTAGAAGGAAAAAGAGAGGACAAGTTGGGCATATGAAAATGCCTTCCTAGAGCAACCCTGCAGCCTGGAGATTTTTACCTCAGGAATTTCCAGACTGAAAACAATGGCATATTGTTCAGAACTGGCATGTTCCAGCACTTCTGGTCCTCATATCCCTGTTATGGTGGCACTGACCTGCCATGCCCCAGACCACCTCTGCTTAGTCTTGGACATACATATGACAAGATAACAGAAAACTGAGCACCTAGCCAGATGAGAGATTAGAGATGAGAAGGTAACCAGGATCACCTGGAGACCTGGAAGCAGAACATCCCCTGACTCCCAGTTCCATGATAGCATAGTCCTTCCCAGCATCCTCACCCTCTCTATGCTTTTGCAGGAGCTGCTCAGCAAACATGTGTTCATTTTCTCTTCTAAAGCCTCCCTGCTACTTGACACCTTCAAGACAAGCACAATAAATCTCTCCTGACAGATACAGTGAGCAGTGCTTATTCCTTGTACAGTTCCACTGAAATCTAGGCAAAACATTACCGACATTGATGGAATTTCCCCTTCTGCTTGCTGAGTGCAGGAACAGACAGAGCCCAGCTTTGCTACAAGAGGTTGATTTCTTGACACCTAACTCCTGCTGCTTTCCAGGGATAGAAAGGGAAGAGGAAAACACATCTGTCACAAGAAAGGAAAGACACAATTTGCAGCACTCTTGTATGAACACCAGGGTCATAGTAGAAAAAATGGGACAGCAGGAGATACGAGTGCCTAAAACCCTCCAAATACCACATTCCATGGCATACACCTCCACAGGGTTGTATATGTTTGTGTTGAAATCTAAACAGTGGCCACACCTTAAACCATTGCATTTTTTCCCCTATCACAGATTGCTATTCAAGTCATGGTTGTTCCAGCTCTTTTCCCTCTCTGACAGCTTTGGAAACTGCCAGAGTTTGAGTTGTGCCACAGTAGTGTTCCTCAGCAGGTCGGAGCAAACAGCACTCTGATTTCAAATGTGGTTAGGCATCCAAATAAGATACAGACTTTGAGAGTTTGGGGGCTATACATTACAATTGGAAACCAGAAAATACCTTCTCTTTTCCAGTTCTTCCTCCTGATGTAAGATTTTTCCAGGCATTTTAGTATCAAACAGATTGGCAGTAAAATGGTCAGTGCAATTTCTGCTATTTTCATCTTTCCTTTTTCCTTCTTTCCTAGGATATGCTATATAGACTACTCTACTAATAATAATAATATAATTTTACAGCATAACACGGCATCATATGAGAGAAAACTCTGAAAATCACAGGAAGCATAAACACACAGCAGTGATAGTCATTGCATGATGTTTCAGTGTACAGCAGAGAGCACTGTTTGTATCTGTTAGATTCAGTTTCCTTGTTGCCTTTGAGGATTTTGTTTAATATTATCAGTTAAGACCCCAGCCTTCAAAATCACTGTTTCCATTTGCAGAAGAAGGAGAATGGGAGGAAGATCAGCATGGATCTTAAATGAGAGGGATGCATATAAGTTCTCTGGGATGTGATTTTTAGGGGTGTCAAAACTGCTGGAGAGATAAAGGAACTTAAAGGAAAAATATATACATCTGCAAATGAGTGCCATCTTTTCAGTTGACAAGCACCAGAATTAAGAAGAAATACAGGAAAGCAAAATAGAAGAGGATTTTCACCCATGTTTTCCTGCCTTTTCAGAAAACAGACCATGTGAGAAAAAAATTGTCACACACAGGAGGCAGCTCCTCCCTCTGAGCAGGTTGGCTGTGATGAGAGGAGTGGTGCCGCTCGCCTGAGTGCACAAGTCTGCCCAGAGCCCTCTCACAGGGTTCCTTGTTGGTAAATCAGGACCTCACAGCACATTCTGCACCCTGGGATGTCATTATGTCACTACTAACACTTATTTGTATTGGGGCAGGTCCCCAAAGGTCTGCCTTTCCAGGTCAAGGACCTCATTGTGTTTGGCATAGTAGGGAGAGAAAATCTGTTCCTGAAGAGCTGACACTTTAAACAGAAAATACAAGCAGCAGTGAGAACCCAGACTGAAATTCAGGAGATATTTCATTTCTTCATCAAATTGTTTGACTATGAGAAAACAACTGATAAAAAATATGCTCAGAGTTATACTATAAATAATTTAATTCTTAATTAAAAGTTTGTGTTTCAGCTATCCTTAGATGTGGGTCTTTCAGCAACCACTGAAAACAGGAGTCTACTTTAAAAAACAAATCTGTTAACACCTGAAGGCTGTAATGTGCCCTAATGCAATCACTTAAATTAGTAACATTTTTTGTTTTATTGTGTTGGTTTATATTAATTTTTTGGACCTAAATTGGCCATGAATGATGAAGATATTTTAATCTGATTTCATACCAGAGGTAAGTGAGCCATCAAAGCATCATTCTGTTTGTCACTGTACACAGCACTGCAGAAACAAAATAATAGGAGGATACTGGGATTTTTAAGCTCGAGAAAATGCTGGGCTCAGAAGTACATATCTGTGTAAATCCTGCAGCTCAAGAGAGACTTGGTTCTAGTGTGACATTTCATGTGCACCACTAATACAGGCTCCTTACTACTCACAGGATCAAATCTATTCAAATGCATCAGCTTCACAAATGTTTTTATTAAAGCTCAGGCATGGACAAATTCAAAGGTTAATTCTGTCCTCCAGGCATAGGGGGACAGGGAATAGCATCATCTAATCATGCTGCAATTCCTGGGGATCAGGGAGTTCAGCTGTTTCCGAAAATGTATCATCTCCACTGAAAATTCAGAGATGCTTAAAGGGACACATTTAAAGGTGTAGAGTGCAGTATTTATAATGAAATATTACTTGGTTGAGCTTGAATAGAGCTGCATTACTTACACTTCTTCCCTTTCTCTAAAACTGCCTCACCAGAGAGATCCCTAACTTGTGGCATCCATGCCACGGAGATAACGCCATTGCTTGTCCTTCTTTTTCTAAAAGCTAAAACAGGTTCAATGGGCCTGAATATGATTCTTTTGCCTTTCACCAGCAAACACAACTGCCATGGTACAGTTTCCCAAAGCCAGTTCTCCCCTCCCATGGAAATCACCACTCGCTTTGCCAAGTTCACTCTACAAGGGTGACCTCAGCTCTATGACTTTTTCATCAGCCACCACCAGCAAGCAAGGAGACTTGCATCCCTTAAGTCCCATCCAGCATTTTACTTTCCTTACTTTTTTTGCCCACACATTCCATCCAGACATCAGAAAAGATCCTTTACAGCAGGTGGTGGTGAGTGTCAAGTCATTCACCAGGCACCCTCTGTATCAATTTGTTTCAGAAAAGAGCAAGCTTAACATTAAGAGCGTTGCATTTTAAAGCCAGATGCCTCACATTAGACTTCTGAATAGATGGGCTGATTCTCAGGCTTTCTGTGTACCAATTTCCTATCAGCAGGTAATATTTTTGCAGGATATAATCATGGAATAGATGTCTCAGATAACGTGTAGTCCTCAGTAAGCAACAAAGACAAAAGAGCATAAAACACATATAAATCTCTTACCAAACTTGTTCAGCTCCTTGTCATAAACATGCTTCTTTAAAACTCAATTTCTATTTTATTCTCTTCTTTGGGGTGAAGTCTGGATTTATTTTTCATTCTTTTCTTTCTACCAAAATTTTGTAATTCTATAACCTCTCGTTTTGTTGGATGTGGTAAGATTTTGGGTGTTTTGGCCTTTCTTTCCAGTCAGGAATTACAGCAGAGTTAAACTAAAGACTAAACTTAGCAAATTCTCTCCATTAACATTCCAGACATGATTTCAAATAAGAGAGAAAATTATGCAACTGTTGGTAAGAAAAATTTAATTTATGTTATTGGAATTACTGTATTTGTTGAAGAATCAAACATAGCCTGAGGAGAAACTTGTATTTACCCCTGGGAATATCACAATACAGACCTGCATCTACAGTGCCACAATGCCTCCAATATTTTAAAATAATATAAATAAATTAAATATAATTTTGAGTAAGAATACTCTTGATGTTGTGAGAGCAACTTCTGAGGTCTCAGTATCTTCAAGCACCACTAAATCCACTAAAGGATGTGGAATTACCAAGGAAGGATAATGGTACCTCCCTCTTCAGTAAATGGTGTTGAAATCTTGTGATGAAAAGCAGTAGATAAGCGAGGTACTATCTGTGCCACCAGTCAAATCAGACAGTCTTGTGCACAATCTGTTTATTTTTATAGTGAAGTATATTATACTGTCAAAAGGACACTTCATCATCTATAATAAATATTCATCTACATATATCATGCTCTTGAGCTGCATGAAAGTTGAATTCAAAGGACAGAAATGAATGAGAAACTTGTGAGATAAATGTCACCTTTCAGTGCTGTTCTTGTGGATAAATTGCAGGTGGATATAAACAAAGCCAATTACTTCATACAAGTGTTTCTTGACTCAACGGAAGTGTTCCTTATGCCTAGAATAAAATCCTAAACCTCATCATTTACCTTTTGTCAGAGAATGGCAAGAAGAAACAGTATGAAGTTCCACTAACTGAGGATAATTATGTACAGTAACACACAAATATTATCAGATATATTTTCCCACAAAGGTCACATGCTATGGTGTTGAACAAATCCTCACTGGTGCTTACTAAACAATTCCATTAACTACTAAAGAAATATTTTTATTAACACTAGCAGAGAAGGTAGCATATAAATTGAATTTCCACATGCAGTTATCACACAGCAATGACTCTGAAGCATAGCAAAATATCATTTCCATGACCTCAATCACACAAGGGAAAACAAAGTTAAAGTAATCTTTGACTTTGCTGCACATTGAATTTGGATTTGCTGGTTTTTTAGTATATGGACATATGCTCTAATTAATTTACTGTTATCCTTCATTTTCTTAGGAAATAAAATATTTTTCCCGGAATATCTTTTATTCAGTTTTAAACTGTATGACTAGTCCATGACTATGCAACAACTACATTCCATGAGCAACATGAAAAACACTAAAAGCAAGAACTGTATTTTGCAATATACTCAAAGAAGCAGAGTTACACAGTGAGGAAGGCCCTTTTCCTATGTTCTGTCTTCTGCAGATAAAACAAAACAAAACAAAATTGCTCTGAAGAAGTAGTTTTACAATTCATTAACTTCTAAGTGTTAATTCTGAAAATGTGCTTTATGCTAAGAGGAAGCCAGGGACAGTGGTGTTAGGGCACTGTCACCTCCATTACAAGACATTACATTTAAAAGTTATGTATAATCATTCAGGCCACAATTTGGATTGTTTTTACCTTCCTATTACAAGTTTGATGTCATTTTAACATTAAAGCCTGGACAGCATCTGAAGGTTGAATGCAAGCAGGTTGTGGCTGCTCAGCCCTCCTGTCTGAGCAGAGATGACCACCTGCACATCACACTTGGTCCACACAGCCCCAGTCATGAGGCTGCACACTTAATTCACCTCAGGTAAGGCAGCTCAATTTATTTCATCTCACAGCCAAGACAGCATGAAAACAGGGCAGGGTTTTGTTCAACCACACCCAGCTCCACACCTGCCCATCTGCCCAAAAGTTTCTTTTTCATTCTGTGTCTAAGAGCATCACCCAAAAATCCAGCAAACCCAACTGTATCACAGGGGTCTGGGCTTTAAATTTTCCTTGCTTTCCAAGTATGCAAGGAGCCTGTTCTGCCAACACTTACTGACTCCAGTGGTAAATGTGTTGCTTGTTCTGCATTGGGGGCTGCAGGTTGCTGCTCTGTAGTGTTTGCAAAGGCATGTGAGCCTCAGTCATCTGACTTGTGCTTCTGCACCAAGAGCCAGCCAGCTCTGCCTGCACTTTTACTGAATTGTGCCTTAATGAAATATAGGAGAATAAACAGAGGTGCTGTTCCCTTGAAAGCCACTACATCTGAAAATTGGCAGGCTGCAGTACATTATTCCACCAACCACAGGGTCATAATATCTAAATACATTGTATATAGAAAATAGCTACTGAAAAGTAAGTATAGTCAGCATTTGTAATAAATAATGGCTAATAAATAGTGAAAACTTTACATCCTAGGATGTAGGATCCTATGTCTTCCACTATTTAGTAATTTATCATGTGAAATCCACTGACCTTTCCAAGCTTTCCTTTTTTCCTTTCTATTTTGGTGAAACAGGAGTGTTAATTATGCTTTCGCTTTTTTATTGAGCAACATTAGCATACAAATAGGCCATCAACAAGCAATTACAATCTCCATCTCAGAAAGAAGAGAACTACAATATTAAGTGTGCCTACTCACCCAAACACACAAGTCCTTTTTAAAAAAGGAGCAACTCATAATTGAATAAAACAGGAAGGCACAGGAAAAACAGACAATGATGGATAGATATCAGCCTAGCTCTCAGACAAAGAATTCAAAAAGGTTTTTCTTATTCATCAGGCAAACATAAGACTCAAAATAACCACAGTTTTCCTCAGACTGCCCTGCCACTCTGACTCCAGACATTAAAAATCTGTTCAGATCTCATGCTGGTAACATCTATGAATTTTACTCAAGTGGAAGCTATCAGTTGTGTCAAATGGCACTGACTTATGTCTTTAGCAGCATTTGACTTATTGCCAGTGAAACACTAAATCTGCTTGCTTCTTTTTTATAGTGGGGGATCTATATGAGAGAAAGGATGAATTTCTTATATTTGACACTCTTAGGGTAGGTTTGTGCTGAAGATGAATAATAAAACAATCACCACAGTATTTTTTTCTGTAAGTACAACACATTGCTGCTGTGCCTTTCATCCAAAACCTGGTTTAAACCTGAGCCTACACTGATTTAAGTAAATATGTTATTTTGAACTTTTTTAGTTGAATCAGTTTCACTTCATACTAATGGCCTAAAATTGACTTCAAATGTAAATAGGGGAAAATTAATTTTTAAGTGCCCACATAAGATGTTTCCACATTTCTACATAATATTTAAGACTATTTGATCTTAAAATCAGGAATGTCTAATGTCAATCAGCCAACACATTTATAGAAGTCACTGACCTTCAGCTGAAATGCTGTAAATAACCAGATTTTGATTCACAGACCACTGGGGAAAATGTAAATAGCTTACTTTAAAACCATCTTTGACTGAAGGATGACCTCTTACACCACTATGTCTTGATCTGTTGCAACTTCATGTCTGAAGCAGTTTGTGCATATTCTGTTTGGGGAGAACATGCTCTGTGGCAAAATGTAAACACCTTGAATGAATGAAACCCAAGCTTACTGAAGAAAACCTGCTTTCATGAAAGTGATCTTGACCTCCTGCCCTATGTTTCTTTTTTTTCCATTAAAATTATAAATAAATCTTTGAAAACTACATAACGCTGGTTGTCTAGGAGGTCCTCTTTTGTTTAGGACTTCAGCAGACAAGTTCAGCCAAATCCTGCCTTACCAGCTATGGAGACAATTCTTTGGCTTCCCACCTTTCCTGCCAGCAGCAAATACCATCCCTGGCATGGAGACAGAACCACTCAGCAGACACCGCAGTTTGCAACCTACCATCTCAGTTTAACCCAATACAGATTTAGTCGTGAATCTCACCTGTCAACATTGCTGATCTCACTCGACTTTTCCATCTCCCCTGTGAGGGCTTTATCTTCTCAAAAGCCCAGGAGGACTCAAAGATATTCATTAACAACAGCCTTCCCTTAACACAGTTTAGCAATCTCCCTTTCCACCAGGTTTTCTCCACTGCAGGCAAGATATGAGCTGCTAAAATTCAAGGTGCTGTTGGATGACTTCTCTGATTTTAAAATACAACTAGAGAGTGATACATCTATTTTAACTCCACTATTCTCTTCAGTTCTTGTAAAATCTCAATTTTTTTCTCTGTCATTTTAGTACTTTACCACTGAAACTTTGCATTGTATTTCCGGATGTCTTTTTCTGGTGGTGCTAGTATATGGGATTAAGACACTGTTGAGGACCACACAGAAAAAAAATTTCAATACTTTGAGACGAGCATTGAAAAGAGCAAGGAAAAGACTTGAGGGAAAATGTTCAGACAAGCAAGTTTTAGGGTGCAGTCCCACGAGCTGGGGTGAGCCAACCTAACAATTCACTGTCAAAACCGTGGTGTGACAACTGTCTTCCCTCTCCTCCCTATGCCACTCATCCTCCTCCTGTTCTTATCTTGTGTTGGCTCTGATGTCTCCGAGCCACTCCTTTCACCAATCCACTTCACTAACCCAGCACAAACTGTGCTGTAGGTTGAGAAGAAAAGATCAGATTGTAGCTTCTGTAGGCTTAGTGAGCTCATGCAAAGGAGACTCAAGGACCAAAGTCAGTGAGACAGAACAGTCACAGAATCTTAGGTTGAAAAGGATCTTTGAGATCATCAAGACCAAACATGAATCTTGAGGCTATATAACCAAGAGAAGGGGAGTGACACCCACCTTCCATGGAAATGACAAGACACCTGAAACCAAAGTTTAACCTAATTTCATCTGAGATGGTAGGACATTTCCAACCATTCTCAAAGAGTTTGCTGACCCACCACAGGATCCTTGCTCTTGATTTGATTGTCCAAGTGGTTCTGTCCAGGGGATGGTGCCAACAGGGGAATCTGCCATTGGAAAGGAACATTTCATTACACAGACTTCCTGGCTATCTTCATGATATCAGAAAGTACCTAGAGAATAAAGGTATAAAAAGACAAAAGGGTCTCAAATCCTCAAAAAGGCAGCAATCTGTTCTATTAGTTGATTAGCAATGTGCTAACAGCTTTTTCTCCACAATCAATAGCACAACATTAGTATTACTAAAAGGAATGTCACTTTTTAAGTCCAAGTCTCCAATGTCTTATTTTGGATTTCTGAACACTAAACCTGTTACAACATGAAATGTGAAATTTCACTTTTGTGTTATGATTTTGTCCATTTTAAAATAATTGTATTTCCTTGAATCTTTTCTATATCTAAAATAGAAAATATAATAAAAATTATATTTCTTTCTGAAAAAGAAATTGGCAGAAAATCTTTTTTCTAGAAAATGTGGGATCTCCCTCTAATTAAGTAAATTTTAAAGCTCTTTTTATAACTCTCTTTATAACACTGCACAAGCATATGCCAAGGCAAAGCTTTTAAATGATAATTTTGCAAGGTAAAATTGCAATTCATTTTCAAGATATTTCAAATCAGCAGCCCAGCCCAAAGACATCCATTCCAATTGTTCTCTGATTTTAGGATTGCTGAACGTTCACACTTAATCATAAACACAGACTGTAGAACCACAGCTGTTATTAAAATGGAGATAAGATAAATCTTAATTAACTGGTTGTATGTCTGTAAATAAATAAACTAATCCTATCTCCCTGAATTACAAGTGACAGCTTTGCACCAACCTGAGGAGATTTCTTTTTTATTTTTTAATCTCTTATTGGTGGTTACAAACCTCAGTAATAGAAAACATGCATTTTGAAAACAATAGATTTAACAGTTCTTTTAAATTTATCTTGATGCTTTAATCCAAGAATGAAGGGACTTAATGCACATTCTTATGACCATCTTCCTAAAACTGAGACATAAGTTGGACCAATGAGTGACAATGTATTCAGCTCCTGTGCTCTGTGTGGCAAGTGTATCACTGGGGCAGGCCCACTAACTTTAATGTTCCTGCCACTCGTCTGAGAAATAAAGTAAAATTGAAAAGTTAAGATCACAGCTCTAATGCTGTCTTGGCTGTGCTGATGACCACTTTCAGATACCTGTCATAAGCATCATTATTTTGTTGCAGTTTGGATATTCTGACATGATCTATGTCTGTCGTTCAAAATCTTCCCAGTCTTCAATAAATGTCTACATATTACATCTCTATAAATAGAGAATTCCACATCAATATTGCTAGCAGGCTATCCTAGGGTTACTTCAATGATATTTTTTGCCTCTTATTGCTAAGTCAGTAAAGGGAAAAATATTTCTTTAATTTACTTTTAAGTTGATTAAAACTTACCGGTTCTGTGGTGTCTCAGAAACTTCACCAAAATCACCAATTCATTTTACAAAACCCTCTGAAAAAACGGCTGATGATGTCAACTTCTTGGGCTTGTGTTTGGCCCACATGCAGTTGACCATGTTTAGTTAAGCCCATGTTGCTCATTTTCATACAAGTCAAGAACTGGAAGTGTGGATTCTATCTGATTAATTCCCTGGTCTTTCTGAGATGACTAATGGTTACTCACCAAACAAAAAAAATTGTATTACCAGATCATTTCTGATGCTGTTATCTGCAATGGAGGAAGAAATGGCGTTGTTTCTAGATACAAAGGAATTTCGTTCAGCCTAGAAGTGAGTCTCACCAGTCTGTAGTTAAGATAGAAGAGAGGAAGACTTTCAAGAAAAAAACTTAACATTTCAATAGAAATTTTGTAGTTTTTATTTCACCAAAATTTTCCAACAGAAAAACTAATCATTCCCCATGTTATGTCTTTGAATGTGAAGTAGGTAATGTGGCATTCCTTAAATTATGAAAATGTTGATATAAATAGACTTTTCCAGGAAAGATAAAAGTACTGGCTAAATGTTGACCACAATATTGAAACAAGATTAAACAGCAGTGAATATTTGTATTTTTTAAGATATGAGGTTCTAATCTTACACAGGTAATTTCACTCAGGATTTTTTAATTGCTCAAGTGAAAAGCTGAGGGGTAATTTTTGCTTTATAACTCACTGGCTGTTTAATGACAGCAAGAAAAGTTCTCAAGATTTCCAGTGAGAGGTAGCTAAAAATATTTATCATTATTATATGCTTAATCATAATCTTTACAGTTTCTATAAAGTAGTTGATTGATTCCACAAATTAACAAAATAATAACATGATGGGGAGAGGAGGGAGAGATTGTATATTAGTAGGAAATTCTTACTAATCTGATAATCAGCCACCTATGATTGTCATATATACTTGCACAGGGGAAAAATTTTCCTAGATTAAGTCTGAAAAACTTGCTACAATAATCCCAAGAATACAATTATCGTGCTCAGCCTAACCCACAAAAATAATCCTGAGTGTCTCTCCTTCTCTTCTACTAGTAAAAGAGATACTAGAATAAAACTGAGTTGGGAAAAAGTGAAATATCGAATAAAACCAAAGGAAATATATTGCAAAAAGGAAAAAGAAAAAGAGAAAAAAAATCCATGTATATATTTTAGAGAGCTGCTTGAATGAAAGACTTGAGATAAAGCTACTTATTCCTTCTCAGTTTCTCCCCCTCTTTCCTGTTTGGCTTCACTATAAAGCAATGAAAACCATCTGGTTTTGGAATTTTCTGCTGCTTTGCCTATGGTGCTTCTTCTACAAAATTTCCCTTGGGCCAGAATTTGCTGAGCAACCTTATCTTCCCAGAAGTTAGTGGTTTTAAGAGGGATTCAGCACCTCAAAATCTCGAATTCCGATCAAGTCTTTCTGCCTGTTGACGTGTTCCTGGATCTCATTGACTTGCCCTCCTCTCAGAGGACTATGCAAAGGATCTCACTTGTTCCACAGCATTTTAGACCAAGGACAAGCACCTCCAGAGGACTTTAGACCAAGGATAAGTGCCTCCATAGCTTGGGTCTGCACCCACCATTTCTTGCCTTTCTGTTTCCCCTCTCTCATTCCCTGAATGAGATAGGTAGGGTTGGATTTCACAGATTTTCCCACGCCATGAGAAGGGGACTTGCTTTTCCAGAGTCCTCACAAATTGCTGCCCTCAGCTCTTGGCTGAGACACAGACACAGGTTTCAACCTCTGTGTCCAGTGCTGTACCTGACACCAAATTCTCTCTGAAATCAGGATGCCATGCCCCTGCTTCCAAGTGACAAGATGCTGCTCCCACCATCCATCTGCAGCACACCCAGAGAAATTGAGGCTGTGAGGTGAGGCACTTTGCCTTCTGATCTCGTGAAAACTGTCCTCCCCTGGTTGTCTGATCTGAGCTTGCTCACCCAGGAGCTGCAAGCATCTGACATCAGATACAGGGTGAGCAGAAGGGAAACATACCGTTGGAGGCACCAGCAGCAGGACATCCCTTTTTAGCACAATGTGGCTACTCTTATAATATGTAATATGAAATTTTACTGTAGGTAGTGTGTCCTCTGCAAAATATTTTCTGGGAGATAGCACATCCCAGAA
This sequence comes from Illadopsis cleaveri, assembly GCA_013399915.1. Taxonomy (NCBI): domain Eukaryota; kingdom Metazoa; phylum Chordata; class Aves; order Passeriformes; family Timaliidae; genus Illadopsis; species Illadopsis cleaveri. The sequence goes on from VXBB01004265.1 coordinate 568,251, forward strand.
ATTCTTTGTAGGATATCATCTAACTGAAGATTTTCCTTTTATATTAATTTCAATTGAGCTTTTGCAGAGTAAAATGAGTTAGAGTTACCCTTCTCACAGGGTAACACAGACCCCCCTCAGTCCTGGAATAAATGTTAGAGGAGGTTCTATGTTGCCTTTATCTAATACATGAATTAACTCAAATGATCTGGCAATCAGTTAATTTTGGAAGAAAAATTCTCATCTGCACATGCCCTCAGCAAAGATCAGGTTTCTTTTTTTGTCTGATCTCTCTCTCTGCTCTTTAAACTCCTCCACGAGAAAGTGTATCTCCCTTTAGCTGTTCCCCATACACAGCCTGCTGCTGGCATGCAACCAGTAAAACTCCAACCCATAACAACATCAAGGAACAAATGCTGCTTCTGCTATCACAAGAATCATGTTCAACTTTTGGGGTGGATGGCTCAATCACAACCTTTCCAACAGATCACCCAGACCAAGGAAAATTTCTTTTTTTGAGCTACAGATGAAGAAATCATAGAGGGATGAAAAATGCCACCCAAACACCGCTGAGGAATTATTTTCTTTATGTGGAGATTTACTTGTATTATTGTTAAAGTGGTCTTATATCTTTAAAATATTTCTAATACATATTGAACCTTCCTCTCACACACACCACCATGGTCTCTTAGGTTTAATACATTATCAGCTGTGGGAAACTATAGGGATACTTAAAACATCAAACAAGCTGTTAACTTTGCGATTATGAAAATGGGTAGATTGTAGCTTGTTTCCTGGAACAGCTTGTCCTGGGGAAGCTGAATACAGTGTTTGGAAAATGTTAAAACAAAACAAAACAAAACAAATCACCAGACAACAACAAAAAAACCCAAAAAAACAATTAAAACAAATAAAATCTAACAACAAATCACAAAAACCAACTAAAAAAAACCAAACCCACAACTTGTTACTCACTGAGTGACCAAAGCAACAAGTCCCTTATTACCACCCCACACATCTAAATATGTACAGAACAGGTAAAAGGATTTTAAAAATCCACAAACAGAAACAAAAAAATAAACAAAACAAAACTCTGGAGCTGGAATTCATAAAAGCTGGTGTGTATCTATCAGAGTATGTGTCTGTATCTGGGCAGGACACCTGAAGATGCCTTTATGTGCAGCAAAGAATTAGACAAACAAATTAATGAAAAAGGTGGCACAATTTACCTCATTAGTTTCCTACATTCTTAATTGCATCTTTCCAGTTCCATTAACTGCTTTTACTAGATCTCCTTTGGCTATATTAGATGTTCATGACGTGGAGATGTAAAAATCGTGGACCTCACCCTGATCTGCTACATGTTCTTAGCTCTTCAACATTAGAGGACCTTCATTGTGGTCCAAACATAATAAAGTTCACTTTCACATCTGAATTTAATCTGAACCTTTCCCACACTGGAGAATTTTATTGAAATCCTCAGTTGAGGGCCCTTCTAATCTATGCCTAACAATTTGAGAACCAGTGTGTACATATCTTTAAATATTATTCATGTCAGTGTGCCTAAACAAGATTCATGTGCCTGAGAATTCTTTATTAAAAATGTGATTTAGGGACACATGACACATAGTGACATGCCAGCTCATCCACTACTAACCCAACTGCTCATAAATCACCTCTTTGAAAATGAACCAGAAGAGCACAGAAAGAGTTTACTTGCAAGTACCCAGTGGCTCAGGAAATACAAACACCATGGTGGCAGAGTATGAGTACATTTAAGAGATGAAATTATTTGTCTCTATCCCATAGTTTAGGTATAAGACATTTGAAGAAAACAGAAACAAAACCAAACCACTCTTATGATGTCATATGAGTACCATAAAGATGATTGTCCAGAAACTTTCCTGCTGTCCTGATCTCTATGATGGGCCTGTCCAGCTGATCCTGGCAAAAGGGGCAATGGCCACTCCACCTCAACCTGCCTGTGAGCAAGCTCTGAATTCTACAGAGAGCAAAAGGGAATGGTCAGAGGGCTGGGCTGTCTGTACAGGGATCAACCTCCTCACCTCCTCACCTCTGCCTCCTACTTTTGGTTGAATACAAACTTTGTCTCCCTTCTCAGGGCATAAGCTGTGCCTTTCTTTATCAGTATGATGTTAGTGACCCTAGTGAGCAACTCCCTTGATGGTGCAAACCAAACATTGCATAAGAGAATAATAAATCACGGTGCTGTTTAACGGTGACCACAGGTTTCGCCTCCATACTTACCAGAAGCAAAGGTGCAGGAAAAAATAACAATACAAATAAAACTTAAAATTCAGGAGTTGGATATGCACAAATTGCCACCTGGGTCAAATGAAGTCTTTCCACAAACTTCCTATGCCCATTTGGGTATGTGGCCAAGCCTCTTTGTACCTTATCCTCCTCTTCTTACCAGCAAAGCAGAGCAGCACTTCCCTGTCTAAGGCTGAATATATGAAAAATTGTGATATACCCACATATTTTGGCAACAAAGTTGTAGCAGTATCTAGGGTAGATAAAATCTCCTCCAAACAAAATACTGGATTCTTTTAAAAGAATAACTTTTTTTTTTTCAGTTCAATCAAGCTAAAAGAACAATGTTCATTATACAAACAGGTTTTCTGATGTAATTACCAGGGTTTCAAAGTCCCCTCCTGTACTTAACACTCAGGGTTATGGAACTTGTTGCCAAGCAATTACTCCTTAGATTTGCTTTAATCCACGCCGATCATTTCCCAGAGTTGATCATTACTGCAGACTTTAATTGCCTTTGTTGGCTTGTATGTTGCTGGAGTTCAAACAGAGCAGATTAACAGGAGGCTGCCAGCCACAAAACCCTTTGAAAAAAAGGCGGGAAGATGACTTAAGAAGCACAGTGTACTTCTTTCAAGGACTTCCCAGAAATTGTGGTTCACACCTATGTTAACCTCAGAGAAGGTCTGCAGGAGTTATATCTCGATCTCGCTGCTATCAGTTTTACAGTGGTACCAGCCATCTGTGTTGCACAGAGCTGTAGGCAGGAAAGTCAGTAAGGAATTGTAAAAACAATGACTGAATTAAGCAGAAAGAAGGATAAGAACATTATCTGTGGATAGTGCAGAACACAAGACAACCGAGATACCCAGTGCATGTAAACCTGAAGCCTGTGTCAGTAGGACAGACTGTCCCACACTATCACTCCTGTGTGGTTTGGGTTTGTAGGTCACTGGGAAAGAAGGGCACTCTCATTCCTACTCCAGACACAAAACCTGGTTCCCATCCCTTCAGATCATGTCATTTATCTAAGGGAAGCTGCCAGGTGCAGCAGGAAGTTGGATTGAGTCTGTGATAAAAGAGATCTTTTCCTCCAATAACATGGTTTATCTATTAAGTGACACTGCTTTTAGAAGAGGCTCAGTAAGTGTGCAACATCCCCCCTGGTAATGAGGTTAATGCAGTTGATACAGCTGATACCGTGCAGCATTCATCAGGACCATCTTCATTTAAACACCAGATACATCTGCAGCCATCCAGTACTTTGCCATCTAACCCAAACTCACAAAAATTTCTGGTTTTCAGTTTGTTTCCCACATGAGCATAAAAACTCTTTCTACATTTGCTACTTTTAGCACAGATTCAAGCTAATACAAAAGAGAGGGAAATTTTGTCCACACCATACATTTTTCTTCCCTCCCACACTATCGTTATCTCTCTTTCTTTGTAGCTCAGTAACACCTAAAAGTTTTGGCAACATGCCAAGGGTTGCACCAGCTCCCAATATTGTACAGCTACATGGCAGTCTCAGGCTCAGTTAGAGTGGTATCACAAACCCAAAGAAAAGTAGGGACAATGCATATGTATGCTTGGAAATCAGCAAAATCTGTGAAGAAGGAAGTGAAGAAAACCAAACATCACATAAAAATGTGATAAGCAATAGCTGGATTTACGGATAGTTTGTGGTGACAGAGCATCAGAGGGTGACAAGGTTATGTTTGTGTAGTTTATGTGGCAGGAACATGTTGCTACAGCCACCAAACAATCATCAGGCATAGTGCATGTTTACACACAGCTGTGCCATGACAAGAACAGACTTTATAGGGAGAGAAAGAAAAAGAGCTAACTTCATGGGAATTTGATATTGCAGTGTATGACCAATACTGGGAGCCCATTATGTCTCATCTTTGGGACAAATTTTTTAGCATGGCCTGTTGTGACTGGACAAAGGGTAGTGGTTTTAAACTGCAGGAGGGTCGATTTAGACTAGCTATAAGGAAGATTTTTTTT
>VXBB01004265.1:572544-599143 GCA_013399915.1 Illadopsis cleaveri
TTTTTTTTTTTTTTTTTTTTTCCCAATAAGTGGGTAAAGTATTGGAACAGGTTGCCCAGAGAGGTGACAGATACCCCACCCCTGGAAACATTTAAGGTCAGATTGGATGGGGCTCTGAGGAGCCCAGTAGCAGCAGGGTTGGACTAGATGATCTTTAAAGGTCTCTTCCAAACCAAATTATTTTATGATTCTATGTTCTGGACTCATGAAGAATACTTTCTTAAAAATCCCTGTGGAGGTACCCACCACAATCTCAGGATAAGGGCCTGGAGTGAGAGGCAGGTTGCTACAGCCCCTTTGAGAGCAGCCTGATGTGCCCTGCATGGGGAGAGGCCCTGCGAGCTGGTGCTCCAAAGTCCTTCTTTTTCCTCCTTCCTTGTCTAGATAAATAGATATTCTCTATCTGTGAGAACAAATGAGCTTGTTCAATGAGAAGGTGCAATTGTGCTGTGATACTCCCAGAACAACTGACAACATTTAGCATGTAGCTGCTACCTTGAAAATTATTTAAACTGAGCAAAATGGGAAATGAAAAAAAAAGGGTTTACACACTTTCATTTGCTGTTTTGGGAGAAAAACCAAAATACTATGGTTAAAAGGAAATTCGAGAAAGGCAAATAAACTGGAGTGGAGATCATCAACCCCAAGACAGAATATTTTAACTGAGAAATTGTTGGTGTGGAGATAGAGGGCATTGCTTATGATGTGTGGGACAAGACTATCATATAAGGAGAACAAGAGAACCTGGAATAATAGAGATGGACTGGAATGCAATAGTACAAATGTGAAGTCCCATAGCTGGGAATAAACACCACTAATATTTGTCATGAGTAGAGGCTAAGGAAACAGAAACAAAATATTTTGTGTATACAGTCAACAAAGAACAATAGGCAACCATTATGTTATAACTGTGAAGAGGAATAATGCAATCCAAAACTGGTATGGGATGTGATATTTCAAGGAAAAAATGAAGAGGGATTAAAGCCACCATACCAAAACGTGAAAATATGTGTGCAATTTCAGCCCTACATTTTCAAAGCAAATTAAAATGGGAATGGACAGGAAAACAGATACATTTTTTGCTCATTCCAATAAAACAGATTGTCAGGAATACAACTTTTTTTTCCTTATAACTGTAGGTCTGAACTATGGACTAAAAAAAACATTTAAGATTAAGGACTTTGTTGACTCAAGAGGGAATCAACTACACACCAGTCATAAATGTAGTCAGCTTGCAAATTGGAAGAAAAACATCTATCCATCTATCTGAGAAACTAATCTCTAGAAATTTCCATAAGAAAAAAAAAAAACCAATGCATAAACAGAATTATTGTAGAACTTGATAAATTTACTAAATACATTTTTATGGCATATTTGCCTCCAACAGAATAGGAACAGACTTGCTGAACCAGGAGATGACTTTCCACTCTGTGTCTAAAACAGAATTCACCCTTCGTAGATGATGCAAAATTCAAAATAAAAATATCCTTGAGTCTACAGTTTGAACATTTACGATAGTTTTAAATAGTTTTAAGATTCTAAAGTTTCAGCCATGGCTCATAACTTGTATATCACACATCTGTTTGGCTCTATGGTTTTTATACGTAGTTTAAAGAGACATTTTTTCCTCTTGTGGGATTTGTACCTTTTTTTTTTTTTTTTTTTCTGGTGGGATCTTCCAAACACCAGATTAAAAGCATCTGCATCAAACCCATCTCGGACATCACTGCCAACAATTAGTCCTTCCTTTGCCATAGAACAGGGTTTTGTTGGGCTTCCTCAGCTTGACAGCATTTTTACATCTGGGAACACAAACCAAGAAAAGCTTAGGGAAAATATAACAAGAAATAATAATACTCATTCCGGCTGGAAGAAAGTGCCAGAACTTGCTGCAGAAAATGACTGGTTTAGTGCTTATGTAGGCTTTTCCTGCCCGATTTAGAAGGACAACCCTTAGAAAAAGTTGCTATGAGAAATATTTCCGTAGAAAGAAAGCTACAAGTTAACAGAGCAGGAAAGACAGAGGCAGCTGTTCTTCAGGGCACAAGTCAGACTTTTCTCTTCAATCAATATGCATCAGTGAATTGGAAATAAATTGCTGAAGCTGTGCTGGCCAGGATGCACGCAGTTCAGGGGCTCACCCACTTGTGAGGCTTGCCCTGACCCCAGGTTGATCTGGTGCTACCCAAGGTTGTTTCAGTGGATTTAAAGTAAAAGTAAACAGGGAACTGGGAAATTCATATTTGGATTGGACCCCTCCAACTCACCTTCACTTGCTATTTTGTTAAGCCCATATCTTCTCAGGAGACCAACCTGAGGGCTGTGATGTATATGGTCATATTTAAGGACAGGAGACAGAGATGTTACATATCTTCCTCTCCTTCGAAGTGTATCAGCACACCAGTACTCCTGAGAGCTGATTTCTGAAGCAGCCTTGTGGCTGACTCTCATTGCACCTTGTGACACAAGATGTGGTTGAAGTTTTCCTGGTCTGAGGTATCTACAGGACCCCTCTCCAGGGTGAATTCTCTACTTTTCCCACAGATGACAGCATTTTTTTTTTAATCTAACCAACAATTCTCACTACACTTAGAAGAATCTAGTTATGTTTACAGTTTTGTTCCCGTCCACTATGTCCAGCCAGCAAACAGGTACAAAATGTACCAGCATAAGACATATGGGCACACTTAAGCAGTGCATTGGAACATATGCTTCTTTTTCTTTGAAAACAAGTCTAGGAAACCTGTTCTAAAATCTAGAAAATAAGTTAGAGTACACAAGAGTATTCACTTTTCTTTTCAAGACTTGGGATACAAAGAGCTTTGCTTCCACTTCGTGGACTTCTCAGCTAACTGATGGGCACAGGGTTAATAACTGCACTCATAGAAGCAGCAGGGTTTGGATTCATCCCATCTCATGCAGGCTGAAGACTTGGTCTGTACTTAGTGGAGACGGAAAAAGTCAGAATTGCCTCCCCATGATACTTTTCTCTCTATGCTGGTGGCAGAGAAAGCCCAGAATTATTTTGGTCCTCATAATTTCAAGTGCTGACTCTGGCTGGAGCACTGTGTTCATCCCACCACAGCGTTTCCACTGACACAAATTGTTCTGGAATTGCTGCAAAAGCCTCTAAGAAAAAACTTAATGTAGGGCCCATAACTGCTGAAGAGAGCTCTGGCACTCTGAAATGTAGATGGTGAAAAGGTTTGTGTTTCAGGAACTCTAAACAAGGGTGGCAACTGCATCATTTGTGCTGATGCTAAGAGTTTGCCTCCTTTACAGCTATTGCATAAGGAAAATATCTACTGCCCACTTTGCAGGGATTTGCCATTTTTACTGTGCCAAAGCAAGGTTTTATAAGTGTCTCTGTCTTTGCACATTAAATGCAGGGTGTGTAAGACAAAAAGAATGTGGGGCTGGTAAAAAAACACATAGGATTTCTTAAGGAAATTTTTTATTGTGTGCCAGAGAAAAGAGAACCAAAGGGTCTTTCATCTGTAAAAGGACAGAATTTGAGAAGCAAATTTTAGGCAGAAAAGGCTAATGGTTTTTCTACTTCCTTTGGCCTCAGGAAATGGAGAATCACTTTAAAGATGAACAGTGAGAGAACCCTTGAATTTCTTTTCCCATTTCAATTAAAATGGGTACTCACTCAGATATTTCAAATAAAAGCAACAGTTTTGAGAAGCACTCAGTCAAAGAAATCAAGGGTTGGCTCAAAGAGGAAGGTTAATCAGTAGATAGAGTGTTAGCACAGAATTTATAAAACCTATTACAGAACAGGGAGTTGAATACAAGCCTCCTATATGACCTTAAATTGCATCACCTTTCTCTACCTTGCCTTTGCTTTTCACATGTACTTGAGGTGTTCCCATGTCCAAGCAGAGACTGGTCAGAGACATGGATTAAACAAAACAAACTTCAAAACCAAGTGGTAAACCAGCATGGTTGTGATGAGGACTATTTAAAATAATTGGATTATTTCAAGTTTCAGGTCCTGTTTTAAATATTTTGCACCAGTTCTTGAATGAGCACCTTGCCTTGCACATTGAAAACATTAGTGGGGCCAGGCATTGTTTAACAGGAGAAGGTGGATGAGGTCTTCTTCAGTGAGGAAAGTTTCTTGGGGAAAACGAAGCCAAGGGTATGAAGTCAGAAGAAAAAAAATCCAAGGTGCCTTGTCAGATCTCAGCTCTGTCAGGTTTGAAGTTGAACTAGTGCATATGCAAAGACCTATGCAACTCTGCACCATCAAAGCCTACTGAATCAAATTCACCACCTTTGCATTTCACAAATAATTTAATCCAACAAATGTCATACTTGATTGCATATGCCTGTAACCTTCTCTAGCTAGAAATCTATGACTTGGTTCCAGTTAATCTATCTATCTTTTTTCGTTCCTCAAATTTGTGTTACCTAGACGCTATCTACAAAAGCCCCTTCCTGGCACAATTCTGTGTCTTTTAGTCATATGTTCCAGTATGAATGAGATGTTTGATATGCTTGTCATAAAAGAACCATCCCTCCAGAGAAAAATATCATTATCTGACACTGCACGAAGTGCATGCCAAATGGCCTTTAAGCTTGAGTCATTTAAGGCTTTTAATTTCTCAATGCAATTGTAAAAATGAAAGATTTGCTCCCATCTCAAGGTTTGTTTATCCAACAGTTAAAAATCAGACAAAAACCATCAACAAACACAGCTCCAACTGATCATGATTTCCACCTTCATCCAGTGACTGAACAGGTTTCTTTATTTTCACAGGACACAAGAATGGAAATTCTTTGAAAGTGTTATAAATACCATTTCTTCTTAATCTGTTTTAATCTTGCTTTATTTTAGTAATCTAGTGTTTAGCCCTCCTTGCACTGGTAAATCAGGAGTCCAAAATATACGTCTTTATTTACATTGTTTTTAATATCACAGATAAAAAAGCTTCTCCTCCCTTAATATACATTTAATAAATCCATTTTTCCATCAACAGCTTCTGCTTTGGCCTCTGTTTGAGACACCACCCTCTGCTCTGATGTAACACACTGCTCTCACATGTTTATTTCCAGCCCAGCTCAGGCAATGGCAGTGAGTGCCTTAGGAAGACAGACAGGCGGATCCCTACATTTGAGCTCATTTTCTGATTTCTTGCTATCACTATCCCATAATCCTGCTTTATTTCCTGCTTTTGCTACCCATTGCCAAATCACAGCTAATTGCAGGGCCTGACCATAAACCCTCGTCTGCCCAGAAGGATTCCTGCACTCTCGAGACCCTGGCACTTCTGATTTGCTCCCCACTGGTGTGAAGAATTTTTTACAGCCATGCAAAAGCCAGATTAAGGCTGATGGGGATGAACTACACAAGGTATTCTGTTCAACAGTGAAACCTCAGGCATGTTCACTGATACTCTGAAACAGCAAATTCATTTTCCAAAATAATATTGCACTAGGTCTGCAGATTGCACTGATGCCACCAATACTTTCATCACTGAGTATTAAGATTTCTTTTTCTTTCCTTTAATCTTCGAAGATACAACTTTCCACCTGATAAAAATCAGCAAAGTATGTTGATAAGCACATCATCAGCTACGCCTTTAGATTAGGTTATATTTGATTTAACATTATTAATTATTCTGTTTTCCAATGAGTAATCAGCCAAGTGATTGCCTACCCAAGCCATAGCAGAACATCCACACACATTGTGTAACCTGCAACTGTGGTAACCTGAGGGATTCCTCACAGTATAAAGATCTGGATAGAAAATTTGATGAGCTATGTAGTAATTCCTTCAATAGATACACACATCTGTAGGCCAACATCTGGACACCACGTGCAGGTTTAGGATGTACAAGAACCAAAGCACAAAGAAGACTGTATTGTCCTGAGTACACTTTAACTTCAGTAGCCTTCACCCCTTCTGGGCAATAAAATGGTTTAGTTGAAGTACAGAGTGGGGCAGGAGAAGAACCTAAAGGTGAGCACAAAAAGACAGAATCCCTGCCAATATAAAGAGATCCATCAAAGCAAAAAGACAAGAAGCTGTGGTCAAAAGAACTACAGAACTATGTGCCAAACAAACCTGCAGTGAGGAGAGTCTTATAAACACACAAAGACACCAAATACTTCTTCATAAATTTAAAGTCAGACAGGCCCACTAAAAGATTAAGCCTAGCCTCTGGGATGCCATTAAACCACATACTATACTCTTGGGTTGAGGATAAGAGTTTAGGTCTGACTAAAGCTCATCTTGCAAAAATGCATATAGACCTGATTTGAAAATGTCAAAAAATGTAAGATCCAGTACTTTCTTTCAGGGTTCTACCCCAGACTAAAACATAATTAAAAANAAACAAAAAACCCAAATAAAACACAAAATGAAACAAAGCAAATAAGCTATTTTAGTGGCAAAATTTTTATTCCGTTCAGGGCCCTTGTTTCTGATCGTCTTTCTGTGACAGACTGAGCAGAGTTCAACAACCAGTATTTTCTCTACTGAAAATATTTCTGTTTCACACTGAAGTCATCCCCGGATCCTTCTTGCAGTATTAGGCAGATGAGTATCCTTAGGTGTCTCTCTGTTTTTTCTGCTTAGAAGAAAGTTTGGTAAGTGGATTGAAATTGCAGCTCATGATTACAGTTTGCCCCTAAAAGTGAGTAAATTAAGCAAGTTAATCAGAAAAACTGACAAATTTTTTAAAGGTGAAAAGTGGCAAAGAAGAGACAAAAGCTGAAAAAACATCAACAATATACAATGGGAAATTTCCTTGTGGTCTGTTACTCAACCATTAGATGTCCCCATGTGCCATCAGGATAGGACACTGGCTGGGCAAACAAAAGGGACTAAACAGCCACACAAGCCTGTGGGTTTGTAGCATTCACTCTGTGTGTGTTTCATACACATTTACTGCTTGAGAGCAACAATGATTTTCTCAATGTTGGTAATAACTGAATGATTCCAGAGGGAAGATTCCAAAATGACTGCAGTGACTATGAAAAAAACTCACATGGGAACTTATTCAGACTTATTCAGCCACAGGTTGAAACTCAGTTATTAAAGTCAGTGGTCTCTGTACAAAGAAACAAGGCTGGAGTAGAGAACAGAGGCCAAGTTATTGATGGATATTTATTTACCTACAGATCAGAGCTAATAATTTGGTTCTCTTGCACTAGTGGCCAAATTGCCCCTCTCCACCAGAACCACACATGACTTTAGAAAGCAAACAAGGAAAGACCACATCTTCAGCTGCTGTAAATTAAAATTTATGATTAACACCTTCATCTCAAACACTAGTGAGATGGCTGGAGCAGTTACAGAGATTGCCAGCTCTGCCACTGGGGCAGGCCAGCAAAATTACCCACAGGCACTGCAGTCTACAGAAAGGCATGTGAAAGTAAACTTTGGGTTGGGCTTTGAGCTTTGTAGCTCAAGATCTGCTTCACCAGCATTTCAGCAAGATGCTGAGCACTAGGAGAGAAATGGGGAGGACAGCTAGAGGCAATAACTTCCTCAGTCATCTCAGTTCCAGCTACCTATGCTCATGAGTGACCTCCTCCCTTCAGTGACAAGCACAAATATCTTCAATGACATTTTTAGTTGAAGAGCAGGTGCTTGAGAACAACTGTTTTACCTTTATTTATCTATTATTTTAGTTAGCTGAATGCTGAACTTGTAAGCCTAGTCCATCTCCTGAACAACCCAACTTTGTGCTTATTTTGAGTAAAGCATTATACTGTTCTAACCAATATTTATTCTTTTGTTCACAAAATCATTTCATTTACTAAAACAAGAACCAGGACGTGTTATCCTTTTAAGCCCTACTAACTATCAACATCTCCTATGCTTCAACAGATAATCACACACAAACACACACACACACAAAAAACCATTAAGGAATGCAGTGATAGCCAAAGGATCATTTCTAGATTTACTTAGTCAACACACAGGAGTCAAACTCCTTTTCATTAACTGAGGAGCCAGCTTGGAGATGGCACAGGGAGTTTCACAACATTTCCTTTCTGACAGATGAAAGGCTGCAGATTATTCAGTAGTGAAGGTGAGCCGGGAAAGACAGGAACATCCAGGATGACAAGGCTGTCCACACCCACTAGAAATTTTTAACCAGAGGACTGAGTTACAAGCAAATATGTGCCAGCTACATTTGTAAAACTATTTCTTTTAGATGTTCAAGGACAAGACTGCAAAGGCTACAGAGGATAATTTTCTAGGAACTCATTTGAAAAGCCACCACCAATGGACTGATATTTCAATAGAGATGTGGAATGGGGCTGGCCCAAGTACTTTCAGCTGAAGTGGGGTCAAGACCCTGCACACTTAAGGAAAAGTTTCTTGAGGTATTTGAGGATATTGAGTTTTTCTGTGTCTCCAGTGCTGTGTGAGATATTAAGCACTATATGCTTTACTTGGAAAAAACATTCATTTCATGGCAATAATGAATGTACAGTCAAAAATGCCTTCACTCCACCACACATATTCCTCCCACTCCCTCATGCTAACCAGCAGGACTACAAGCAGGAACATATGCTCTTCCTCTCTCCCCCATTGGTCTTTCTCTCCTCTGGTGACAGAAGGTACTTACACCAGCAGCATGGAGCAGTAAGTTTCACAGACATGCTTGGCTCATACCACAAGTGGTTAACCAAGACATCAATAAACTACTCAGCAGAGGACCCCAAGGACTTACCTCCTCTGAGTTCTCCTTGCAGCTGGATTCCAGCAAAGTGGAGCTGGCTTCTGGCTCCAGGTCCGCTAGGAGATGGCTGGAGCCCCACACCCCATTCCCTGGCTCCCTGCAGGCTGCACACAGAGGTTTTGGCTCTGGGGCACATATTGCCTCCTCCTGGTTTGCTTTGGCCACTCTCAGACAGCTGGCATGAATCTTCCCTTGTCACTGTTGCAATAATGGTTTGAGGAGCGCAAGGTCAAGGCAGGCCAGGAGACCTGGATGGTTCTTGCTGGAATAGTAAGGGATTAGTCCAGCCAACAACAGGCAGCAGGTTTGACTCTTTTCCCAGGACCAGGGGCATAGTAGAAAAGGTCTGAGGTTTTGAATAGAGGGCTACAGCAGAGAATTCAAAACCTCTTCCTGTAGATGCACATTTTATGGGCCAAAACAAGTCCATATAAAAGGAGTTTCTACCAGAAGCATTTCTTCCAGGTCTCCAAGCAGAATAAACAAAGCACTTCTGTGAGGGGATAAAGGCAGGCTTACAACAGTTTGGGTCAGTTTTGCAGCATTGCCTGAGATCCCAGAGCCCTGCAGGAGTTTGGTATCCAGCAAAAGCTCCTTGGGCTAACCTGGGCCCCTGTCAACCCAAAAGAAACAAGGCAGAGGTTGTGTAGTGATGGGGTCAGTGTCACATCATAGAACTAGGGGAGCCCCAACCCTTTTGGTTGAATCCAGTCCCTTTGGAGACCTATGAGCAAGGATGACGGTACACCAGAACACAGCACACTGAGCTAACTGGGGAGGTAAATCCTCCTGTCCACCCCCTGTAAGCACAGCTACTGACCCCCAGAGATGGAGGAACTCTGTTCTCTCCCTCCAGGCTGGTGTGTCCCCAGCCTCCTCTCAGCTGTTGCCCTCCTGCAGTTTGGGAACACATTAGACAATGTAGAGGTCACTTCACTGAACTGAAGTGCTGGGCAGCTCAGAACAGAGCCAAACCAGCTCCCAGGGAAGCCTCCTCCTAGAAAGTCAAGTAAGGTTTCAGTAGCTGGAGTAGAAATGGGATAAACTTGACCTTGAAACAAGATGCCATTTCCTGGGGGTAAGAATGATTAAACACCGGGACAATTTGCCAAGTGAGAGGAGGAATCACTTAGATCCTTTAGAACAAGATTAGATCTCTTTATCAAACCTATGACTTAATCCCATTTCTGGGGTGAAGTTCTACAGTCTAAGTGAGCCAGAGGGGAAAGGAGGGTGAAATTTGCTAATCACTGCCTCCTTCTTAACCTGGAGTCCATGTGTCTCTGAACATACCCTAATTAATGACAGTCATGGTGCAACAAGATCAGAAAGATTTATTTCTTCCTACAGCACACCCTGCCTAACAAAAAAAAAAAAAAAAAAGTGAGAGAAAAGAGGAAAAGAGAAAAGAAAACAGGTGAGGAGAATGTTGGAGGACCTATGGATTTCTGATTTCTCTAATCATACATGTAAGATTTCAGAAGTCAGATAATTTGACTAGTAGCATCAAGAAGACACTCTTCCATTGAGTCTCCTATGGATGTGAGGTCACCCTTGAGCGCACATAATCTGGTTTCTAAGCACTGCATCTCCTAATCCTGGTATAATTGGTAGCTTTCCTCAGTAAACTACACTGGCCCTCTAGGTCCCACTGCAAGAATCAGGACAGGTCACCCTGCTGCCAGTGTCTGGGCTGAGACATGAGGTGAGCAAGTGAGACACTCTCCCAGATAATTCATGAGACTTGACAAGTCTAAATGTAGCCAAGTAGGTTTTGGACCTTCCAGTGATTGCCTTCCAGCAAGTTGATTTCCATCAGAGGTGACACAGCTAATCTCTTCTCCCCTATGCCCTTCAGGGAAGAGAAGTAGAAATGGAGCTTGGACTACAGAGTAGTTCATGTCATGGCTAACAGCTCCTACTGCTTTTGGCCTCTCTGTCCTTTGCCTGTCCTTCTCTGCCAAGAGCACATCAGCTCATACACTAAAGAAGACTGAAAATTAAGACAGAAGAGGCAAATTAGAAATTTTCTAGTCGGCAATCACTGCAAGAATTATTCTTTTTCAGGCAGTGTAAAATTTTCTAAAATTTTAAATCTTGTAATATATCAGACCAGTAGTTGTTTGTGTTTGTGGCATTGCTATGCAACAGCATCCATACCAGCACTAATCTCATTATGTATGGTTCACAGATTTTAAGGTCAGATGTTTGGGATCATCCAGGCAGCATAAACTGCTGAATTTCAGCCAGAATTTCACCCACATCAATCCCGTACATTCACTTCAGCAGATTGCTTGGGAAGCACCTTTTTTGAGCTCAGTGAGATCTTTGCTTTATATACAGATGGCTCCTTTCTATTTCCCTTGAAAACAATGGCTAAGTTTAGAGGAAAAAAGGAGACAATGACAACAAAACCATCTCTATCAATGCAACTCGCCACCCCAGAATGTTAGTGAGGAATTCTGAGAAATTTGCATCTGAGACAGTCACATTTTCTGCAAACTGCCATAAAGTGGAAAATACCAGGTGACAGCTCCATACTGGAGATGCTTCAGCACTCAGTGGGCTTATATAAAAAGCTATCATACATATAAAGGTCTAATGTGCCTTCAAAATTACCTCATCTTTTATTTAGAGACTATTTTACCCTTGTCTTCTTTTATTGTTCTTTCTATGAGTGAAGTGGAGAGGCTGGACAAAATTGAGGCAATTTAGGTTACTAAGCGGAACTAGAGTTCATGGTCAAAGTTAGGCTCTGGAGAAAGAATTCCAGAGCCAACCCACCTCTGCTTTGCAGTCAGCTCTCTTTAAATGCTTTTTCCCAGCTCCAGCCCCCACCCTCTGCTTGGTGATAAGGCTGTCTAGTAAAAGAGGAAAACACAAAAAGAAAGCTACGGAGGGCATCTGGATGAGGGATAAAAGTAGCAGCGGGGCTTTTTGTAGTGGCATCATTTGTACCATTAGAGTGAAAATTCTGGCAGCATTTCTATTCCATGGGATTGGTATCTCCAAGGGGGAAAACACACATATGCCCTCCTCCAAAAAAAAAAAAAAAGGCTAATAGGCTGAGTTTTGACCATGTCAGTGACAGGAGTTAGAAAACAGCTAGAACAGCTGAAATACAACACTCAGGAAAACAGTGGAAAAACCCCTCGTGGAGCACAGGATGATGGAGGATGCAGGTGAGGAGTCCCAGCTCTAACCTGCTTGGCAGCCTGAGCTCACATTGTTGTCCCCATCTTTTTGTTGTCCCCCCTCCACCCCTTACCTATTTTGAGGCTCTTTGGAGCAGGCTGCCTCTGTGTAGCACCTGGAACACTGATTATGATCTCTAGGTTCTACGTAACATAAATAGTGAGACTCTAGTTGGCTCCAAGGTCCACATATCTCACCAACTACTAACAAGTTAAAAGTTCTTACTCGGGGGAAAAAAAAGAAAAAGGAGCTATTAATTTTAAAATTAATAGCAGTAGCAAATCTACAGCTTATATTTTCCCATGTAAACCAGAAATAGTGCTGAAGAGCAAGATGGAGTATTCAAGGAAAGAAATGTCAGTATTAGTTTTTCTTCCTCTCTAGAAAATTCTTGGTATCTCCTCTATTCTTGCTGGTATAAATTATCTCTAAACCTATTTGGATTAAGACAACATTTGCACAGAGATTTATTGTCTCCTAATGGTCTGCTGTAGCCTTCTAGTGAAGTTGCTAACACTGGGTACCTTCCAAGACCAGATCCCAGACCCTTGTCTGCAATTCTCTCTCTGCTCCAGCATTTCTATTGTATTCTGTTCCTCTGAAGGCCTTTTCCAACAACTGTTACAATGTATTCTGCCAGTGATGTCATTGATGCTCCCCCTCTCATCTGGCCAGATCTGGAAAACTTTCAGCAAGCTGGCGAGCAAGCAGGCTTTGCTGGGTCCTGTTTCCTAAATCCTAAATTACAAAAAAAAAAAAAAAAAAAAAAAAAAAANGTAGATCCAGACACCCTCTAAGCTCTGACTTTCAGGAGAAGTGAATTATGCAGTGAATTCAACTCCTAAAAATTTCAATTGGGATGTAATTTAAATGCAAACATTTGGCTTTCAGGCTTATGATATTCCTAAGTGGCACCAATTCAAATGTTTTCTGAAGTTGGCTGAGAATTGAATTGGCCCCTTCAGGTACATGTTTTTCTGTTTACTTTACAGGATGACACTCACGTAGCTTTACTCAGTAACTAATCAATCATTTAATTTTGATCCCTAACTAAATGAAGCTCGATAAATATCAGACACTTTTAAATTGGGTTTAATTAGTGTTTATGCATATATTCCAAGGCTCTGATTCACAAAATGTGGCAACTCCACAGTGAATCTCATCTTTCTGCTAGAAGACACTCACCCATGCCCATGTCAGAAGCAGCAGATGGTCCTGAGACATGCAGGGTTGGTGCCCTCATCCTAACGGGAAGTAATTTCATAAACCTTATCACAATGTCTGTGTTCAAAGGGAGTGATGTAGGTGATGTGGAGGGGGTGAAAGGGACATCAAAGCAGCAGCTGGGGAGGGGCCCAGCTTTGAATTTCCAACTGTGGGTTAGATGGAGCTCAGGAACAGCTGATGAGAGTGATGAGCAGCAGAGAAAGACGTCAGCATGGGGAGAGATGGAAGAGATTGCATCTGTTTCCTCAGAGACTATGCAAACAGGGAATGACATAGTGCCAGTGTGTAGAAAAATTAATGGTCTAGAGAACTTACGGCTACCAACACATAAGAGCTCCTAGCACACCAGAGGTAGTTGCCATTCAGCACATGGATATTTTAAGAGTGAAACCACCTGCAGAATTCATTCTTGGTGGTCAACACCAGAACAGCAGAAAAGCAGAGCCATGAAGTAGAGAAGTGTGCCCTGCTCTGTGAAGAAGGAAGGCTTAATTCCCTAAGTACAAGCCATGCCATGCCTCTCACCCTCTGGGCTGGAGCAGGTCCTGGCCTGCTTCGTTTGCCAGCACAGGCGCGGCCAGTCAGGTGAAGAAATTAGTTGGAATCCAAAAGGTGCAAGATCCTTATCAGAACCCAGCATTGCGCTCAATGGGAAAGGAAAACACATAAGCAGAAGCCAACCCACGTGTTGGTAGAGATTACACAGAAACACACTCTAGGTATATGCTATTCCTGACCTTTCCCTACTCTTCTTCCAAAGTCACTGGTACCAAGGTTTGGCGAATCATTGGGCTGTCACTGTGGTTCTCAGGCTTTGGTGCCCCAAAACTGATGTTAACAACAACCACCACCTCTCGATGGAAATGATCACAACCCCACCATCTGAAGAGCTCCATCACCTTACAGCTTTCCTAGACGTAAAACACATACATAGTGCACCCTGGACTGGTCTGGGAAAACCACATCCCATGGGCAAAGGAAAATGCACTCTTTAACATGCAGCTTTGCCAGCATAACCACATTGGCCCTTAGGATGTCTGCCTGGAAAGCTGTGGTGCTTGAAGTCCACGCTTCTTCATGCCCTGACATAATGAGGGTGTGCATTTGTCTATCACACTACATTTTAAATAAATATCAATATTTTTCCCCTGGGCTCTCCTTTCTTGTTTTGTCAAGAGCAATGATCGTATCATAGCCAATATTATGATGCAAAATTAGAGGGAAGAAAATGCTTTAGAAAGGTGACATCATCTGAATAGATGTGATGGCTGCTTGGATTAGCTCAAATATCTTTCTCCCTGAAGTCTGACCCTAGGTGTAAATCAGAGAGGCCTGACGGCACATAAAAAGAAGTACTATCCTGTTGACCCAGTTTTCATAGAGAGCAGTGTGTATAATTATTTTGGCCACCTGCAGCTGATAAACCAATCCTGTGTGAGGTTAAAAATTATCCAGGCATTTACTGGTGACACAGCAGTATGCTAGAAACCTGCACAGCAAACCTGCTCAACCACGCTCTGCTGCAGGGAGGTGTGGTGAGGCATGAGCCAGGGCTGCTGCAGATGTCCTCAGCACAGAGAAAGCTCTACAGAGTTCTACTTAGGTGGTTTATGTCATTCAGGAATGGTAAAAGTAAGTGAGATCACAAATATCTTATTTTGTGAAAGGATAGGAGCTGCACAAGGGCTGTCTGTATGGTGCTCCAGCCTGCAGGAATATCAGTAATTTTCAGCAGTAAATAAAGCACCTTAGGAAGTACTGCATCGCTGTAGGAAAACCGCTCCCTGTCAGAAAAGTTATGCTACTGAAAGTGCAATCTTTTTTCTTTAAGTAGCATCAGTGCAAATACTTTCTGCCAGAAAAGCTGTGACAGTGAGACTGCCCCTTCCACAGGCCCCAGCAGATGTCGGTGTGCTGGCAGAAGTCCTCAGCAGGGACTGGGAGGAATTTGCTGAGAGAGCATCCTCTGTGTCTGTGTTGATGACACTCCTGGGCACTACCAGGCTACGATCAGGGATTGCTGTGATGAGCTCCAGCAGTTTAGGTTCACACAGCGGGTTTTCCCCAGAGACAGGCTGGTGCTCCAGGCAGCAGAGCAGCACAGCTTAGGCACTCAGGTGTGAACATGACCTCCAGATGTTCAGGGAGTCCTGCAGCCCTGGGAAAAATGTTCTTGAAAAATCCAATGTGGTACAAATCTAGCCCCTCACAAACCTTACTCGTCACCCACTTTTGATAAAAACTAGAAGGAATATTTATAAATAAAACCCTGTAAATTTGGGCAAAGTGCATAACCTTCTTAGACCACCCAGCTGGGGTGTGCTTTCATTTTTCACAACTAAAACATGTTTCTCTTTTCCTTTTTTTTTTTGGCACTTTATGTGTTACAGAGCCTCAGTGAATACCCAGAAAAAAACAGTGATATAGCTGTTACTAATTGTTCTAAAATTAAGTGACCTACTTGGGAAAGCATTTTCCCTGTAACTTAATGCAGAAGTGCAAATGGATATAATTATATAGGCATAACTTCCTATTCTGTCTTGGTTTTGTTTATGTCACTTGAGAAGGGATTTAAATTCAGCCCAAACATCCCCATTTCTATGGGAAAAAAAAGGTGAGATTCTTAAGATAAATTATAGTTATACTACACAGTCTAAAGCATTGGTATTAACGGTAATTGTATAATGCACCATATAAAAAATCTAATTCCCATATCTTCCATTAGAATTTATATCCTGATTTCATGCAAAATTAGAGTAAGCTATTAATAGCAGTGGACTTCGTAAGGATTTACTCCGGATTAAAAGATTCTCATCTGCTCTTAGTATGGAAACTGTAAATATTACTCAAATACAAACACAACTGAACTGTAAACCATCTCATTATATCTCAAGTCTTTACTAAATAATGAGTTTTCTCTGTTAAAAAACATCAGTAAAGGCAAGTTTTTCTTTTAACACGATCTCCTCAAGACTAGTCAGCTAATGAACAGTGTTTAATGATTATACTGAGCCATTTTTGAGGAATTATTGAGATTTGCACTCAAGTACAGAAAATATACATCAGGCAAAAGTCCTATGTGTCCCCACAGTTCACCAGGTCTGTATGATCCATATTCTCATGAGATACCTCATTTATAACACATCTGTTATAGTCACATCTGCTGGGGAAACCTAAACAGGGCTCCCTTTGACACAGATGAGTGACATGTGTTGTCATAAGGACATTTCTGCTTAGCAAGCCAAGCACAGCACAGGTTCTCTGCTGAGAAGATGCACTTTCCCTACTTCCAAAGCTAATGAGAAATGGTGCTGTGGCCCCTGTTTGCTCGATGCCTGTTTGCTGCAGAGGCCAGGCCCAAATACAACCCAAATCAAGTCATCTGTGATGGCTGAAGCAGTGCCACGAGGTCCGAGAGCTGCACTGCTGGCACTGGTGGCTCGGCTCTAGTGGCACTCAGATGGCAGCCACGGCCAGCTCACCCCTAACAACCATCCTGTACAGGGTGCTGTGGGTGTGAGAGGCAGGTCCAGCTCCTCCTTGGCTTCTGCTTCCATCCTTCACATTGTGCTTTTCACAGCTCGGTTATCAAGGCAGATGGCTGCCTGCAGAGCCCCAGGCAAATGGACAGATGGGCTCTCCTCAGCTCAGAACTAAGAGCAAGACTTTGCTGACCTTGCCTGTTTTCTTGGCTGGAACCAGTCAAAAAAACTTTTCTGTAGCTTCAATTCCTGCTTCCACTCAAAAGCAAATTGGAACCAATGCAAATCTTAAATTTCCTCATCTGCCTGCTGATGCAACACCAGGTTGGGTCTTTGCACTTCAAGGTGAGCCTGAACTATTCCTAAACTCAATGGTGCTTCATCTCCTCCTGAACTCAGATTGCTCCCCTGCTGCCTTTGTTCTAGATCTGATCAGGCAAGGAAACATTCAGCACATCATCTCTACATACACCAAGCAGAACATTACCTTTGCTCATATTCATGGCTACATGGATTTATGACACCATAAATGCTTAGAAGAGCCTTCAGGATCCATGTTGCTTGGGAGGAGGGAAGAAGAGAGAGTAGGAAATATTATTTTAAAAAAAATTGTATGGGAACATGCTGACCTGAGACCTAATTTAAAGTGATGTTGGTACTAACTATTACATTGCCTGGTAACTAGCTTCATCTGACATTGTTACCTTTGAGGCAGAGGTGAGGGTGGTGAGGCACTGGAACAGATTGTCCAAAGTTGTAGATGGCCCACTGGGGTCCTGAACAACCTGATCTAGTGGATGGAATCCCTGCAGGGGGATTGGAACTAGATGATCTTTATGGTCCCTTCCAACTCAAACCATTCTGTAATTCTATGAGAAACCATAAAGGGAGGGAAAAAATGGAAGTAACTGAGAACTGAGACATTTCAACCTTCACCCTCCAATGTCATGATGGGAGTACCTGTGTAGAAAAGCAATACAGAGGTTTGAGGACTACTAGACTAATTCAGGTAGTCCTTTCTGACGTAAACTTTCCTATAGTTCAATTCGTAGAAGTAGGACAGGAGGAAAAAATCCCAAAATGCACCTCATAGTAAGAGATTTAAAAAATCCATTTGGACCATTTGTAACCTATACAATCCCTTCTCCAACCTCTGCAACACAATTTCAGATATCAATGCTGTGGGAGCATAGACAGCATGAAGACAAGCAGGTACTTGGTGGGACATTGAGGCCTTTACATTTGGTCCAGGAAGTATTGCAACAATTTGAAAATTGCACCAGAGCTGCTGAAAACAAGCCTGTAGAAACTGAACATGACAGACCTGCCCCTAAGGCTTGTGAGTTTTAGTAAACCTTTCAAAAGCTTGGTTTGAGGGAGGAATTTGAGAGAAAATTCCCAATCAACAGTTTTACTGTAAATATTTTACACTGAAGTTAACCTGCTTTCCTTCCCACTTCTATAGTAATGTTCCCTCATGTTCTCTCCTTCCCCCAAATATCTGTTCTTTGCACTGCTTTGCTGTCCTTCAACCTTCCATTCAATTCACCCAAAAACCAAAGAGTATTGCATCCAGTAGAAAAAGGAATGAAGGAGAGAGATCTCATGCAGAGTAGTTGCCCAGCGGTACATTTTGATGCCACAAAGCTGGTTATGGTTTCTCAGTAACGACAGCACAGACCTGCTGAACTGAAAACTGTTGGCTTTTAGCTCAGTGACCTCTTGACTCACTGCTCAGCAAAAGCCCCTCACCTACTTGCCAAGGTCAGTCCTGCATCACCCCACTTACAGAAATCACACAGTGGCTCATTACCAGGTGAAAGCTCTTCTCCCACCACCTATTTGGCCCCTACATCAGGAGCTCATAGGTGAAAATGGAATGGAGCCTTTTCTACAGGGCTTGCTCTACAAAGAGGGTGGCTCAGGGAGAGGAAATCCAGTACAGAGACTGGGAATTTAAGAGCCCCTCTAACTGCTCACCAAAAATGGGACCCACAATGACATCACTGTTCTTGCAGAGCTTGCAAGCACCTCCAGGCATGTCTCTGAGTTCCCAGCTACCTGCAGTTACATCTTATTTCCAGTAGATTCTGCCTACAGCAAAGAGGGTCTCCAACATTTGTCCTCAGGAAGACATCTAGTCCCATGTCTCAGATTTTTCACTCCCCACTCTCCTTTTGGATACTGGCACTCTACAACCTCTTTTCATCTTCCCTCCAGAGGAAGCAACATTTACACCAGCTCAAACCTTCCAGCTCACTCATGTGCAGGCTGCTGGCCTCTACTTATGCATCATCTCCAAAGATTTCATTTGGCAGGCAGTCTCAAAACTACCTATTACATTAACCTGCATCTCTCTCTTCATTCACCACTCTTAATTAGTGTTTGGGAATGTGTTAACATGGGCCTAAGCCACAAAGTTTGCATCTGGGCTTGCCTCTTGCTCAGAGGAGCTGAGCTAGCACCAGAGCCTAGTAAAGAGTCACCCCTTCCTTCACACAGAAGCTGAAAGCAAGAGCATAGAAGTGACTCCTCATCACAGAATTCCCTTTTCTGATTGAATATACAGTCACTGTGACTTTTTTCCCCCTCCTTTCACAACTCTAAGTCACTGAACAGTCATTTGGTCCAGTAACAGAAGCTGTTCAGAAACTACCAGCATTTCTAGCTTGACCAAAGTCATTGCCTTCAGGCAAGGATGTAACAAAAAGTGATCAGTGATAGTGGATGAGTTAAGCAACATCAAATCTCTCTGTAGCCACTTTAGGAACAAATACATGAGCTAGTTATTACTGAGTTTCATGTATATGTGAGATAGATAAGCATACATTTGCAGCAAGATAGTTTCTCTGATATCACAGGCTCTGAAATAGTTGCAAGGTCAAAGAGACGTGGCAGAGGAGACAAGAGGGTTTCTTCTGCTCCTCCTCAAGGGGCTCACCTCACCAGCAAGGTGCTAGGAGGCAAGTTGAGGTCTGAACTTCCTCTGTGCATGCTTCCATGGTGCAGCCTCTCCTACATGCTGGTATGCTTGGGACACAAGTGTGGTCACTATTGTCTGTGTATGCAGGTCTGAAGGGGTCCTGAGTTTTCCAAAGCAGTTGGAAGAGACACTGAGAAATCTGCCCTCATCACTGCCCTCTCCCAGCGTCTTTGTGTGGCCACCAAAACCCTGCTCCTCTTTGATGGTGTAAGGAAACCTGTAAGTAACAACCAGCATCACCAAGCAAACGGTCCTGTAAGGCAGCACCGTGCCAGGGATAAAAGTTGCTCAGACAAACACCAGTCCACACCTGAAGTAGACCACCCCTCTTCCTGCCCCAGATCCTTCCCTTGGGTTTCCAGCAGCACCTATCAGTTTGGCAGTAGGAGTGGGTCTGCACTGCACACATTAATGCAGTGATGCACTGATGTACCTGAGACATCTCAGAGCCACCCAGCTTATAGTACAGGCCAGTCCCCACCAACTGCTGATCTCAGGAGAGGCTGTAAAATCTCTATGGACAAAGTGAGCTAAGTGAATTTTGTCTAAGCTCAGAGGAGCCATGGGACCCCAGGTACTGACATTTGCTGCTTTAAAGCTGCTTGGTATCTGTATTAATCATAATATTGCAGGCATGTAACGCACCTGCACTCCATATCCTGTATCATTTTAACTGAGTGACCTACAAATGGGTTCTTCCTTTTTCCATGCACAGAAAAGCTAAGGGTAGTTGGGAATCTTCATACACAAAATAATCCAGGACATTGCCCATTTCAGGACTCCTTGAGAATGCAATTTACTCAGTGTTTAGCAGACAGCAGCTTCTGAAACTCTGAGGGAGGGAGTATAACAACTCTCACATTAACTGCAGTTAATGCAGGAGAAAATGACCAAGCATGTAAATGTAAGGATGTAAGAATGTAAGAATAACCTTGAACCTTCCAATTAACAATATCATGACTAAATTCCACAGCACACAGCTTCATAGACATAATATCATTTTCTGTCTGTTTAGGAGAGAGAATAGCAAGGGAAGCTGACAAGAACATGAGCTGAAGGCAGAAATACCTTCTGGTTAAATATCAGAGCACTGACAATTTCATAGTTGTGTATATTAGCACACTGTTTGTGAGGGCTGGCATATGTACCTATCCAGCCTTCTCACCACACGTATAGACAAAACTTGGTATTCTGAAGGACACAGAAGTCTCAACTCTAACTCATATAATTTTAATCATCCATTTAAAAAAAAAATGAAAACAAGGGGGAAAAAAAAAAGCCTAGTCCTTAATACGGAGCAGCACTAGATGGTCCTAGAGTATTTTATCTCTCTTCTCACCAAAACTGAGATGCATCTCTCAGTGCATCCTCCCCATGACACTAACAGGAGGGTACATTTACTCTAGAACCGAACTGGAACTATAGTGGTACAGGAGGGTTACCCTATATCCATTGGATAACATGGTTTGGATTTGCAGATAAGTCCTAAGGGAAGTGAACAGGAAGACGTTCCCTGCTCCTCAAGCACACAGGCCACGATAGGTAAGAGAAAATCTGGGGCTTCCCAGATTCCTTTGATCCATACCTGTACTTCGGCCTTCTGGCCCTCCCTCCCTCCCCCACCCCTGCTGTACATCTCTTCCAGCCCTTTCAGAGCTCAGGCAGGCACTACAGACACTACAACACACCAGGCCCTTCAGGATGGGGTCTGAGCTTGGTGGAGTGCCTTTGCGATGCAAAAGGATAACAGGAACAATAATGGTTGTAGCTCACTGACAACCTCTTCTTTCCTTTCTAAGACTGGGTGTAAATAATGTTCTTATCTTCTGAGAAATACCTCTGGCATCCCTGACTAAGTGATAAGTAGAAAGAAGAGAGACACTCTTAACTGCTGATCAAGAGGGAGGAGAGTGATTAGCATCCTCTGGGGAACACCTTGTTGATGATGGCTGCTTTGCATTGTTGAGGCTGTAAGAAGCACCTAAATTCCTCCTCCACAGAACTCTCAGCTGCTGATGAAGTCAGTTCTACATTAATCCCTCAGCACGCTCCTCCTCAGGCCCATTTCTGATCAAAGCTTTTCTTCCCACTGCACTCATAATTGCAACCCTCTGCTCCCATTTGAGAAAGGGACAGAGTCTGAATGTCAGTAGGACACTGCCAGGAAGGACTGGACTTAGGCAACACTGGGAATCTATAAAGCAAGGAAATAAAACAAAAACAACCTGCAGAGGAAACAATTAGTAGCAAGGCTGAATCAATTTTGGGCTTTTCACGTCAGGGGTTGTGGCTCCACATCCCTGGTAGCTGGGTTTGATATGCTGGGTCTCAGCAGTCCCCTGGAATTGCCCATCAATGTACAGCACACAGCAATTTTTTGAGATTTAGCCCACTTTCTGCCATGCACAAACTTAACCAAAGCAAGCAGAAACAAGCCCAGTGAAACAGCATTCCTTCTACAAGGTCAAAGCTTGGACTAGCACAGAAGTGTCCCAGAGCTTAGACTTAATCTGGAACAGTGGATCAATGCAGATGTGTGGGCACAACCCACTGCATAGATTTGCATTGCTGAGTACCAACAGACAGAGGCTTTCTTTGGCCTCACCTCCCTCAGCAGTGGAAATCAAGGCATTTGTGGCTCTGCACCCACACTAGAGCCTGTAGGACAGCCTGGCTCTGCAGCCAGACACATTGTGCTGGAATGCAACCTGACATCTTCCTGAGGCCTTCCCAACCTGGGCAACCAAACACACACAGAAGCAGATGTACATTTAGGATCCATCTGTGCTTTAAACACCTCAGAAAACAGCTGTAACAGGAGATCCCTCCATCCCAGACATGCCTGCTCTCATGGCAAAGATGTGCCCCAATGCTGTATTGGGTCCATGTGCACAATATGAAAATGCCAACCAGATCAGAAATACATCTAAACCTAACAATAACCTATATTTGGATAGTGTAGGAAGAAAACAGAACCTCACTTTCAATTACAGACCAACTCTTAAATTGGGCAATCCTAGTCCAGAGCAGTGATGTCCTTTCTCCCTTCTTCTTACACTTTTTATCTCCCCATACTATTGCTTACATGAAACATCCATTTACATGCATGATATTTCCTTTTCTAACAAAATGCAGCAGAAGGTTTCACAGGTTAATTACAAATTGATTTTAAAAGCATTTACCAAAAAGTTATTTAAATCTATTCCCCTTAATTTCATTTGATGCAGCATATGTCTTGAAGTGCAAAGGGGAGATGCAGCTTTATTGCCACTATCTGCCAGATGAACATGTTCATCATCAACAGTGCAGGGATTGATAAGTCACTTATCTGATAGAGAGACAAAACACTCCCTCTTTCTTATCAACAAATTGAATTATCAGCCAAGTGAAGTAGTTTTTCGGTAGCCTTTCTGACTGTGTTTTGCTTTTAAATCCATACTGGCAGCAAATGTTCATGGATGCATTTGGCTCTCTTATGCTCATTTCAAAATGCAGCAGCAGCCACCACAGATAAGAAAGCTTCATCTCCCAAGGATGTCTAGCCTGAGCACAATTAAGCAGTTCTGAATTTACTCTGATTGCTACACCAAAAGTGATGCTAAAACAGTCATACAAAGAGCTTAGAGGAACACACAGCTGTAACATTGCACATCCAAAGCCTGTTGACATGACCATCACTGATGGCTTAACCCACATTTCTCAATGCTGCCCCTCATATCTGGGTGCCTGACCTGAGATAATTAGGACCTAGAAACCTGGGAACTGTAAACCCTGATTCAGCCAAGATAATATTTTTGCTACACTTGGCTACATATGCCCAAATGAATTCAGAATTGACTGCACTGCATAACAAAGCTGGAGAGAAGTTAGGGTTATCAGCCAGGTAACATTATTAGAAGACTGTAACTGAATGCATGGAAAGGTTTTAGAAACTGTCTGATGCCTTTGAAGGACTCAGTTTGGTGATGAGCAGCTACTCTGAAAGGCTCTGTGCAGAGTGCTCATGAGAAGGGTGTCAGCATCACACTGACTTGAGCAACAGGTGAATGCACTGAGTTGTTCTCAGAAAGTGCTCAATGCTGGAATCAGCATCATTTTGACTAAGTGTGGCTGGAAAGTAAACTTCATTGGGATAGCACTGAAAAGGAATTGCCCTTGACTGCAGAGGCCAAACATGATCATTCACCAGCATAATTTTTAAATGTGACTGTTCTCTTCGATAAACTGATCCAAAGAAAACATGACTTGATAAACAGAAACCCATAGAGGACAGACACGTTAAGTCAGGAATGTTTCTTGTAAATACTTACAAACTCACTGCTACAAACTCATCTTCCTCCTTCCCATAAAGACATAACCAAACAGGACCTCCAAGATTAATATAAGGGTTGGTGATGAGAAAGCCATTATTTCACCTCCTGAACAAGACAAACAAAACCTGTGAGCATTTCTAAGCTTGCTCAGCATAGTCAGAAAGCGAGTCTGATGACCTTCACCAGAAGCTTGAACTTTGAAGAAAGCATGGACTTTGCATTGGCTCAGCTAAGTAGACTATATATACCTTTCCACCTACTCAGATCCAACCACCTATGAGCTGTAACAAGACCAGTAACACCTCCAATCTCCAGTGTTTTCTAAAGGCCACACTACACCTACTTTTTAGACGTTCTCCTCCAATAGGATCACTTTCCTTCTCGAATATGTTCCTGTGGCTGAACCTGTTAATTTGATAGAAATCTGATACCTCATCTCTAAAGCAACCAGCTGCATAATTCCCAGAAGGGTCTTTTGCTCTCACCTGTTTGTAGATGGGACAGGATTGTTGGATATTAATTCTCAAAGAGACAAGAGATAGCTATAAGGATGGCCCAGTCGACAATTGTTTCAATGGTTTCCAGCCTTGTTGTCAGCTGACACATTCCTTTCTCCAGATATCTGATGCATTCAGATGTTTCTGAAGCTGTGCCCCCACAGGATGTGTGGCAAGAATGACAACAAGCTCTTTGCTCCTCTGCTTTCATACCAAACCTGCAATGAAGTTGTTATTGGAGGGTTTGTTTATTTTTCTTCAGCGTTAATAAGAAACCTGCACCATAACGTTGAATCCTTCTCTCCTTTCCAGCTGCAAGGTTGCAAACCTCCTCGGTGTCGGGCCAAGACGAGGGGGACTCTCTGCACTTGGAGGTGCGATATGGAGGTGGCTTCACATGCGTGGGGAGGCAGAAAACTCATTCCTGCTGCCTCACAGCTGGTAGTGAGTCCTGTACAGGGGAGAACCAATATTGAAGGACTGGAGCAAAGGAAGAGGCTCTGATCCCATTACAGCTCTAAAGATCAGGGCTTGACAGCGGTGGTACCTAGAAGGATCATTAAGTAGTTGCAAATGACCTTAATACTTTAAAGAGGACTTAATCAAGCCGAGCTGGGATGTCTTGACAATCTGATAACTGCAGCATACAATTCAGAGAATGCAGAGGCTAGGAATGGGTGACTGGCCTTTGGGACTGATTGTTCTGAAACAGCTATGCTTTTTCTTTTTGAAGAGAAATTTAAATTACCCAGCCTTTCAAAAATAACTGTTTATCTTTCACAGGGACCTTGGAAATCACCTCATCTATCACACACTTAAATCAGTGCAGATTTCCTGTAATTCACCCTCAATCCACAGCTGAACAAAACTCTCTTCTGTCAAGGAATGCCAAAACTAGTGGTGTTAGCTAGGTGCCTTCCAGTTATCCATGTCAAAAGGTGTTAATTCGTGTAGGAAGGTTAATTCAAACTGCTTGTATTTTTGGCGTTGTTTCCATGGGACTTAGATCAGTATACAGGTAGTGTATTTAAGCAACAAAAATAGCTAGCAAAAAATAGTTTATTTGTGATTTTGAGTTAGTTGTATACACAGATAAATAGTTTCATTTTACATAATTAAGAATAAACTCATCAAGGGCTGCCCTGTTAGAAAACAAACTAAAATTTGATACCAAAGATACTATGATGGCTTGAAAGAACTGCGAAGTCAAACTGTCTGTAAACAAAGTTAAATTCACAGCTGTGGTAATTTTACCCCAAAGCAAAAAAGGTAAAGGTTGCACACTATGGAAAGAACAAAGCTGATGTAAAGGATTTTATTCTCTGTATTCAAAAATGTTAGTTACATTACTGCCTTCCAGTCTAATGTCTTCTTCAATTTCATGATCCCAGACAGTAGGACAAAGCAAGACAAATATATACCAATAAATATGTGCCTAATGACAGACCACTTTAAAATTTGCTAATTCTTTTGTTTCACTGACGAGTTGTTTTCATATGCAGTCAGTTTAAAAATCAACATCTGAAATATTTGGTTTTAGCAACTACAAATAATAAAAAAATCCTATTTCATATGCACTGTCAGACTGAAAAATTAAAATGTAAAGTGTTTGGCTTTAACAATCAAAAAACAAACAAACAAAAACCCCAACAAATTTAAGTCTTAATTCTGGATCACGGGAAGTATCATTTTGTATCTCCTCTGGTTTGCCCAAGTCAGAGGAGCACTTTAAGTTCTTCCTGGTTCTCTTGATGACAAAACTTACTTTTCTCGGACTTCCATGGATTTCCATGAGGGAGGTGGTACTCAATGTAGTTCTGGGGAGAGTAATTTTATATCAGTGTAACAGTTTCTTTACTCAGGACTCTCCCCATTCAGTTTTCATGAATTTCCTTCTCTACATTTCCCTTTTCCTGTTGGTAATAAAAATCTTGAGTTTTTCCATAGTGAGGATCACAGGCTGGCATGATGCTGAGGAAGAAGCTGCCTTGTTTGCTGCAAACACTCCAGGGCACATAGCTGAGAGGATGAAGGAGAGTCAAATAAATAAATTACACTAGATACCACTTGCACTGACCCCATGACATCTCTGTCTGAAGATGGACATGCACAGGGTGAGGGTAAAAACAGCCTTGGCTTCCAACAGCAGACAAGACTTAAATATGTGATATGTGTCATATGTGCTAACTCTGGTTTA
>VXBB01004265.1:603986-614942 GCA_013399915.1 Illadopsis cleaveri
CGCCGCCGGCACCGCCACCCGGGCTGACCGCGTCCCCCGCCGCCTCCGCCAGCCTCTACCTGCACGACCTGGGCGCCGCCGCCGCCGACTGTATCGACCCCTCGGTGGTCTTTCCCTACCCGCTGAGCGAGCGGGCCCCGCGGGCCGCGCCGCCCGGCGCCAGCCCCGCGTCCCTGCTGGGCGACGACACGCCGCCCACGACCAGCAGCGACTCGGGTGAGTGGGACCCACGCGTGCTCTGGGAGGGCGTGGGAACCCGCGCGGCGCCAGAGGTTCCCGGGGCGCAGCTGAAAGGCAGCGCCCCCCCGTCTCCCTCCTCAGCCCCCTTTTGCCCCCCTCCCCGCGTGCGATTTTTTTTTCTTTAAATGCCACGTTTGCGAGGCACGGAGATTCCCAGCCAGCTTATTTCCTGGAAAACCAGCCCACTTTTTCCTCCGGGGAATAAGGGAGTGAAAAGTGGCGGAGGGGGGAAAGAAACATAAAGCAAGTGTAGGAGGTTTAAACTTTCATCTTGGGGTCCCAATAAGGCTGGCTCCCGGTTTCACCATGGGCGGGGAAGGAGTTAACTCCAACCGGAGAGCCGCGGGGAGAATGTGCAGTCAGGGAGGTGCTAGTGAAAGTGACTGCAGGGGAGTGAACGGGGCTGGGAAAGTTTTAGAAATGCTTCTTTAGGTATGTGACAGCGGGTTCCGCTCCCTCGTAAATCTGGTTTGAAAGTGAGTTTCTACCCAAAGCGCTACAGCTTTCCCTTTTTCCTTTTTTTTTTCCTATTTTTTTTTCCAAACTCCTTCCTAGTTTCCACAAATTAACAGATCAAGAGAGATTCAGAAAATATCTCTGAATACCCATATGTGTTAAGTAAGCTTTCTTTTAAGGCGTGGCCAAAGCCTTCTAAATCCATAATTAAGGGCAGCTTGAGTCTGGGAGCTTTATTGCACTGTGCTGCTGACAACCGAGGTTAAACTTTCCTACTATCTTTCATGCACTCAACATTACGCAAGATCATTACAACTTTTTGAAATCAGAGAGCCAGGGTTTGGACTGCAGTCCATGTGTCCTATTGCACTTGAAGCATTGCTTCCTCAAAGGAAAGGCTCTTGGGGAAAGCCATGTCTAGCATGCTGGAATGGATTTAAGAAGGGTTTGTCATTGGGTTCCTCATTGTGCAACTCAGAGTAGCCTTCCCTTTACATGCAGTAGTCTTGAGAGTGCCTACATATGAGTTATAATTTTTTTTTCCTTCTTTTTATGGCAGAAGAAGAACAAGAGGAAGATGAGGAAATCGATGTTGTTACATTAGCTGAAGCAAATGAATATGAATCCAGCACAGAGTCCAGCAGCACAGAGACGTCAGAAGAGCACAGTAAGCCCCACCACAGCCCACTGGTTCTCAAACGGTGTCATGTCAACATCCACCAGCACAATTATGCCGCTCCTCCCTCCACCAAGGTTGAATACCCAGCTGCAAAAAGGCTAAGGTTGGACAGTGGCAGAGTTCTCAAACAGATCAGCAACAACCGAAAATGCTCCAGTCCGCGCACGTCAGATTCGGAGGAGAACGACAAGAGGCGAACACACAATGTCTTGGAGCGCCAGAGGAGAAACGAGCTGAAGTTGAGTTTCTTTGCCTTGCGTGACCAGATACCTGAGGTGGCCAACAATGAAAAGGCTCCCAAGGTTGTCATCCTGAAAAAAGCAACAGAGTACGTTCTTTCCATCCAGTCGGATGAACACAGACTGATTGCAGAGAAAGAGCAGTTGAGGCGGAGGAGAGAACAGTTGAAACACAAACTTGAGCAGCTAAGGAACTGTTGTGCATAGGAACTCTTAAGCATCACTCAGAATAATGCAAACTAGACTGAAACTATGATAAAATATTAATGATTCTAATATCTGTCATGGACTACGCAGTCCATCAAGTATGGAGCTATTGCAACTGCATGCTGTGCGATTTAACTTGAGACTACACAACCTTGGCTGAATCTCCCAAGGATTTGGCCAGAACCTCAAAACTGCCTCATAATTGATACTTTGGACATAAGGGATGATGGGACATTCTTCATGCTTGGGGATGAACTCTTCAATTTTTTTCTTTTAAAATTTTGTATTTAAGGCATTTTTTCATACGAGAATCCAAAAGAAAAAAGTTGTCCCCAGTTTGCTGTATATATTTACACATCATATTGCCATGTAAATAACTTTAATAAAGCCTTTATAGAAAAATGTGCAACATTAATACGCAACAGTTGTGGCAACTGGATTTATACTTGTCTTGAACTTCTGTGCCATAACATTTCACAATTTTGTTTTTTATTTAAGTACTTTTTTCCTTTTAAAAATGATTTTTATTTTGTTTTTAGATAAATAAATATTTGGCCAAAATATAATTAGCTAAATCCTGTGTAAAGACTTCACTTTGTCTCCCACTGTTGTCATTAGATGTCGATTTCCATGACATTCCTTTTTCTATCATCCTGGCAGTGACCTGACCAAAGTCAAAGGGGGGTTGGATAAGGGGAAATGGTGGTAGTTTTGCAGCTTAGTAGGGACTTGTTTCTTGCTCCCACTCCATCTCTTAAATTAAGTGGATAAAATTGCTGGTGTAATGTGCCCTGTCGATTCAACTTGCCTTGCCACCAGGTCCTTCATGCAGGTGGTAGTAGCAATGCCTGTGTTAGTCATGGTCTTCTGCTTGCTGAAAGTAAAGCTGGAGCAGTGTATTTTCTCACTGATCACCCCAGTATATAGGCTCTGCATTCCTTCCACATACATATAATTACATTTTCAGGGCATGACCTTCATTCTGCACTAGGGACATAGCCATGTACTTTGAGGGCTGCTTTGTAGTAGGCTCACCTTAATTGCTTCCTGTTTGATTTTAACAGAAGTTAAAGAGGATAAGAAAATAAACTGAGATGGTGACTGTTGAAGTGGTTAAAACAACAGAGCGGTTTCCCTTTTTAAGTGCTGAAATCAGCAGAGCCAATCTTCTTAGTCAAACACCTTAACACTTTATTAATGTGAATAGTTACTTGGGATTTCAAGGGATACAAAGTTCAAGGACAGAGAAAAGAGAGCAAAGAAAAAGGAGAGCTATTTCTCACTTGAAGAATATGCTCAGACAGATTCCTAACATTTGCCAGACATATTAAATAATATTTACATTCAGGACTTGTCTCGTGATCAGCTTCAGATGGGCCATAAGGTACTTGCTTGACACAGCTCCGAAGAATAGATTTGATCTTTTGTCCCCTTTTCACCCTCTTAGCACCACTTTGGTCATGACTTCAGCAACAAATCAATGAGCCCTTTGATGTGGAGAAAGAATGTGTTTTTAAAAAACTTGCATTTTTTGATTTTCATAATTCCCATTAAATACATATTTGCTTGGCTTCTAACCATTAGAAGAGCAGTGCTGCCAGACAGCACCAGTGCCAGCCATTGAACAGAGACCAGGGGTTCAGGTTTTCTACTGCTTTTGAGTTCAGAGTAGAAAGAAGAATGATTGAGTGTTGGGTGTATGTGGGATAGGGGCAGGTAGCACTATATAGACAGGGTAGATGCCAAAGGTCTCTGTACTGCAAACCCCTGGGTCCCAACAATCTTGCATGAGGGAGTTTGAAAAGAATGTAAGTATAAATCTTATTTGATGGAGGACTTTAGCTGTTTGAAGGTTTCTTGGGGAAAAAAAAAATTCTGCTAGAAAAAAAGGACAAAGCAAGGTTTTTCTTTTAGTATTTTTTTGTATCACCCTCTGTAACTGGGTTTAAAGAAGTGGTCTGCACTTGCTTTTTTCCAGCATGTGATTCAGATATTCACTTATGAGGAAAAAAAATATGTGAAACTGTTAATTGTATCTGAACTGTAAATCAGGACAACTTGCAGCTATGAATAACATAAAAGTTCTGCCTTTTATTAGACAGGATATCTAATTTTAAAAATATATTAATTTCATTTGTCCTTTGGTTGCTCCCTATATTAGATATTGCTTCAGAAGAGAAGCAAGATGTTGTTCAAGAATTTATAACTGCAACTCCATCCTCCAAAATAAACCAGGAGGTGTAGATGCATCCGAAAAAACTGAAAAAAAAAAAAATCACCTTTGAGTCCCAGTTTTGTGTGGTAGCAAAACCCCCTGGCTTTTTCTGTTAAATGAGGCTAGACCACAATGATTAATGAACCTCTTCTTATTTGTCAGCTTCTCATATCATTTAGAGAATGGGTTTGGGTTTTTTCTTCTATCTGCAGAAGGTCCTTAGTCTTTTGATGAATAGGATACTTGTAGTTACTTAATTTCTTACTCTCATGTTTTAATTGAGTATCAGTTCCTCTTGCCACTTTCCTACTGGAAAACAAACAATGAACACGATCCCAAAATGCCACTCTAAATAAATATGGTTTTATGGGATGACACTTCATATTTATGACATTTCTTACTTTGTTGTAGGATTGCAAAGAACCTAAATAATGCAATTTTAAAAAATTTAAACAGGCTGTGGGTACTGGGTTAAGAAACCTCTTCTGGTCATTAAATTGCTGCTGGAATAAAGAGGAATATGGCTTCCACTTTCCAACTCCTCATCAGAGATTAGCACATTTGGAAGGCACAAACATCTCACAGGAGTTTCTGGACTGTATTCAGTTAGTAGTGCATTGTATCTGGATGGGAAGGTGTAGGGGTTTGCTGCTGTTTTGGAGCAATAGAAGAGATAAGTTTACAAAAGCAGCATCTGAGCCTTGAAATGAAATGCGTAATTTACAGTGCTTGCCAAACAGCTGTACCAAAGCTCTACTTGAAATAAAATGAGCATTTTTAACTTCACTTCTCTGCTCCTTTACTTTCACAGGACACTTCAAGCTACTTCTCTTCCAGAAGAACTTTAGGCAAAATGTGGCATCAAAGGAAACTAGAAACAAATCATCATGGTGAAAATAAAATTTCCTTTATCATATACCCTCACTGATTAAATTAAATTAAATTAAATACCAACTTTGAGAATTCCATCTTAATTTTTATTCTTGTGCTTTAATTTGTCCTTCCAGCCAAGTTATCAGGTAAATTGCTTCAATGTTTCAATACAGAATATGCTAGGGGAGAACTGGGATGT
Organism: Illadopsis cleaveri; assembly: GCA_013399915.1. Taxonomy (NCBI): domain Eukaryota; kingdom Metazoa; phylum Chordata; class Aves; order Passeriformes; family Timaliidae; genus Illadopsis; species Illadopsis cleaveri. The sequence goes on from VXBB01004265.1 coordinate 609,095, forward strand.
ATAAAAGAACACGTCTGCTTAGTTCGCCTTCCACCAGAATCTGTGGAAATTCCATTTTTCTTCCAGAGAAACAGATTTGCACCAGTGGCGGATGCTCTTGAAAATTTTATCATTACCTATAAAGAAATCACTTTACTTGTCCCTACGTAAGCACTCTTGCTCATGAAGCACTTTGCAACCCTTGCAGGCAGTTGAGAGATGACAAACATTTCATCAGAGTTGCATGAAAGGGAGAATTTCAGGTAAGTGGAATAGAATAACTGTAAACTGGAAATAAGCCAGGCCACTGCAGTTGAAATCTGAATTTATTCAAAACAGAATGTGGAGGTGGTTGTTTCATCTACAGAGATGAACTATCTTCTAATATGTTGGAATTTTTTGTTTTATTTTATTGATTTGTGTTAGAATTATCTGCCAAGGAATTAACAGAAAAATAAAACAGAACTATAAGATCGTAACACAGGCAGACAGTTTGGGGAGAGACTCAGGATTTACTTCCCAGCTTACAGGTTTGCTATTCCTTCATTTTAAAAGGACACTTATGGGAGTTTCTGAAAAAAGGCTCTGCTGACTGAGAACTAAGCCCTGGTTTCCTCTTGTTGTTTCCATGTAGATGAGGCCTAAACTTACCTAGAAAAAAAGTGAGATCAAGAAATGAGATAGATAAGCCACAAAAGCCAGATTTCATTTCCAGTAGAAAACATTTGATGTTCAGCAGGTTTTACCTACCTTCGTATCGTTTACTCATCTCAAGCATAGCTGTAAATGTCAGTGGGGACAGGCAGTAAAAAAAATGTTATCCAAGATTCAGAGTACCAGCTAGAAAGTCAAAGGGATTTTTTTTCCTAATTTAACCATTCATCTTCTACATAGATTTTGAGTGAAGAGAAGGTGCAAGGATTTGGAGCACCTTGCTTATAGCAGTGGACACAGCCATGTAATTCCCTTTACAGAACCATAGAATTGTTTAGGTTGGAAAAGTCTTTAAGATCATTGGGTCCAACCACTAGCCCAGCACTGCCAAGTCCACCATTAATCCATATCCACAAGTGCCACACCTACATGTCTTTTATACCTCTCCAGGGATGGTAACTCAGCTGTCATCCAACACCTCCAGGTTCTATTCCACTGGGCAGAAAACACTGGTCCCAATACTGGGCCCTGGGGAACACCACTTGTAGCTGCATTTAACTCTACTCACCACCATTCTTATCCAGCCAGATTTCTACCCAGTGGAGAGTGCACATGTCCAAGCCATAAACACTCAGTTTTTCCATGAGAATGCTGTGAATGACACAGTCTCAAAGGCTTTGCTGATGTCTAGGCAGACGTCACAGTCTTTCCTGCACCCACTAAGTGTATCACCTTGTCATAGAAGGAGATCAGATTGGTCAAGCAGGACCTGCCTTTCATAAATCCTTGCTGGCTGGACCTGATCCTCTGGTTGTCCTGTACATGTTCAGGTGATGTCACTTAAGATGATCTGTTCCATAGTCTTCTCTGGCACTGAGGTCACTCTGAGGGTGTGGAGCTCCCCAGATCCTCCTTCCAGCCCTTCTTGCAGATGTGCCTCATGAAAGAGTTGCAGTTACAGTGCTTTAAGGAGGGGAGCTGGTTTGGTTTGGGAGCTGGCCAGGCAGTGGCAATATCACCCTCAATTGATCTGTACTATAACACAGGTATTTTTTCAAGTCTCTACAAGCCCAAACAGCTTGTCTTCAAGTGTGTCCAGACTGCACCTTCCTAGCAAATGAGATTGATTTTTTCTGATAATGATGAGTATGACCTTTGGTACTGAATATTAACACATACGAAAAAGCATTATTGGCCACTTGCCAAAACTGTTTAATATTTGTAGTTACTGAGCAAACCTTACTTCAAGTTGCCACCAATGCATGGGAGCCCAAGCCCAAAGGCATTTTTGCATGATTGTGCTTGAAACCATGAGACACAAGGGAGAAATCACTGGCTGAGAGTGGACCTCCACAACTCAGGCTGACTGAAGTATCTTATTCCCACAAGCACTGTTTCCAGTTTCTAGCTTGATACAGGAATTGTGGAGCTGTTCTATTTTCTAGACAAGTCTGAGAGAAAGCAGCTAGTTCCTGACATTATGTGTTATGGTGATTACATTTTATTGCTAAATTCACCCTTCACATATGTCTGTCTATGGATCTTGCCATGGCTACTTTTCTGTTGAATACATTTCCATTCAAGGCAAAATCTTTCTTGCCATCATGTGTAATTTCCATCACAAGCTTCTATGTCCCAATTACATAGAATTATGTTTTCCAGATAGGATCAGAAAGGGAAAAAAAAAAAAAAGTAGAAATAAAGGATTAGGTGCAATAAATTAAGAGATTTGAAAATATAAACTGCAAAAATTAAGCAATCTGACTGGGTCACAAGGAGTTCCAATCAGAGAAATTAACACTGCTTGGAAGTAATTAGTTCCATCAGCTTCCTTCATGCTAATTTATCCATGAAGAAAGAGGGGGAAAAATTACAGAGATTGTGCTTTATATACAGCTGCTACTAGTGCAAACACCAAAGAGTTCTGCAGGCTGAAGTTAGAGTGTGCACGATCAGACACACAGCCCCCCTCCCATAGCCACGTGCCCTTGGATCCCTCCGACATCCCCCCGCATCGCTGGGGCTGCAGTTTCACAGCAGCGCTCCCGTTTCCCGGCACATTTTTCTTCCAGGCACCACACGTGTACAAGGGGCTGCTCACAGGAGTGCAGCTGCCAGGGTGAGAGCTTCTTTTCACTCCTTTTTCTCCCATTAATCTGCTCCGTGACGACAGCAGAGCCAAACAAAGCCTCTCGGTGCAGGTAGTTCCTGTGATCTAGTGCCCAGCTGAGTGTCTGACAAAGCCTTTTTTGGCTTGGGACCAAGGTCGTGCTGTGCTGTGGATGAATTAGGGGAGGAGGGATCAGCGTTGCAACTGTGTGGGTGCAGCAAATGTGAGCTAAAGGTTGGTGTGCTTCCCTACGGCACGGAAACACCCCTGCTCTCCCTCTCCTGAATAACAGCGGTATCTGCAATAACAGGTGGGGTCCTACCCCACATGACTCAGGTTCCAAATTTATTCAGTCTTATTTTAGTGGTTCGTTTAGGTTTATCCAGTGTGATAAACTGTCAATGCTTTTTCCTAGAACTATTTATGTTCTCATTTGACTGCATTACAATAGCCCATTAAGTAATTTTGATTTATTCCCGTGTCCCAGGAAGGAAAACCTGCTGTGTAACAACTGTTATCAGGACAAAGCTTTTCAGAGACGCTGATGTTTAAGTATCTTAAACCAAGTGACAATGTAGAAAATATGGTAAGGATGCTAGATCAGACAGCAAAGTTTCTATCAGGGTTGTCCCACTATTCTACACTTTATTAATTTACTTTTAGGCTACAGTTTGAAATCATGAATAGATTAATAAACTGAATCTATTTTAAAAGGATGCAACAAAATATATGGAGACCATTTTGTTATAAACCATGTTCCATGAACATAAAAAATTTAGGGAAACTAAATGTGATCCATTAATTTTTGAGGAACTTGAACAAAAGTGCTACTGGACTGGGATGGCTTTTCAACAGTAAACAGCATCACTATAGAACAGCTGCAACAGACCTTTTAACTATTAGAGTGTTTATAGTGTGTAAGTGTGATGGACAAGAGAGGAAAAGGGAATTTTGGTTCAGCAATTTGGATTTTTAAATTTTACTTTAATCCACTAAGCATTTTTCATAGAGATTTTACCAAAAAAAATCCATCAGCCTCCTAACAGTTCACCGTGTACTGGCTGCAGACACTGAGATTCACAATGAATTGAGAGAAGAAAAGCTGTATTATTTTGATAAATTGTGCTGTTTTATAATATTAATTTGATCTGCAAAATTCCTCTCATCTGGGCTAAAGCATATTTTTCTTTGGGCACACATAAAATCTTATTATGTGTTCCCATTATCGTTCATCATTATGGTAAAGAGTAAGATAATACTGTATTGTGCCTAGATTTGAACACTTTAAGGGAATAAAAAGGCTATATGAATATCTTATGAAGTGATTGCAAAATAAAATTGACATCAAAGTGATTTGACTGTGTAACATATTATTCCCTCCCTGTAAAATTGGATTCCTGCTGAAAAACACTTTCCTTCTTTTGCATTTGTGAAAGAAAAAACATAAGCCTCTTGCCCTTGTGGAACTCTACAGCATTTTCCCATGTCTGCAAGGGCAAAAGTATTCATCCTTATGTGTACTTTTTATTTGAAATTTAATTTTTGGTGCTTAATTAAAATGAATCCAACCCTTCCCCATTCATTTCAGCAAGCTGCCCTTAAACTGAGACCTGATTGTGGCTGCCGAAACAGTCAACACATACTGCAAAAGCATTAAGGCAGCTCCAGGGGCCAAAATAATCACCAGATATTAATGACCTGCTTAGCAGCTGGAGCAAAATATCTGGACAGGGAGGTGGATGCCACAGAGGTCTGTGCAGATGCACTGTGTGACCTGGCCCTCGAGGTTGCCCCAACCTGCAACTGCATTTCAAGCTCCTTTTCTTGAAACTGGTAGACAACTTCCCATGCGTGTCACACATTCATATTTGGTAATGCTGCTTTCCAGAAGATTTTAAGCTCAGCTGATGTCTCCATGAGATTCCTCTGTAAATGTCCCTGCTTGTGGCTCTTGGGGACCTTGCTTGCAGGAACAGTAAATCCCACTGGAGAGTGCTGGCCCCTGGGATGACACAAAGTATCCACACAACACCAAGTACTGACCTGGTGTGAGCATACTTTGCCTGTTCAAATCTGTTTAAAAAACTTTGAATGATAAACTTTATCCTGCCACAATTTATGAGAAATTCCGTGTCCTACCACAGCTGCCCTAAAGTCCTCATGAACACTCTATAGCTTGCAGATCAGTGAGGACGTTGATATGAATTGTATTCATCCTCCTGGATGCTCCATCCGTACATGGTTTCAATTTTGTGACTATGAAGCCACTGTAATTTATTTATTCCCTGATATAGTTGGCTCTGTGTCAATCAGCTTTCAGCTGATACCTTCCTTTGTCTTGGTATGCATTGCAAGCAACATCTTGGCCTCTTCATGAAGACCACACAAACCATGAAAAACTTACTGACTTCAGCAGGGACACGATTACAACCTTAGTTTTGCAATCTTTCTTTAATCTTCTTTTAATTAATTTAATTCTGATATCATTATCTAGATTGCCCCATTCATTCAGCCTCACAGCATCTATATCTTCATTCTCACTGGCAGGCTTTGGTAACTTTGCAAATGGGGCAGCTCTATCTCCCATTTCTACCTTTTGATCTTTACTAACAACCTTCCTTTAATGTCTGCAGAGCTCAGCCTTTTATCAGGTGGAGCACTCCACCCTCCCTGGCAGAGGGGGCACTGCTCTGATCAACGCAGGCATGCAGAGCTGAATTTCTACCATCTGCCTCTCCAGCTGATCCTGCTGGCCCATCTTGGCTCTCCAGCCAGTTTTAAAACCAGTTCAACCAAGTCCAATTTAAAACTGAAGGGCAGACAGTATTTCATAAAGTTTTACAGCCCATTCAAATTTAATGAGTTTCAGGACCTGTGTCATCTCTGCTGGGGGATTTCTTCTGGTAACTTCCTTGGGTGGACAGTATTGGTGTGGGTGGGCAAACACTGTAACCTGGAGCTTGCAGCAGGCACTATAGATTAGAATGTATATAATCCATGCTGTTCTGTTGTTCCATTTACTTAGGTTTATGAAAAGAGCTCAGCTGTTGCCTTTTTCTTTTTTTTTTTTTTTTTTGTGCTCTCACACTCAACCTTTAAAAAAAA
>VXBB01004265.1:614980-646930 GCA_013399915.1 Illadopsis cleaveri
TTTTGTGCTTAGTGTCACAAAAATGCCGTGCCATTTGTACAGTTAAATGGAAAGGTCCAAACTATTCCATGTTTCTATGACTCAATAGATAAGTTGTCCCCTCTTCTGCTTGGCGTTGGTGTGACTGTGGCTCAGCTGGTGTGAAGCAGGGACCCAGAGAAGGGGACAGGCACTGCAGCCAGGTCAAAGCAAGAGAAACCCAGCGGTCAGGGTGCAGACTGGCATGACTTGCACCAAGATCCCAAATCCATCCCATATCATTGGGATAAAAATCCTTATTCTGGTATAATCACATTCTAAATTGAAATAATTTATATTAGCACACCTGTGCCCACACTATGTGATTGTAACTCATTTTTTTAAATGTGTAAATCCTGGTCCACTCATCTGCTCAAGCAGGGTCATCTGGTGCTGACAGCCCAGGACCATGACCTTTTATCTGTAATCGTGGCTTCTGAATATCTCCAGGGATGGAGACTTCACAGAACCTCCCTGAACAGTCTGTGCCAGTGGTCAATGATCAGCATCCTGGTCATGACAACTTTTTCCATGGTGTGTCTTGATGTTACACAGGATATAACACAGAGTATATAAATTTTCAGAGATGCTGAGCAGATCCCATGGCTGGGATTGCTCATAACTTTTAAAGATCAAGCAAAAAAATGCCGTGGTTTTCCTCTTCTGGAGCAGTAACAATTTCTGGATGAAAAGACAGCAGAGAAAGGATAAATCCGGGGTACGAATAGATACCAGTGCACTGCCTGCCCTCTGCCATTTTTTTCTGAGTAACTTTAAACTCTGATGCACTCTGGCTTTCAGGCAAGGCACATTTTCAGAAGCTCTCAGATGTCAGTGGTTGCAAAGCTCAGCTGAAAACTGAGCACAAATGGAAAATCCTGTCCTTTGGTCTCTCCTGGCATGTCAACAATTTACTTTGACTTATTTAAAACTTACCTGCTCTACCCTTATTTTCTCATTTCCAGTCACTTGTGCCAATCGGCATCATTTGGCTGAAAGGCAAACTACCCAAACAAATCAATGTTGCTTCCCTGCCACAAGCTAACAAAAAAAAAGTCATCCTTGAATCCTGAGGGCAGACAGTGGACACTGGCAGGAAGGCAAGTATCAGCATACAGCCCTGTGTGGTGCTGGTTTTCTGGGGTGATAGTCTATTTATGTGATGCTTTCCATACAACCCATGCTTTCCCTACCCATCACTCACTGCCAAGGTGAAGCTGCCCAGCACAACAGCAAAATAAGCTGTTCTGCCTAGTAGTGGAAAGTTTTTTTCCCAGGGCATATTACAGTTTGCTTAGATGGGTAGTTAAAGACAGTGTGTTGATTTTAATGAAGATTGATAGTCAACATGAACATGCTGCCTGCCTTGCTTCTCTGCTGGATGCTCAGCAGAGAGTCTGGCAAACCTGAAACAGTGGGATCGCCTGTTGATTTAGGGATTAAAAGCTGCCTGTGCAAGACTGTGCTGAGAAAATGTGCTGAGACCTTCTGCTGAAGGGGCTAATTCATACTTTAGTCAAGTGGCTTTATAACCATGTCTACCATGAAAATTTGTTATCAGCATATTGTTTGAATCACAGATCAATGCACACTAATTTTGGCAAATCTAATTAGATTTGATGAGGAAGAACATGGATGCATTTTCTAAGGCTCTGTATTTCCTATCTTTCTCTGAGTAATTTCATTTTGAATTTGTTTAACAGCAATTAAAAGTTGTGAATCATGATACTGTGGAGATGTCAGCCATGGTTATCCACTCATTTGCTGTCTGTCACCCAATGATGAGAACAAGAGACTGGGAGTCAGAACTCCAGTGCCTCCCAGTTACACCAGTCAGAAGTCAATGTGAGCTCTCTGTATGGCCACAGGCAAAATATTTTACATATCTGCACCTCAGTTTGCATATCTGTGAACTTGGATATAGCATATATATGCATCTTAAGGGCATTATGAGACTTCATTGATCACTACTACTGAGCTGCTTCCAATTCTTCTGCTTCCATGGCACAACACAACCTTGATTATCATAATCTGAGATGTGGCAGGGCCACAGTCTGGTGCTTATCTATCTTTGTGAGTACTGTGGCTGCGCTGCAGTTGCTTAAATCTCTTCTTGGTACAGCAAGGATATCAGCAATACAGGTGTCCATCATGAGGTCTGGGCTTAAATGGGACATTCTCCAGGACTGAACAGGTGAGCAGCTTTTGACAGATGCCCACACCAGATACTTCTGCCTCCCTTAGGTCTTTCCTGCAGTGCTGGTGGAGTTTCTTTAGTGGATGTTAACCAGTTTGCCTCTATCCATATCCTTGTAGCATAGGAGCAGCAGCATCATGACTGTGAAATGGACTTAAAATCCCAGGACAGTGTCCTGCTGTGGTGCACATCCTTATCTCTGACATAGGAGCTGGGAAGAAAAGGACCAGCACAAGCCAAAGGCTCAGGGTGCAGCCACTCTCCAGGCAGCAGAGAGATGCAAAGGAAGGTGTTGGACCAGATCTCCCACTTCTTAGGGTGGTGCTGGGTCTTTGTATGAAACATGGGCAGTGGTGCCACTGTCACCAGCTGTGCTAATGAGAGTACAAGTCTCCCAGCTGCGTCTGAGGAAGATCTCATACCTGCAGCCACAAAGCAGCCTGTCCAAGCCCCCAGAGGAGCCAGCCCCAGCGCCTGCCCCATGGCTGTGCCCATGCAGGCAGTGTGGGGCACATCCACAAACAAGCGCTTTGGGCAAGTCGAACTTTACATACAAGTGCATAAATAGCAACTGGTCTTGAAAGGAAAAGGACATCAGATCCAGTACAGGTTTCACACACCATCCCCCACTTCCCTCCTGTTGCTGGAGGAGCACTGTGCATTGCCCAAAGCTCAGGCTGTGGCTTGGATATGTCAACAGTCCTGTCGTGACAGTCCATGGGCTGCCAGGTCACTCTCCCTTGAAAATTGTTCACATGAATGTTGTATATTTGTTATAGATGAAGAGATTAGTGAAAAGGCTAAAAAAGGAAAGTAAACAGAAAGGGAAGGACCCTGGGGATACCGCAGTGGTGTCTGCCAGCTTGGCTGGTCTGACCTGTTTATAATGTCTAACACAATCACAGGTGCCAAAGAATAACCGACAAGTTAAACAGTTTCCTCTTTGAGATTTAGCAACAGGATCTTTGTGTGAGTAAAGCAGAGATCTTGCTGTTTTCCCAGGAGCTGAGTGCTTCAGAAATAGGGAAGCAGACACCAGGCTGTCCTGTGGAGACTGGTGCCATTTTACCTGCCCTGTGCATCCTCTGCTGCTGTTGAGACACGTGGTTCTCCTGTGGGCACAGGGCTCCCCTGTGACCAGACCATCCAGGGGCATCTTCATGTCATGGTTTTCTGTCTCTGCTGACAGTGCCACTTCCCACTTCCTCTCCCAGGCATGCAACTTCTCTTCTGATCTTTCACCCTTCGGACAAAACAAACTCCTTCTCCCCAAGGATTTAGTAGGTCCCTTTCTGAGGAGCTTCCTGGGAAATCTGGCTGGGACCTGAATGGTGATGCCTCCCTCTCTTTGAATTCTCTCTTGTTCACAATGTTTTTGGTTTGGTTCTTTTTGGGTTTTTTTTTGGGTGGTTTTTTTTTTTGGTTTTTTTGTTTGTTTGTTTGGTGGTGGGTTTTTTTTGTTTGTTTTTTTGTTTGTTTTTTTTTTTTTTACTAATGATGTTAAACCTCTGGCTCACAGTTTTGATAGCCCTCCCCCAAACTCAAGCATGCTCATCTCTGGATCTGCTTTCCAAATTTTGTAATGCAGACATTTGCTTTCACTTTATTCCAGGGTTTTCTTCTTTCTGAAATTACATTCAACACAGTAATTCTAAATGTTCTTCATAATCTCCAATGGAGTCTTTCTACCTCTCTGTTCTACTAGTTCAGTCTTGCTGTACCTGCAGAAAGGCATCTCTTTGAAAAAAAACCCCTTTGGTTTGTTTGTTTGGTTTGTTTTGTTTTAATTATTTTTTATGCCACAGACTTGGGGAATATTTGGAGCATTTGAGTCACATGTTTCTGCAGCTAGTATCTGGGCCTTCAGTGATAAGTCTGTTATTTCTGTGCTTCACACCAACCATGAATATCCTCCTTCTCTGCTCCAGAGTCACATATAAGCTAACCAGAATCTGTTCTTCATCTCACATTGACCACTGAGAGGACACAGAAGGCAGTGGAAATCTTTCCAGCAGCTTCATAAACTTTCCAGTGTTTATTTTTGCTGTTATTGCCTCCTGCTCCTGGCTCTTAGAGCTTTGTCTCCACCAAAATCACAGGTGAGTCACCATCATCTAGAGATGGATCACTGTTCAGGTACAGGAATGTCTTTTCTTTAAATTAATATGAGTACTTAAATTCAAAGACTGGTAAAATAAATTAATTATGGTAAGTACCATTGCATTTTCCCATTGTTTTATCACAGAATGAACTTGATATTGGTAAATACAGCAGAGAGGTATGTATAAGAGTGAGGACAAGAGCTGGTTGTGTCAAATCATTACACTTGCTGCAGAACAAATGGCTGTAACTGGCTGTAAATACATTCAGGATGACAATTAGGTGGTTTCTAATCTTCAGAGAAGAAAAATTCCAAGATAATATCCAAGAAGGTAAAGTGAGGACAAGACACTGACGTTCAACTTAATGTCTTTGTGGGCAGGCTGATGTAAAATGTTGGTTTCTGCTGGGAGAGGAGCAGATGCAATGACCTAACCCTTCCTCCCGAGTGTCTGAGATGGCTGAGGGTTTTTTTGGAGAGTTCTGGAATTAACCTGGAACAAGCTTAATCCCTGGATGAGGGAAGGTATAATTATTGCTATGATTACACATTCAGCTGTTTTTTCTGCTGTGTCTCTCCATGGCCCGTGTTTGCAGGGAATGTGTGGTGGTTTGCTCCAGCTTCTGCTGCACCTACCTGCCTTGGCTGATGACACTTCACTTTCCAGCTGCCCGTGGTGACCAGCTGGAAGCTGTCACCTCCACACTCTAGTAACCTCAAAGAACACATCACAGCTCTCCTTGGCTCCCCTGGCACGGATTCAGAAGCACACATGTGATGCCTGCTGCCAGCAAAGCTTCTGGGGTCATAGGCGGGGAAGCTAAAGCAGAGTACTGGAGGGTAGAATGCTTCAGCTGCCACAGCCTCCTTGCAGCCTGACCCCTGATCTTTGCCTCAGATCTTCTTTTGGCCTCGAAAAAGCGTGTTGCGTCAGTTGGCCTTGACTTTGCTCTGTTTAATTTGCAGAGGTGAACTTAGAGCAATGCAATTGCCTTGTGTAAGTGTGCTAAGCCGTCGTAAGGACGATTACACTTGAGTGCTTTATTGATATGAGACTATTCAGATCACATTACCAGATGATTTTTATAGTACAAACACTAGATAGGCTGCAGGGCTGAGTGATAAGAACACAAGGCATATTCTACATGCCTTGTAGAATAAAAAAAGGGTTTTTTGTGTTTCCTGCGCTGAAAGACCCTTGGTGGGACAAAAATTGTGGATCTCCCCAAGTTACTGATGCCCCAGCTGTGCCATCACAGGGGGATATGCTTGGTGGTCAGCTGCCATCCCCCTGCCAGCCTCCCTACAAAGGTATAATGGGTGATCTGTGAATTTTTATGGGATGTGGGGTCTGACTTCCAAACCCCAGGACTGCCTTGCAGTGGAGGGCAACAGCATGTCCTTGTGCCACAGGTTGCAGAGGAGCCACGTTTGGATAATCTTGTGTGATCATCATCTGACGTTTCTGTGTGTCAACAGGAAGGCAAACATTTTCTCTCCTCTTCATGATATTTTCCTGGCTTTGTCATGCCAGGAATTGGACATGAAATACTTATCTCTTGTCATGGCACACAGAGTTTGTTCACAGCCATGCTGCTGGTGCTGGTAATACCTGGGCAAGTCTGTGGCATCAGGAAAACCTCTATTAATTTGAGCTGATGTTTTAACAGCAGATTTTCTATGTGTTTTTCCAGGGAAGGGAGTCCTAGGGGGAAAGGAATGAAAACTCAATTTTCAGAGCTATTTGATACATATTTCTCTTCTGCTCTGGCCACCCAGAGCTGTGAAGGAGCCATCTGGGCCCCGTTTAAGGGCAATACTCATGTGAAAGCAAAATAATAGTTTTATGCCACTGCTTTGCCCAAACTCTGGAGTGGGAATGGGCTTGGAGAAAAAAGTGTGTTAGACTGCTCCAGAAAAAATTGTGTCAGTGTGCTTCAGAATAAAATGTGTCAGGGTGCTCCAACACTTGGCCCTTTTCAGCTGATAAAATGAACCTTTGGTCTCAGAGTAACCTTAGATTTTGTTCTTTCTCCTGAGTTCACTGACCTCGGAAAGTCATTTATTTAGAACTTGGTCTCCAGCCATTTGTAGGAGTATGGCCCAAAGTGATCTCCACCTCTCTTCCTCTGCAACAGTTTGATGAAAGGGACAGCACAAAACTTTTAATCTACCTGGTCAGAAGGGCTCCTCTCTTACCATGAGCATAGAAGGCCTCTTTTTTCAACCCAATGTTGTATCTTGTTAAATTGCAGGACCACAGAGTTGCAGCTTGGATTTATACCCTTTGTGTGCCTTTTGCACAAGCATTTGCTTCTCCTGTAATGACTGGGTAGTTTTTGCAGATCAGCTCTTTCTTGAAATAGTCAAAGCATTGTAGGGGAGTTGGGAACATACTTACTAATTAAATGGTGCAGCGAATGTTATCCACATGAAGATGTCACTATGCTGGGTAGAGACACGCTCTGTGCAGAGGCTGATTAGCCTGATGTGGCAGTGGCAGCTCCCAGGCTGGGCACCACAACCCACACAGATGCCAGTGCCCTCTCAGGTTGTACACACTGAAGAAATGATACTGCAGCTCCCTCCTCACTGCAATAGTGCCAGCACAGCAGGATTCTAGATTCCCTCCTGGGGGGAGTAATAGCAGTATGGAGAAAAATCTCACATGGTATTGCAGCTTCTACTTCATTTTGCATCCAGCCTGGAATCAAGGGGATACCTTTCATTTTTTCTTAGTTTGTTAAAAAAAAAAAGTAACAAAAATGGAAATAAAGCTTGTTCTGTCCATATGCTGAAGATATGCTCTTTTCCTGTTTCAACAGTCTGCAGCCTGTTCTGTAGTGTCAATGTTCTCTCTTTGAGTTCTTGGAGGGCTACAAAGGTACTTTCTACATTTGTATGTGATGCTTGTATCCTTCTCTCCTGTGTTAACTTGGAGACAGACATGATATGCCAGCACTTGGAAGAATGGTATGTAAAAGAAAAAAAACCCCAATTTCTGTAAGAAGCAAACTCGCAGTGTTTGGGAGAAATGGGGCCGAAGGCTTCTGTTGGGGTGAGCAACCGTGGAGGACGGGCAGTGAAGGCTCCCGTGCTGCCCATCCGCTGATGCTGGAGCTGATTCCGCTCTTCCGCGTCACCTTCCTGCCCGAGGGAGCAGGACAGGGTCCCGCAACCTTCCCGTGCCCTCTGCGCGCCTCCGCGCCGGCTTCCCCCGCACCTGCGGAGTGCCGTCGGAAAAAAATCTGGGGTTTCATTTAATTATTTAAATTTCAAGGTACACCGAGGCTGGGCCGTACTGGCGTTGCGGTGCGGTGCCGGCAGTGTGGCGGGGTGCTGTGCGGCGCGGGCGGTGCGGAGCGATGCCGTGCGGTGCGATGCCGTCAGGGCTGTTCCATGTGGTGCCGGCCGTGCAATGCGGAGCGGTGCCGGCTGTGGGATGCGGAGCAGTGCCGCTGGTGGGATGCGGGGCAGGAGCGAGGGGCGGTGGGATGCAGTGCAAAGCGATGGGATGCGGAGCAGGAGAGCGGAGCGGGGGTGGGATGAGGGCAGTNCTGCATGCCCTCTCTGCCTGCCCTGCTGCCCACCCTGCTGCCTGCCCTGCAGCCTGACCTGCTGCATGCCCTCTCTGCCTGCCCTGCTGCCCACCCTGCTGCCTGCCCTGCAGCCTGACCTGCTGCATGCCCTCTCTGCCTGCCCTGCTGCCCACCCTGCTGCCTGCCCTGCAGCCTGACCTGCTGCATGCCCTCTCTGCCTGCCCTGCTGCCCACCCTGCTGCCTGCCCTGCAGCCTGACCTGCTGCATGCCCTCTCTGCCTGCCCTGCTGCCCACCCTGCTGCCTGCCCTGCAGCCTGACCTGCTGCATGCCCTCTCTGCCTGCCCTGCTGCCCACCCTGCTGCCTGCCCTGCAGCCTGACCTGCTGCATGCCCTCTCTGCCTGCCCTGCTGCCCACCCTGCTGCCTGCCCTGCAGCCTGACCTGCTGCATGCCCTCTCTGCCTGCCCTGCTGCCCACCCTGCTGCCTGCCCTGCAGCCTGACCTGCTGCATGCCCTCTCTGCCTGCCCTGCTGCCCACCCTGCTGCCTGCCCTGCAGCCTGACCTGCTGCATGCCCTCTCTGCCTGCCCTGCTGCCCACCCTGCTGCCTGCCCTGCAGCCTGACCTGCTGCATGCCCTCTCTGCCTGCCCTGCTGCCCACCCTGCTGCCTGCCCTGCAGCCTGACCTGCTGCATGCCCTCTCTGCCTGCCCTGCTGCCCACCCTGCTGCCTGCCCTGCTGCCCACCCTGCTGCCTGCCCTGCAGCCTGCCCTGCTTCATGCCCTGCTGCATGCCCTGCTGCCCACCCTACTGCCCGCCCTGCCGCCTGCCCTCTATGCCTGCCCTGCTGCCTGCCCTGCTGCATGCCCTCTCTGCTGCTGCCTTAACCTGCAGCGCTCGGCCGCCGTTGGTGTGGTCGGCCTGGTCCAGAGCTGGGTATCAGGAAGGCCGGAGGGATAGACTGGGGAAGGTTCTTTGCGTGTTCCACAGGCCGTTGCTACAAACGATTTCTTAGGCCGTCTTTTCCTCAAAAAGTTGTTTGGGGTTTTTTAGTACTTTAATAGGCTTCATATCATTTTATACCTAAATAATAGTGATGTGTTTCCATTGAGATGGTGCTTTAGGACTTGGATCTCAGTCTATTAAACTGTTGGTTGCTGCATCTTAAAATATCGTGCCGAGAAATCCCAACAGAACCGAAAATTGAATCTGAGTGATACTGCAGGCCTTCAGTGAGATCTTTTTAATCCCATCCTTGTTGACAAGTTTAGACATGTTGTCCTGCCCACATATCTGGTCAGACACATTGAGTCATGGACCCTACAGTAGTTCCTGTTTATCAATATGTTAAAAAATTTGCGTTATTTAAGTCATTGATTTGGAACAAAAGAGCTTTTCTGAGGGTGTATTAGAATATGTTGGCCATTGCTAAGTACAAAGAACACAATTATGTTACGTATGTGTTACAGCTGCATGAGATGAGAGTGTTTATTTCTTCACTAGAGCAGAAATGCAATCTCACTAATGCCAGTTTGCGCCAACTGCAGTCCACTAGTGTGGATTATTTTAAGAGTACAAATACATTGCAAATTAGGAAGATATTAAAAAAAATGCAGCTCTGAAGTGTGGACATCACTAATAAATAAGCATACAGTCTGATACTTAATCATGTGTCACAAATATCCAGTTTCCTTTCAATTGTGTTTTTTAAAATTCTTGCAACAAATATGTGTGTTTTCCAAGCACGTGAGGCAGTAGGATGCTCTTTTGTGCTAGGAGCTGTATATCTCAATAAATGCCAGCTTGCAGCCCCGGGGAGTGCAAGTCATTTTATATTCACTATTCATCATTTTAGGAATGCACCTCTAACTTTTTTCTTTTCCCTTCTCTCTTCCATCTCTCACAGCATTAAGTCAGGAGCATGGCTTACAGTTGTTTTAGGATTGTTGTAATTCGGATTGGTCTGACTCGGCCTCTGTGCTCCTGAAGTTATATTAAGGTAATTAGTGGTACAGGTGCAGTTTGTCAGCCAGTGGGAACACCTCTGTATCTGTTTGGAGTAAAATGTGCGTGTGTGTCTCGCATCCCTGGGAGAGGGGCTGCCTGCACAGGGACAGCAGGAGCCGTGCCAGCTCGCAGCCTCCGCACGGTCTGGAGGCTTTGGCACCGTTTGCATCTGCTCGCTGATGTCCAGCCGACGTCAGAGCCGTCTGCAGGCGCAAAAATAAGGAAGGGCTCAGGCCTGCCGCCGTCGAAGAGCCTGTCTGGTGCAGAAAGGAATCGTGTTCCAGTTAGTTTGTGAATTGGAATATTGGCATCCCGGGTGAAAGTGCATGCTTGGAATATAACTTTGGTTAGAGCTGATGGATTTCAGAGGTGATGGTGAGTTGTTTGTCCTGATGGCAGCACGGTGCTGTGGCTCTGTGTTATGGTGTGCTCTCTCTGTGCACAACCACAGCCCAGCTTTTTGTTTCATTAAGGACTTTTATCTTATAAGATTGGATCTTATGCTTAACTCTTTGCAAGATTTGAACCATATCTTCCTGTTTTTAATCAGAATGCTTTACAAAGGCAGCTTATGTTTCCTGGCTGTATATATTTAATTTACTTTTTTTATGAGAAATTGCTGTCAGGAGAAGCTGATGTGGAGCAAGGCTAGGGGAAAGAAACGTGTATCTGTACTTTCAGGGTATTGGTGCATCTTGTGTTCATTTAGCACCTTTCAGCTGAATGTGTTCACTGCATTATTACAATATCACTTTTTCTACAGGCCTCTTTCTACATGCTTTTTCAGTAATTGTGCTGGTACAGCTCTACTCAGAATTGCAAGGTCGTGCTTACAAGTATGGCAGCTTAAATAATATTTTTTCCCCATTGATCTATGCAGACAGTAGTGCTGGCAAATCATGGGAATATTTTTTTTTTAATTTTTTTNGCAGGATTACTGGAGGTTTCTCTTTTGCTCCCAGTAGATGAATTTAGCCAAGTCTGGTGTCAGGAGCTTGTGGTGCAGTGGACTGCAGCTGCGTGCCAAGCAGTTCAGCAGTGCAAATGGGTCCGTCAGAGCCTCAGTGGAGTCTGTGCTGCTCTCAGTGCATCACTGCTGGGATGGAGATTTTGGGATGGTGGACATGACACCCTGACCTCTCAGGGCTGGCCAGGGGGCTGCTGGTGTGGTGTGATGTCCTGCTTTGTGAGCCAGGAGGGATGCAGAGCTGCAAACTGAGCTAGCAGAGAGGAAAATGTGTACCTGGTCAGGAAGCTTTTGCATTTCTGCAACAAGGTGATACTGATCTTATTTTGAACTACAGTGTGTTGTTTTCTGTCTCCTTGATGGCTGGTAGCTTTAGTACTGAACCACCTGCATGGTTCCTGGTGAGATTTATGAAGAGTGAGAAGGGAATAAAAACATAGTCTGTCTCTTGGACTCATTATCACTGCGTATAGGCACGTTTTCTCTAGTCACAGCTGCATCTGCTCCTGAGATTGTCCATCTTCTTATGTAGCAAAATGCTCAGTGCCCTGGCAAGCAGCACTGCTGTGTGCCTGCATATGGTATTATTATACCAGGGGTGCAGTGCCTGCCATTTGCTCACCTTGTGGGTACAGTTCTGAGGAGGACAGCATTTTTTGAGCTACCAGTGTTGCAGTTAAGGAGTGTTCTCAGTTCTCTCCCTCTCTGGCAAGTGCCAGAGATTGTTTAAAACAGAGCTTGCTGGTGGTGTTTTTTTCCCAGATAAAAGCACTGAGATAGTTACCTGGAGCATCAGCTCTCCATAGCTGAACGCAGCAGCCTGCTCAAAACTGGCACTACTCAAATGCTGGCCAGGCATTTGGAGTGGTCTGGATGTGTATGATCTAAAACATCCAAGTGTGTATGATCTGAATGCCTGTTAATGCATACGTGGATGGTCTCATTCATTATGTGAATTCAAGGTATGGATGTGAACATCAATGTGGAGCTCTGTCCTACCAATCGTGGTAGGATACCCTGAGTACTGGGAGTGTACTGGTTGAGTATTACCCAGGTTTTCCTGGCAGGTTTGTCCCACCCCTTCTGATGCCTGTGCTGTCACATCTTCACTGCTATTGGTGTCTTACATTTGTCAGCAGATACTACAATTAAATCTCCCATCACCTCAAAGGAAAAATGATCCATGAATTCCTGCTGATTCAGTGCATCATGCAGGAAGAAGCTCTAGAATGCAGCAGTGACAGGCAGAGCTAGAACCAGTGCCTGGTAAATAATTCCAATCAGAATTGATGGCAAATTAGAATTAAAGGCAAGAGTGATTATCTGCTAAAACAAATTGCCAAGAGAAGGGGCAGGTTCTGTCTCAGTCATTTCCGCCTCAAAACCTGAGTTGGAAGAAGCAGTAGAAGCAGCTTTGTATGAAAATTACTGGGTAGGTTCCTGCAAATCAGCTCATTACAAAGTTCCTGGATGATAGAGGGATGGTTTGACCATGCCCCCCACATTGTGAGGTTGGGTTGTGCAGGTGTTGGGAGCCCACTTTTTCTGCTGGGGAGTGGGCTGAGCTGAGCTGCAGTGTGTGGAGCACTCAGACAAGGAAGAGCAGCTCAAAGCCCTGGAAGGACTGTGTATTTGCATGAAAGAGTGTCATGGCACAGTAGAGTGTCTTTGGCATGAGATATTTTGGAAGTCAGCCTTTTGTCACCTCTTTTGTTGTCTCAGTTAGGAATACCCAGTGGCAGATCATGTACCTGACCAAGAGCTGCAGGATTTTGGGAATTTTTGAGGGGAGAGGTTTACATCACTGGGGTTGTAATCTAATCTGGGGGCTTTTCCAGGCATAGGACCCAGCTCCTCTTCTAGAGATAAGAATGAATGGCAGAGAAGCCTAAAGAAAGCCTGAAAAGCTCTCCTGTTTTGGGGAGAGGAGATCCCTACTGCAAGAGCAGTACCCAGAGCTGTAGGCTGTTTCCTTAGAGGCAGGTACAGAACACAGCTGAGTGGCAAGACCACATCCCATCATGTAGTTGTGTAAGCAGCTTGTAGAGACCCTCAGCACAATGTGGGTTGTGTTGGGAGCCCCCAGACTTTGAAGGAGTCCGGTGCATGGATTTTAAGGTGGAAAACTCAGGTTTCCTAACCACCCATCATCACTGTCTTCCCTTTGTCCAGCTGGATGGTCGAGTCTGCTTCTCCCTGGCTTTCTCTGAAGGGCTGTTCTGTGCTGCCTGGCTTCCATGCATGCCTGCTGGTTGGCTGCCTTGTTGGTACTTTAGCTTTACTGCTGGAATGGAGCTCGTTAAGAGGTATCTCAGCCCAGTAACGCCTTTGGTGTGGATGCAGCATCCTAGTTCTTTGCTTGGAATTGGTAGAAGCCATTGCATTAGTACCACTGTAAGTTCTTCTGCTTCAGGGGATTTCTGTAAGGTAGCAAATCCTAAAGGTTTGAAGTCATTCCCAAGCAGGCATTGGACAGGTTGTCTGCTGCCTGCTTAAGTGCTATATGCCTGTTGTCTCGGGTAATTTTGTACCTTTCCTGAATTCCCAACAGCTGGATTTAGGAGGTTGTTTGCCTCATGTTTTTCCTCTCTGTCAGGAGAACAAAAAACTTTGGATCTTTTCACCAGTACTGCAGGAGTGGCATCCTGTGAGGTCCTGTATAGATCTCAGCTGGTGTTGGGGAGCTATTGCCAGCACCTTGAAAAGGAGAAGAAAAATCCCATTTAAGAGTATTATTTTTTAAAAAAAGCAGCAACCTGCAACTCTTGATTAGCACTTATATTTTGAGGCCTAGATTTGATGATACTGCAACCATCTCATCTTGAAAATGTTGGCTGAGCAAAATCCCAGCCAAAAGAAAATCCATTGCATTGCTTTGCACAATTCCCTGCCCAGACAGGGAGCGAGCCCTGAATGCACAAGTGGAAGGGGCATGCTGGCTGTGCAGGGAACATGTGGTGCAGGAGGCTGGAGACTCTTACAGCCTCAGTAGGTTTAGGGAAAGTGGCTTTTCATAGACATCTTTCAGGGGGTGCTGTGTTGTTGCAGTTTAATGTCAGATCAGGTATCGCAGTCCCTGCCTGTGATGCAGTGCTGGCATTCATGTGCTTGTTTACGTGGTGGAAACAGCAGTCCTGGTCTCCTGGCTGAGCCTGTGGGATGTGGGGCAATCACAAAAGCCCACACTGTGCTTGAATCCTTGACATCTCCCTGACTGGATAAAGCACGAGTCCCTCTTTGCTAATATCTTTGTTTGGTATTATTATTACCCTCATCAGTGTAACCATCATTATTGTTTTATAAGCTGTGTTGTAAACATAATGTTTATTGTACAATCATGTAGTCATGCCATAGCAGTCTCTAGAAGTGATGTACCAAAACCCCTTTATGCTTCAACTGGGGTTGTAAATAGGTAGTTACAGCTATCACAGTGCTGTGGCCTGTAATTTAACACACAGAGCAGAAAGCTACCATGCATCCTTTTGGAAATATTTAGCAATCTTTCCAGCCCTATTTAAATAATAATAATGGATTGTTTAGTTTTGATCCTCCTTCATAAGAATAGGAAAGTCTGAAATACATTTTCCCAGAAGTTGTCCTGGGGGGAGCGAAGGCAAAGAGCTTCATGCTGTGGCACAGACAACTGGGATGCTGCTCAGGGGTTTTAGAAGATGATGTTTGCAGTTGCTGAATCCTTGGATTTATAGGTATCTCATATCTGGTTTTGGTTCTTCTTAGTTAGCTTTTGCGGGTGTGCAAAGCTTTACACATTTCTTAACTGTTAAAATGGCTGCTATTAGATTATATAAAAATGCTAACAAAAATGTACATGTGTTTGGTGTTACAGAGGAAAATAATCAGCCTTTTTTATGAGCTGGGAGGTTGGACAGGAGACCCCAGAGGGTTCTTTCCACCAGCATGTTTCCGTTTTTGTGGTAACTGAGGCAAAACTGAAAAGCTGAGCTTCAGGTCTCCATTTGTGGAAAAAGATGGAAGGAGGCCCAGCTTTCCTGAATACACAAGAAGAGTAAATAAATGTGATTAAGATAGACAGGTTCAGAAGGGAAATTTGTCTTGAAAAGTTTTCCTTATCTTGGGTTGTTAACTCGACCCACCAGTTCTGCTTGTTACAAGCATCTTGAAAAGATGGGGTTCCCAGTGATCAGCTATGGGGAGAGTTTGGTGGCTCAGCAAGCCATTTTTCTCCCTCCCAACTTCTACTCTTCTGCTTGACTCTTTCATTTGCAAATGTGTCAGGGCAGCCACTCTCTTTTATAGGGTTGTTCACAGCTTAGAGTAGCAGAGGTCTAATGTCAGGTGGTCCTCAGAGCCTCATAGAAATGGTTGAGCTCCTGTGCTTGACATGGTCAGGAATGGCAGTGATGACTTGTGTAGGTGCTCTTTGAGGGGGAGGTCTGGTGGCTGCAACCAACACAGCCAGACAGAAAAAAAGCTTTTGAAAACTTCTTCCCAAGCAGCTGCATGTTTCAAGTGCAAATGTTGAAGGTCTGGAAATAAGACCTTCCCTAGCTCCTATTTTACTGTGACAGGTAAGAGTAAGTACTGGCTTTTCATCTTTCATAGCATGGTCAATGGCCATTCTTCACATGGAGGAAGAAAAGGGAAGGGAAATTTGCAGTGATTTTGTAATTTTAATTTTAAGGATAAGTGTATCAAGTACAATCTACAGATTACTAGGTACTAGTTTGTTCTAACTGTCTTTGAGATATGTTGTAGCCTGTTCAAGATGTTGCCAGTAGCATAACCCACATTATATTTCCTGTGGGTTCAGCCTGTACCCTTCTGTGGGTACCCACTGTCCCTGCCTTCCTTATAAATCCTGATGACCTGAGAGGTTTTTTACCAAATATCTCATTTTGCAGGATATCTTTAATAACTTCTAGTGATTATTTTTCTTGGATACTTTTGTGAGACAAATTACAATAAATAGGATTTAAATTCTGTACATCCATCTGTTAATTAACACCACGTCATGGATCACAGCAGTATGGTAGGGGAATGGATGACAAGGGTCCAACAACCTTCAGTCACTTGTCCTGATCCACTAAGATTGGGAGAGCTTATGGTTGTTCTTGATAATGCATTTCACCTTCTTGTAATAATATTAGGAGTGCTAATGCTCATGGTGATAAATACCTGTATCTTGTTCTGCTTAGCAAATCTGGATGCTGAGCAGGTAAAAATGTTGTCTCCACTGTGGCAGCAGACAGACAGCTCAAGCTGTGAAGTTGTGAGATACCATCAGGGATGGGCTGACATGTGGGATCCCTACTCTCTTGAAAATCAGCACTAAATCTCTTTAATGCTTCCCTGAGGTGTGACAAAGCCTGTAGACCCATGAAATGCTGCTTATAACATTAATACTTTATGTGAAGATGTTCAGGGGTTTCGATGCCCATTAGAAGCTGCCAAGCATTAAGGCTGAACTGCTGTGGTTGCAGTTTCACTGGAGGCTTGGCCAGCAGAGCAGTTCTGCACAGAGACTCCTGACATCCTCCCACAGTGGCAGGCACAATGACACCGGAAGAAGGAGCTTGGAAGTCACATATGATTTCTGTGAAGTGGATGGTACCACAGGAAAAATGATGGGATTGCCTCCTCCCACCACTCTTGGCACGTGTAGCCCCACACTGCCTTTCACAGGAGGTGACCTGGCTGGGCAGCCTAGGCCCAGGTGGCCACAGTGTGAAGATGATCTGCTTATACTTTTTGTACTCAGCTGCTGCCAGGGAGCCAAGTTCTTGGATGCTGTTGGCTCATTGATGAGGAACAGCTCTCTGAGCTCCAGCAGTGCCCAAGAGTACGGGGAAGGGGGTGAAGAGCCTGCTGCTGCCCTGCTGTCCACAGGTGGTCGGTTGAATGGGACAATTAGGAGTGCTCTTGACTTCTTCCTGGTGATAAACTTTCTTCTTCTGGTGTTTCTCTCATCTCTTGTTGTTTAGCAGGTCCAGCACCTCGTCATTGGAAGAGTCCTGGTCTTGTCCTTGACATTTGCTGTGTCTTGGCTTGACAACAGCAGTGACATTTCTGTGTAGGGAGCCTGTGGGTGAAGGAAGCACCAGCCCATCCAGGAAGCTGCAGCCCATCTCAGCTGTGTGTCTTTCTTTGCTGGCTTCTGTTGGAAATATAGATGAAGTTTTGAGGTCTTTTGTTCTCCTGTTAGTGTGCTCTCTGAATTGCCTTCCAGGTAGCTGGAAGATTGCTTAAAACTTTGTGCCAAAGGCCATAGGAACTTCCTGCAAGGAAATGAAGCTCTGCTCTCTGAGGGTCCAGTTTTGCATAAATTGTGCAACCTCAAGAGATAAGGATCATCACAAACCTTATAATATTCTGCTCCAAGTTATGTTCAACTGAAGGTCCTTTTCCTACATATATGCCAATGTTTTGTATGATGTTTAAAGAGAGTTAAGGAGCACAGAAGCAGAACAAGACCTTTCACTGTTGACTTGGAGGAAGAAAGAGAACGAACATGTATCAGATGTTAGTTCATCAGCTAATACAGTACCCAAAAAATAATATGGTGATGACTGCAGTGTTTTAATAGCATTGAGAAAAATGCCTTTGTCTGCAGTTCCAGTTACCCACAGTGATTTGAGACTCTTAGGAATATAAAAAAAGTTAGGAAATTGCAAGATTAAGGTATGGGCCCAGATGCCCTTAGCTCTGCCCACTTTTTCTTCACCCATTTCAAACTAGGGTTAATTATTAGAAATTTTCTGCACTCACAAGACTGGTTTGTAGCACCTTGTTGCATTAATGGGTTCAAGCAAGCTCTTCTATTGCTAGCAGATGTGTTACATGTTAAACTTCTTTTTAAACTGTGTTGCCTTGTTTATTACCTAGGATGGTCTCATCGATTCCAAGTAAATTAATGTAGTCCTCTTGGTCCCCATCTGTTTTGTCTCAAAATGTGATGTTTAAACAAACCAGAATCTTGAAGTCAAGATCATGATGAGCATTGTGGCCACTTTAGTTAGGGGTTGTTTCTGTGTGGTTTGATGGATGTGGTGGTTCTGATGTGGGCCTCTGCCTACTGCTGGTTGTTTCAGTAATGGGAGATCTTTACACCATATCCATTAGTGGTTTAAGCAGGAGTTCAGAGAACAGGGAATAGCTGGGTCTTTGCTCCTGCTGTGTTGTGGTTGACCCCTTCCCAGCTTCCTGTCTAAAGCAGCATTCTTAGATGTGCCCGTCCAGGATTGCCATGTATGGTGAGTTTGACAGTGTCTCCTTTGGCATGGCTCCATTCTGGTCAGCCTGCCTTATTTGTTTCTGCTTTCTATCTATATCTTGGTTTTACCCTAGGTCATTGGGTCTCTGGGACAGGGTCTGACCTTTCTGTTCTATTTTTACATAACATCCAGCACAGACACATTTGGTATCTCAGGCTTTTGGTGGTGCTGTATGTAATGCCAATAACTAACAGTGCTGATATTCCTCCTGGGCATCTATGACTGTTTGTGCACATGATGACCATAAACACACTGCTGTAGAGTGAATTTGCTTCAATAGCTCCTGTGTTGTTTCAGCTCTGAATAGCAGTAACACTGGCAGCCAGCTTGGTACAAGAAGTGTACAGAAAACATTTCCATGCCAGTGAAAGCTGTCAGTGCTGACCTGGCTGGTGGTGAAGATACAGAATCACAGAAACTGTAAAATGGTTTGGGTTGGAAGGGATCTTAAAGATCATGTAATTCCAACTCCCTTGCCATGTGCCTTCTACTAGGGCAGGTTACTTGAAGCTCCATCCTATGTAACCATGAACATTTCTAGGAATTGGGAGTCCATAACTTCCCTTGGCAACAAATGCCAGTGTCTCACCACACTCACAGGAGAGAATTTTCTTTTATCCGGGGCAGTGTAGATAAAGCATGGCACAGTTTTTCTACTTGTTTTATATGAAAATATCTATATACAAGTAACATTTCTTGTATTTTATATATATACAAACATATGTGTGAAAGCATAATTGCTTGTATATCTCTAACTTTGCTTCTTCCTCCTAGTTTCTCTCTGCTTTGTTTCTGTTCTACTTCGTGTTTGAGTGTTATGCCTTTGTTGTTTTTCATAGGCCTATTTCCCTTTTTTTTCTTACTTTCCTTCCTCTTTCCTTTCTATTCTGGCTTTTCATTCTTTACCTTCTTGTCCATATGTTTCTCCTCAGGTTGGTTTATAATTTCTGTTTTGCATGGCTGCTCCTTCCTCTCACCAGGGTAGGTTGGCCAAGCACTCTGTTAACCTCTCAGCACACCCCAAGAGTTGGTGACCTGAGAATGATGGCAGTTGTGCCCTTAATTCTTAGGAAAAAGGAATAAGAGAGTTGGAGCTGCTCTCATTTCCCTTCTTTCTAAATTATTCTAGGCCTGAATGTTTTGTTTTCCCTTGCCTGCTCTGGATTGCAGCTGCTGTGGCTGAGTAGCTATTTCTCAGATCTGATGGTTAACAATAAAATCGAGGTTAATAGCCACGGTTATCCCCTGCACCTTGGGATCAGTGGTTTCCTTCCTTGGTGGGTGCAGTCTGCACTCCAAGCCCAGACTCTGCATTCCTTCTGTTACCTCTTATCTTTCTGCCACTAATTTTAGTAGCCTTCTCTGTCGTGCTGCAAGCCCAGGGCTCTTCCACCTGTTTTCAGCTGTGTTTCTGCCCTGCAGGGGACTGAGGCCGTGGTTTGTGGTGGTTCTGTGAGGGCTGCCATGCCCTGATGGCAGAGCTTTTGGCTATGGGAAGAGTTGAGGAGGCGAGTTTGTGTGTGCATTGGTGATGGCTCGATTTGAGCAATCCCCATCCCCCTAAGAAGATGCCACCTGGGAAGAGCAAGCAGGCAGCATCGGGAGCAGGAGCTGGGGACGCGTCCTACACAGCACTTCCCAGTCTGTGCAAGCAGTGAGTGCTGCCAAACTGCCTCTTTTAGGGGTTGACTTGGAGACAGTAAAACAGCATTTTGACTGCTTTCAGTTATAGAAACAGAGAGACCTGAAATGGGAAAGGCTTTGATGTTGGTGATCTGTAGGACAGGCTCAATATCGCTTGACAGCAGGCATTTTATTCTCATCTGCATCAGCCTTGCAGCAAGCACATTGGTTGGGTGACTTTGCTTGCACAGCTGTTTTGGTTTTTTTCCCCCCCAAAAAAATCCCAGGACTCAGCACTGCGTTTCCCATCCTGAAAAGCTGATGCTCCTAAGCCCGTGTTTGTGGCATTGGTTATTTTCTGTGCATGGCAATTCCTGAACGTGCTCAGCCAGCACTCCCCAGGGGTCAGGTCGGGTGAGCTCTGCTGAGTGTGATTTAGGCACGCAGACCCGTGGAAGGGCTTTCCTTCCAACAGATGGAAAGAGGGTTTTTTTGTTCCTTGGAAAGATGTAACCCGAGCAGAAAATTTCAAGGGATGTCATCAAGGTGAATAAACAGAAATCATACTCCAGACTGTTCCCTGCATGTGGCTGATGATATTATGTGGGGCTTCTTATGTGAAATGTGAACACACAGTGTTATGTTTCATCCAGGATGACGCTTCATTTTTTTTTCCTTTTTTTTCCCCTATGCAATGCAGACTTTCCCAAGTTGTGCAAGTGTCCTGTGCCTCTCACCCCCACCCCTCAGCCCCCTTGGATGAGGGGCTATTTCAGGCCATGCTTATAACCTGATCCTGCTGATGCCTCTTGCACCCAGGGATCATTTAGTGAGAATTGGTAGAGTGATGTCCTGTTTTCAAGACACTCGATCCCATTTCCCTTGCTTGCTCAAATATTTGTTTTGTTTTTGGTTTTGGTTTTTTTTTTTCCCCTGGTTTAGTTTGGCTCAGGAATGGGCTGTCCTCATGAGTTTGGTGCTGTCAGTCCACTGAACACAGTGGTGGCACCTGAACTTCTCTGATAACTGTAGCCTCAGGGTAGAACACTGGGTGACACTGGTTGACTTGTGGGATACCAAGGACCTTGCCTTGGAAAGCATAAGGAGCAGATCATGGCTGAGGTAACCTAGCAGACAGCTCAGAAAATTTGTTTCTAGAGACAGGTCTACCTAATGCCAAGCTGTTACTGTGCAGGTCCTCCCAGATTCAGTGCTGAGGCTTGCAATGCTGCTGGTCCTAAATTTTTGGGCTCAAGTGGGATAGACTTGGTATACAGGGAGAGATGCTCATGTTGTTCTTAGCCAGCATTTTGTCTCTGGCCCTGGTCAAAGGCAGGTGCTTCAAAACAAAACAGAACAAAGCAAACTGTGGGTGAAAGTGAAATAAGATGGCTAAAAAGTGGCTGGGTCATATGAGCTGTTTTCTACCAAAACATTTCAAGCTCGTGTTGGCTTGTGCCCGAGTCATGCCTGCTCACCAGAGGGCTTGATGATGAGTTTTAGGTGGCAGATTCCAGCTAGTTTACAACATCTGAAAAAATAAATCTTTCCTTTTTTCCCCTCCAGTATCTAAGTGTGTGGCCTTTGCTACTTCAGTGTCTCTTTTAAGCAGCTTAAAAGTTTTTCTAAGTGAAATATGCTTCTATGCTGCAGTTCAGAGATAAATATAGCTGATGAGTTGAAAGAAGGCCATAGTATGTGTTATGTTGCCTTACCCAGTATTTTTTTTTTCTTTTTGTGGTGATTCTGTGCTAACTCAAAATGGAAAATCTCCTGAAAGATGTTATTTTTCCTGTTTAAAGAAATTACAGTCCAGAATACCATTCACTGCCTTAAGCTGCATCCAGTAAAGGATTAACCCCCCACCCCTGTCCTCCAGCCCAGCGCCGTGTGTTTGGAAAGCGAGCGCATTTGCAGCTGAGCCAGCTCTAATAATAATAATTTGTGTTGAGAAGCACAGAGCAGCCTGTGATTAGCAAAATAATTATTGCAGAGTATATAAATTGAGAGGTGGGGTTTTGACAAGGCAAGAGGAGTGCACACTGCAGCTTCCGGGGGTGGCAGTGGATTCCTGTCTTCCTGGCAGTGGATTCCTGTTGATGTTCTCCCTGTAAAGTTGGGTGCAGGACCTGTGCAGAGCAAAACATGTTTGTAAAGTGATGATTGCTTTTGAGTTTTTCCAGTAAATTCCAGTGATGAAAGAACAGCCAAAAAAACTTGTAAATAAGAGTTTTACACTGTGCTAGTCTCCCTGGGGTAATTTTTTTTCTTTAATTTGGATGCAGTTGTTGGATATGATTTCTTTGCTTGCCAGGAGGCCAAACTTTGACTATCTGTTGGCTCTGGAACCTAAAAAATAGCTTAGGAACCCTTCCAGAATTTCTTCTTGATGGATTCTGGTTCAAATCTGTGTCAGTGGGATGGAGAAAGATGTCTCTATTACAGAAGTGTGCTCTGATATGTATAAAGACAAGTTTTAGGCTCATAGCTGGTACCCCATTGCCTTAAAATCTAATCTATCCCACTCCCTAATAGCGAGCAGAGCATTTTAAACATGCTTTCCCCTCTGTGCTTGGTCAGCAAGGGCAGGGTTTCTCTGGGGTAGCTGCTGCTGGAGCTGCTGGCACAGAGCAGGTTGGGAGGTGGCACAGGGTGCACATGGTTGCCATTGGCCATCATTGGTGCAAAGCTTTGGGGTAGAGCTCACCCCAAAGACAGGCCCAGGATCAGGGACTGTTGGAACTGATCTAGCCCAAAAAAACCGACAGGGCTTGGGAGATACTTCCTAAGGATGGTGGCAGGACAGGCATCCCCAGACAACCAATCTGTGGATGGACCTCTGCCTGGGTGCTGCCCAGCCTATGTACCCTCCCTTTTTGTAACATAATCTGTCTGCAGATAAATATTGTACCAATAGAACAAGTCTCTAAAAAAAAGTTTTTGGCTAAAATGAACAGGGGGTACTTTTATGTCAGTCTTACTGAAGCCAGATGAATCTCTTTCAGACTGCCTTAAGTGTTTGCATTGGACTTGTACAAACAGGGCCTGAATCTGCCCCCATGATGCTTGCTACTGTAATAGACAAATAATAATAATTTTTAAAAAGTGCCTTAGGTTTGTTCTACTTGAGACAAGCAGGTGGAGTGTGTCCTTTGATCCTTCCTGTCCTTTGTTTGTTGTGATTTTGTGTTTTTATTTCTTGAATCTTTTTTATCAATGATCAGAAGGACATGTGAGTCCATGCATGCATGTGCATGTATGAATACACATGCCATACATTCACACACTTACCCTAAGCTCTTCTTCTGTATTATAAAATACATAGCTGCTTTTTCCCCTGTAGAGACAGCTGGTATTGCCTGCATCCAACCAAACAAGCCACTGAGTTAATACCACCATATAAAGTTCAGGAAACCCGGTGAACATTTTTCTAATAAGAGGATATTCTGGCCCTCTTGATAATCAGCCCCCCATTGTAAAGTAATTTTGAGTCAGAGGTTTAAATCTTTGTTCCAGTGGAAAAGATTTTTATGGGCAGTGCAAACAGGCATTACATTCTGGGTATTTTTTTTAGTATAGTTGCTTAAAATAGCACAGATTCTGAATCCAAGGGAAGAGAGAAAAGCTGAAACAATAGAAATCGTGGTCTGGTGACACAAACCTCTTGCCCCACCCCAGCTCCTCTTAGAAATTTGGCAGAAACAGCAGGCTGGGTTTTCTTGCCATGGGACACTGAATCACATACTGGTGGTTGCTCTGGACAGTTGGGTTTCTGTCTCTTCTGGTGGTCACCTTACGTTTGTTTTGAGGATGTCATAATATGGCTTTGGAAGTCAAAACAATGCCAGTTTTATGCAGATTTATTCTCCTGCTTCCTGCATCCCTCTTGTATGTGCAGGCAAAAGGCTTTTCTGGAAAATGTGCATTTTGGAAACATCATGTCTCCATGATTTTGGGTTTTGACCCCTTTTCATTTCCCTTTCATACTGTGAGTAGGACACCCTCAAATGGGCCCAGTTCCTCCTGCCAGTCCTGCACAACCAATTCATTACCTTTGTTTTCAGTGGCTGGGGTTGCCATGGCAGCAGCAGCCCTTGAGATAATGATTTTGTCATGGCAGAGCAACAGAGTCCACACCTCAGGAAAGGTGTGACTTCTGTGTTGATGAGGTGGCAGATGGCTCAGAGGAGACAGTACCCAGGTCAAGGTGAGCTGGGAAATCTCTCGATTTTCCTGTGCTGTAGAGGATGCTCCTGGGTGCATGGTGGGTTTTGCCAGCAGCATTGCAGCAATGGAGCTCAAAGCTCTTAAATCTGCTTTTGCTCTTCATTCCTGAGCAGTCTGGTACTGAAAGGTGGCCATGCATCATTGTCTGCTTCCCCTTCTCATCCAGATGCTGATGCTGGTGCTGATGTAGCAGCTGGGTACATTCAGATGTGGCATCACCTTTGCACCTGCTGTGCTGCAGGTGATGGATGTGCTGTCTCCAGAGCAGCCTCTTCCTTATCCCTGCAGGTCCTTGGTGGGACCTTCTCCTGGCAAGTGGGAAGGGCTGTCCTCTTATCTGCCCCCAGCTATCTCAGTGCATACCTCTGCTGCAAGCACTTCACCTGAGCAAACAAGAACAGCACTTTGCTTGCTGCTTTATCACACAGGAATGGCAGCTGTGGTGCAAAGAACTTTTACACCCAGCAGGGCTCAGGTTGACAGTTATCAGTCTCGGGTTCTTCCTTCGGTCTCCTGACCCTGATACTGAGGCATCTTCCCAAAATTAAAATGTGACAGCAATCTCACTGTTTTCCCTAGAACAGTCCCTGAGGATGGAGGAACGGGGAGGTTAGCATCTGGAGCTGACGCATTTATTATTGATGATGTCTTTAAATGATTAAACTAATTTTCCTTGCATTATTTAGGGAAATTATGATGTTCATCATTAATGGAAAGATGTCTGGGGAAATGTGTGATTCACAGCTGTGAATACCTTCTCTCCTCCTTTTGTCACTTGCTGCCTGTCTTCTCCCAGCTCTGTCATTTTGGAGTCAGTGCTTGTCCTTCTGTCAGTACCTCCTGCTGCCTTTCCCCTTGATAAAGGTGACTCGTGGTTGCATAAGGGTGAAGTGACTTTTATTTTAGACAAGTGACTTAATTTTCAGTGTCACCAGGGCTTACATAAGGGATGTAATAATCTGGATAAGGAAATAAGGTTTAGAAACTCTTAAGTACATTTAAGAGCTCTTTCTAGAAAATGTTATTCATAGTTGTGTTCTCTATATTACTGTCAAAGATAACTAGAAGCATGAACAACCCTGGCATTAGGTATGCTTATCTCTCCACGATATGATGCAGTATTATAGCTGGGGTTTATTGCAAAATGAGGCATTGTTAAAGATAATGTGGCTGTGTCAGGGTAGATTTCCCTCTGCAGAATATGGGAGTCCCTTTGCACCAATTAGTTTTACTAAATCCTTTGCACACAGCAGAAATGCTGTTTACAGGATGTGATTTTAAACATGAAAGTGTAGTTTTTAGCTTACTTGCTGTCCCACAGGACATCAACATCCATCAGTGGAGCTTGAGTTGACCTCCATATAGTAAATTCAGTCTTCAAAGGCAGTTGTTTTCAGTTATTAATCTAAAAGCTATTTTTAAAGAAGAGGGTATTTAGATGGAATTTCATTTGTTGATATTCAGTCTTTTGGCTGAAACTGTATGTCTGCCTCATGCAGAGTGGTCCTGAGAGGTGAGGTGGACAGGAGGAATGTGAGGTGCCTCCAGGCTGGGTTGAGAGGTGAGAAGCTCAGCTTCGAAGGGGTTTGTGGAAAGGTTGAAAACTACACTAGGAGTCAGTGCCTTCCTCTACAGCAAGCAGAACACAAATAGCCTTAAGGAAAAAAAAAAAATATCTAGGTAAGAGGTTCTACCTCTTCTTCATGCTTCTTCCTGCCTTTACTAATCTCTATTTCTGGTTTTCAGACTTAAAATCATTCCTCTAGGAGCCTGCTTTTGTAACGTCTCCCCATACAGCTCTATAAGGGAAATCAATTTCTTTGCTACTTTTTCACTGTATTTCATTCATGTGAGAGGTGAGAGGAGGTAAGAGGTGCTTCTCACCTGACATCTCAAGCTCGAGTGCCCTTACAGTGTCTTTCTGGTGTGAGTGCAGGTAGCACAAGCAGGGGCCTCACAAGTGTGTGGCAGCCTGGGAATGCAGTGATTTTGGAGTGGACCTGGATGAAGGTCTCTCAGCTTCTTCTGTAGTCTGTGTTATATAGTCCTCATCCTTTGGACAGGCTGCTGAACCCCAAAGCACTTGGCTATGCAGGCTCCTGTGGTGGTGCTGGGGGAAGGAGGCCCCACTCCCTGGCTTTCCCTGCCAATCCGTTCAAGTCTAAGAACTTAAGGATTTATTGTTTTTCTTATTCCACCTAATCTCTGTACAGAGGCTCTGTTTAATATCTTACCCTTGTTTGAAATGTGGAATTCATCTGCTGCTATTATTATCACAACACTAAGGAGCCACAAAACTCTTTTGGTTCAGCCTAGCCTGGATCACTTTCTGCTGGGGATCATGGCTGTGGGATGGGGCTGCCCTGGCTACATCCTCTGCAAAATAGTGCTTTTCCCCTTATGCTGCAGCTACAGATCCTGTTGCTCTAAAAATTGTGAGTAAAGTGGGAGGGTGCACAGGATGCTTTTGGGGGCCTTGTTACCTGAGGAATCTTTCATCACCAGTGATGCAGAAAGGGCAGAGGAGACATAGGGTAGTTTTCCTAGGCAGAAACCTCACATGTAGCCTGATTGTCTTGCTTCTGGATTCCTTCCCAGCAAACTCCAACCCATCCCAGGAGCTAAACTGGGTTCTTTCCAGATGCTTCTTGTAATCTCCTTCTTGTTACTGGCAAATGACTGCCACGTCTCTAAAGCTACAGCTCTGTACCTCCTGGGAAGCACTTGGCAGCCAGCTGTCCCCTGTGCCTTGAATAACATCACATTTATCCCCTTCTGGGCTGTGCCTGTGCTGACAGCTGGTCACGGGGCTGTGTTGGCTTTGCCAGTGCTGAGCATCGTCACAGGCACGTGGTCCTGGGATGCAGCACTCTCTCCCTCTGGCCCCTGCTTTGGTGGGGAAGGAAGGGAAAAACCCCCTGAATTCTTCACCACTGACTGCAAAGGGCAGTTATTTAATGGGATTTTGGGCAGAGGGAGCCCAAAAAGGTTAGGCTGTTCTGAATCTGGGCCATGAGGCTGCACCGGATGAGTCACGGGGAGAGGAATAAAAAATCTCTGAGTCATAATCCCCAATACTACAGAGCAGATTTGCTCTGGGCTGTTTTCGTGTTCCTATGTGCTGACTAATGTGCAGAGAAACAGTGAGAGCCCTTTCTCTGATCTTTCACCCATGAAGAATGCAGCCCCGTGTCCCCCCCCCTTCCCTCCATGACTCCAAGCCTGGAGTCCCACTGCTTCCCAGACAGCTGCGCACCACTCGCCCTCCTCAAAACCCCCCAAATTCCCATGGCAGTCAGGTGGGCTCTGGTGCTTTCCCAGCTGAGGGGATGTGCCAGGGCAGGACCATGTGCCAGCAGCTGTTTGTGCCCCTGCAGCTCTGCCACCACTGGCAGAGCTGCAGGAGGACAACCTTGAAATGCCCCATCTTGCAATGGGCACCTGCTCTTTGAGAATCACAGAGTGATTTATGAAGGGGGTTCAGCATGGTGACAGCCACCCAGCACCTACAGCTCAGTGATAAAAATACATTGAAGTGAAGTGAAGTGAAATAGCTGCCATCTCTCTAGAGATATTCCTACAGCCTACCTGAGCTTAAGACCCCAAGAAATTTGAAATCTGTGTATTTTTAGAGGACATGTCAATTTTACCATTTTATTCTGTCAACCAGCTCTTACTGTACTTGAGGATTCAGATGGCACCATGATTCCTCCTATCTTAAATTAATTTTTATTCGATCTCCCCAGAAGACATGTATAAAATCAATACTTATTTAATAAAATATACCTGCCCCTAGCCCTTTTCTTGCACTATACTGAGGCCAGGGATAGAGTATTAAACTGAGTCTCTGGGACTGGTCTTGTCAGCAGTGACAGCAGCATTAAGAGGCATCAGACATCCCCAAAAATGTGGTTGAGAGGCTGCAGGGGGTCAGGTTGTGGTCCCCCCAAGAAAGGGCAGCTTCCTCCTTGGGAGCCAAGTTTTGGCTATCTTGTTATTCTAACTGATTAAGTTAATTTCCTGGATGTGGTAACTGATTGACATTTTTTATGTTATATTACCGATATGAACTGCTGGTTTAGACTTTGTATGATTTTAAAAATATTTTTTAGTATTTTCTTTGCTTAAAGAGTGAAGAATTGAAAACTGGATGCACATCTCTACTTGCTCACACACAGAAATGTGGTGTGAGAGATTGTAATTTCAGTAAGCAAAGTTGTTCGTTGGAATATGAGGCTGTTTTTTCTGTACAATGTCCTTAATCAATTTTTCATTATCACAGGTATTGGTGATAGGGTAAATGCTCCTCCCCAGAGAGGAGCTGGTAGCATCCTCATCCAGCAGTGGCAGCTCAGAGCTCCTAGTGCTGGATCTGAGTTCCCCTTCCTTTGGGTTTTGTACACCTTAAACTGCTCAGATAGAGTGACAGTCCGCACTGTGAAGTTCCTACGTTGTTTTGTTTGGGTTTTATTCCTCCTCTGTAAGGTTATATTTTGCTGCCCTGATAGTATTTGCAGCCTCTCTGCAGGAAAAGAGGAGGCAGCATTTTCGAGGGTGATGCAGATATCACTTATGAGAGGTTATATTATCCACTCCCCTGTTGCTGGGCACAGCAACTGTGCAGCCCAAAACAAGAAAAAAATAAAAATTCTGCAGCAGAAAAAAAAAAAGCTTTATTTCTGTTTTTTCTTCCCTGCTGCCTCCTTAGTACTCATTCCAAATTGATTGCATTTTCCCTGCAGAACTACAGAGGTTGTGGCTGTGGGTGTATTCTGAACTTTATTTTAATTTATTTTTCATCATTTCACAGGCTCCTGGGATATCTTAAGTATGGATCAAGCCAAGGCAAACATGAGATGTCTTGGTTGCTTGCCTGTAGAAAGGACCTGGTATGCCTTTGGGTGTGAGGACAGGGAATTTGCAGGTCTCTGGATACAGATTATTTTTTTTCTTCTGTTGTGCTTATGAGTTTTAAGGAGGAAAGGAAGTCTTTGTATATTAAAATGAATTTTTTATTTTTTAAATTTTTGCATTTCTGCAAAGTCTTCACTGACAATATTTAATTCTTGATCTTTTTTAATCACATTACCTGTAGCAATGCAGATGTTGGAGTAAGTGTAACCTGGAATGCAGACAGACATTTTCCAAATCAAATCCAGCACTTTAACATAGGATCACTTCCCCAGCCTGTCTGGTTGCTGCCTTGGATTGCAGCCTCAGCATGCCTTGCCTGCTGTGACCTGTGATGCTGTGATGGTAGCAACCCCTGCCTTATGAGCAGGCAGAGAGGGTGATAATGTCTTAAATAAATATCTATCCAGCTGAGCCTGGTCAGGGGTCTGAAATGAGAAGTGGATTCCCTTTGCAAACATCCCCATCCTTTATACAAAATCTATACAAATGGGGATACTAATTAAATTCATACACTCTTGGCATGTAGAAGGCCAAAGATGAGTGTGTTAAAGCAGATGACAGAATTCCAACAGCTTTACTGGAGGGGGAACAACATATCATTGCTGCTAGGCTTTGATAGAATGAGGGCAAACCTCTGTAAGATGCTGATGTTTCTGCTTTGTCTTATATTTGCATATTTCCCTGTACTTTCACAGGGCTCCTTGCTTGCAAGTGGTTATCCAAAGTGGTTATCAGCACTGTTGGCTGTAGTTTCTTGTCTTGAAGGGTGGGAGAGCTTCATGCTAGATATGGTTTTGTTGAAGGTGGAGCTTCTCCAAGAAATTGGACCATCTCCACCTGGGACAGCCCAGCCATGCACAGCAAGACCTGTCTAAACTCAGACTCCAGAGTAAATTTGGATGCTATGTGAATCTGTATTAAAGGCAGAACTCCTGGTTATTCCTGACCAGCTGCAGCTGGACCATTTTAGAGGATATATACTGTGGTTTATTGTGCTGGGGTGGCTTGAGGTTTGTCTCCAGCTGGTTGCCCCTGAACTTCCTGCAGGCTGGAGCACATGTGCTCAGGTTTTCCCCTATGTCCTCAGTGCCAGTGAGATATATTTCAGCTTAGGTAGAGGCAGTGCTGCAGCTGTGCCTGTGTATAGACAGGCTTTCCCGTTCGCTTGGCCGAGAGTATGAAGGCAAAACCAGGGTGCCAAATCTTCTGTGGAGCCTATGGGACCCCTCAGCAGATGTGCATGAAGAGACCTCCCTGCC
Organism: Illadopsis cleaveri; assembly: GCA_013399915.1. Lineage (NCBI taxonomy): Eukaryota > Metazoa > Chordata > Aves > Passeriformes > Timaliidae > Illadopsis > Illadopsis cleaveri. The sequence continues at coordinate 645,086 of VXBB01004265.1, forward strand.
TTGCAGGGATCTGGGGGGGCCCTGGCTGATACAAACCCACTGGTCTCATGAACACCCTTGCAGCTCAGTCCAGCCTTACGTTAGAAGGCAGTGGAATACAAGAAATGAATCCATTGCGTATCCTGGTAGCTGTATCACAGCCACTGGGGATGTCCAGGAGGAAATGGTGTCACATGTTGGCAAGGCAGCAGCTGCATTTACTGGCTTAGCTGAGATCTGGTCATTGAAAATCTGCAGCTGAAAGGCTGAACTATGAATCTTGGACTTGAAAGTAATTTTTATCTAAACACAGAGATCTGAGAGCTGGAAACCTGTCAAAGGTACAGGCAAATTATCTGAGTACCTTTGAAAACAAACGGCTTAGAAGAACATTTTGCACTAATCTCCAAAGACAGCCCAAACAAATGCTGGAAGTATTTAGGGAATAAGAAACTAGAGTGTCTGATGTAGCAGAGGGACTCCAGAACAGTGGGATTGAGATGCACTGGGAGGTGATAGGGACAACATCCCTCTATATACATTGAGAAGATACTGGATTTATTGCAGCATGCATCTGAAGGCCTTTCAGGAGTTGACAAGGGCGATGGAGCCTTGCTTGTGGTGACCAAAATCACAAAAATCAGTGGAAAGCTCTGGGAGTTCTTTGTCCTTGGAGGAGTGGGGTTGTAATGCTGCATGGATCATGAAGGTCTCTTCCTTAGTCTCATGAGCAGCCAAGGCATATAATCTCATTAACAAATTTATCAAGCTGCATCTTAAGACTGATTGGGCTGCCTGTCCTGTGACTGCTGAAAGGCATCCAGAGCTTGGCATGGCCAGAGACCTTTGTGCTGCAGCCTGAAGTCATTCATAGCCAGCTGATGCTCATTTGTTCTTGTGTCAGTGTTGTCCTTTAGCTTAAACCCCTGTTTCCATGATGCAGACAGCATACCTCATACCTTTACCCACTGAGCTGTGCAGGTCTGACCTCACTCTGTCGTCTGTCTGAGAAGGGTTTGCCATTCCCCTCCTGCTCCTGACAGGTGGATCCTCTACCAGGCTCTGTTCAAACCCATGCTTCTTGGACATGAGCTCCCAGGGGGGACATAGCACATCGGAGCCACAGTCTCCTGCTACTACTAGTGCAGCCTGACCTCTTTAAGTCTCTCAGAAATACTTTGTCCTCCAGCTGCCAGCAGAGCCTCATTGCCCTTGAAACCCTGTCATGCTGATGTCCCCAGTTCACCTGCACTCACCTGCAGAGAGAGGTGAAATTTCTAGGGAGACCAGACTTAGCTAAAATCAACTTTCACCCAGCTCTGGTACTAAGCCCCAAGCTTGGTGGCTGTGGGAAAGGCACTACTTAAAAGGACCAACGATGAAAACTGTTAATTTTTCATGATTGTGTCTTCTTTGTCAGGATTGTTTGGCAATGTCATAGAATCCTAGAATGGTTTGGGTTGGAATGGACCTGTAAAGGTCATCTTGTAAAGTCCATCCCCCTTGCTGTAGGCAGGGACATCTTCATCTATCTATCGATAAAGTTGCTGAAAGCCTCATCCAGCCTGGCCTTGAATGTTTCCAGGGATGGGATATCCACAATTTCTCTGGGCAACCTTTGCCAGTGCTTCAACACTTTCTGGGGAACTGCCTTAATTTGAAAGACAGCTGTCTGCTAGGGCGGGGCAGAGCGTCCCTTGGAATGGAACATTCAAACACGCTCCCTCCAAATTATTATAATTTAGAAAATTAAGTGGGCTCTCAGGCAAAGATATGGGGATAGGAATAGCAGTTCTTTACCAGTATATATAACAAGGCAAACCAACAGCAGCTACAGCATTGAGAACAAAACAGGAACCTCGAGGG